>JACDOX010000061.1:1208432-1221629 GCA_014549065.1 Cardinalis cardinalis
CCAGCACTCCTCATGCACTGCTGCTCAGCACCCAGCCCCTCCTCATGCACTGCTGCTCAGCATCCAGCACTCCTCATGCACTGCTGCTCAGCGCCCCTCAGCCCGCCTGCAGCTCACTCTGCTGGCTGCTGCCTTGAGGAGGATGAGGAGGGAGCCGGTGGTGCTGGGGGAGGATGGGGCACCTGGAGCCATCAGCTGGGTGCTGTGCAGATGTTTGCCTTCCCCTCCAGYGCCCGGCCCCAGCACAGCTGGGACAGTGACTTCGTGACTTCAGTGATGAGCAGCTCCAGAGTGGCTTCTGTCTGTGGGAAATGTGGCCAGGAGCCAGTCTGAGGTGGCTGAAGGGCTGGAATCGCCTGCTGGAAATGGGGATGCTGTGGGAATGTGGSCCCTGTTGATGGAGTGACAAAACTCTCCTTCGTCCCCTCAAAAAGGAAAGGAGCCCAGAAGTTTCTCTCCTCAGTTAGGTGAAAAGCCACCTCACAGGCCTGGGGGACTTCACCCCAAACCTAAGGACAGCCAATTGGGCAGAAGCCAAAAACTGCTGCCTGGGCAATTGACTAGAAAAAGAAGAGAACRAAGAAACCAATCGCTTTTGTGAGGTGTTTTACCAGGAGCAAGAACCTCGTGCACCTGGCTCGGTTTTTCTGTTTGTTATTTTGCCTTTTATTAAACCTTTTTGTTTTCAACATTGCAACAGAAGCCATCCTGCTGATTTTTATGCCTCCAAAGGTAGCTGAGCTATCTTGGGTGTCTTACAGACCTCTGAGAGCTCATGAGACCTGGCTGGAGGGGGCTCCTATAACAGGATGCCACTGAGGTCCAGCAGGGAGGGCAGGGGAGCCCCTGCATGCTCATGCACACTTGTTGGCACATGACAGGCTATGGGGTGACTCTGAAACACTGTTTGGGAGAGGAGGGCTCTTACTGCACTTCTCTTTCAYGTCCCAGCTGGGAACCAACTCAGCTTCTCCCTTCCTGCTCTCTGTTTATCCCTCCCAGCAGTGGCAGCACAGAAAAATCCCAAAGCTGGAAAAGAACTCCAGGAACATCTCATCCAGGACTGTGCTTCTCTATCCTTGCAAGATGCTCATCAAATCTCCCCATAAGAGCCCCCAGTAAGGGAGAGTCCACCACCTTCCCAGCAAGAATTCCTCCCAGTGGCAAAGCCAAGGTGGTCTTGGCAGCACGAGGGGCCCCTCAGGCATCCTGCAGTCTGGGCACTTGGGGACAGAGCTTGGCATTCTTGGCTTGATTTGAGAGCAGATCGAGCTTGGCCTGTGAGCATAGCCCACATCCTTTTCAGATGAATCACTCCCCACTGCTGCTGTCAACCTGGAGCCCAACAGAGAAACCTTGTTGTGTTTTTTTCCCTTGGCTGTTTCTAGCCAAGTGGTGACTCAGCTGTCAGAGGTGAATAACTCTTCATGCTTTGTCTGAACACTCATTAACCATCCAGAGCCATAAAAAGCAATTTTTCCATAGCTCTCCTTCCACAAGGCCAGATTTCAAAGCAAGAGGGCTGACCTGAGATGTAGTGGGGAATTCATAAAGGTGCTCAGTAGATCTGCCGAGTGGAGAAACCTTATGTGGTTCTGGGTCAAATGGCAGAGGGTTTTATCAGCAGTGATTGAGGGTCTGGGCAGAAGAGGGAGGCAGATCCTACCCACAGCACATAGCAAAACCTACAGCCACTCATGGAAATCATTAACAACAAAAATCTGCTGGCCCAGGCATTTGCCTGACTCCTACGCCTGCCCTGGGCCCTGCTGCTGTTTCATTGCTCTTCTTTCTTTTCATCTTTCTCTGAAATCTCAGCAGCAAGGATTTCCTCATCCTCTTTTGCTGTGGCAATCACACGAATGGTGACTGAATGATCAGGAGACTCTGAGGATATTTCTCCTCCCAGGCGGGTTTGTGCTCTGCGGGATGTGACGGGAGATCTCTGGTGCACTGGGGATTTCGGTGGGGTTGGGCTGACGCTGGAACCCTGCAATGAAAAGTTTAAAAAGGAGGCAAAAACAACCTTAGCAGATCCTTGCCCACTCTCCCTAGCATGGCAAAGCTGGGCAGCAGTTCTGTGGTTCCAGCACAGCATCTCTGCCCTGGGATGCCAGCTTGATGCCAGAGGGGCTGCTGGATTCTATCCTGCATGTCCTGAGAAGCACAGAGAGAGGAGCACAGCAGAGCTCTCCCACCTCTGCTATAACTCTTGGTTTGCTCCTGAAGCTTCTGGAGGGGCTGGTCTTGGCCAAACCTGGCACTAGAGCTGCTGTGAGGCAGCAGCCCCGGCCTGCCCTGCCCTGCACGTCCTGCTCACCCACCAGTGGGGTCAGTTCCCAGCTCATGCACCCTCCAGCACTGGGCTTGTTTTCCCTCATTCGGAGCCCTCAGTGCCCCTGCTCACTGCTGCTGTTAGCTGGTTATGGATTAATGTTAAACACCACRTGGTTTGAAGCCTCTCAAGCCTCTGGAGGGCTGCAGAAATGCAGCTATGCTYGGCATCAGCCGGGTGTTTACCCAGCCTCAAGGTCACTGCACTCCCTCCCAGCTCCTCCCTCCCCTCCAGATGTGATAAGTGTGCCTGGTTCCATGCTGAGAATAACAACAGCAGGATCTGCACGGAGACAAAACTTTCTGTACAAGTTTAGCTGAGACAGTTGGAAATAAAAAAGGAGGGGAAAAAAGGGCAGGGCCATTYTCCTTTTCAGCTGCTCATGGCAAAAAGCAAAGGGGTTCCTGCAGAGGTGGCAGGATGGCATTGCCTGCTGTGGGCACCTCTGTCCTGGCCACCTGGGGAAAGATTTGGGMCATCTGGGCTGTGGGTGCCAGTACATTGATTAATTGATTCATACATTGAYTCATTATCAATCATAATTATTAATTATGATTAATTATCTTGTCTCTGCAGGATAGAAGAGACGTTCATTCATCTCTGGCTATCGCCTAGCTAGAAATTGGACTCAGGCTTAGCAYAGGCAGGCAAAAATTTAATGTATTTCCCTTTTGTATAGCAAAACATGGGACACTGGCACTCCACCAAAGACCTGTGCAWGATGCTGGGTCACCCCTTCCTGTCTGCCCACGCTTTGACAGACCCCAACATCCCGAGCTCGGTCCTTTAAGGCCCAGAGCTGGTGGGGAGAGCGCTTGGGCACCTAAGGAAGCAAAGCCGGATCTCTGTGCTCCCGGTGCTGACCTGCGCCTCCTGCATCGCCTGCGCCTCCTGCATCGCCTGCAGCTCCTGCAGCTCCTTCAGCCTCCAGCGGAGCCGCCCCAGGGGCCCCTTGCCCCCCATCCTCCCCGTGGCCGCCAGGGCAGCCCTGAACAGCTTTGGGGTCTCAGCTTTCGGGGGGATGACCAGCGCATCTCCGGGGCCTCCCTTCTCGTCTTTGGGTTTGTTGTTGCTTCTCAGCATTTTCCTGCAGCACGGAAAGGGAGAGGCGATGTCAGTCCGGGAACATTCTGTTAGCTGGATTTTATAATGCAGAGAAACCAAGCGTTGAAAGCACAAGGAGTTTTGTGTGTCTTGGGGAGGACAGAACCACAAATCCAAGCGATGCTAAATGTTAAACTGAATCTTTACACAGATATTTAAGCGAAGGCGCTCTGGCCACGCTTCTTGCCCAGCTCCACCCACTGTGGACAACAAATCCAAGCGATGCTAAAAACCAAACCGAATCTTTACACGGATATTTAAGCGAAGGCGCTCTGGCCACGCTCCTTGCCCGGCCGCAGCCGCTGCGAGCGGCGGGCTCCGGCCGGCGGCGGCTCCGCTCAGCGCCGGGGCCCGGGCGCCCTCTGCCGAGGGACGGCGGCCGCAGCCGCCCCGGGAGCGGGGGCTCCGGCGGGAGCATCCCCGGGGCTAAACGGGCACAGAAACCCCCCCGAGACTGCCAAGCCCCGGCTCTGCTGGTTTTACACCCCAGAAAGCAGCAGCCCAACACGCACTTGGCTTTCTTACGCAGCAGCTTCTGAGACTCCGGGTAATGCACCAAAATCTCGTTCAAGTCTTTCTTCTCCAGAATGAAAAGGTTGGCGAAGCCGTGGGCCACGACGTTTGCTGTGCGGCGATTTCCCCCTCCTGCTGCCAGCAGGCTGGGAGAGACAATGCGAGACATCAACACCTCTGTCGGCAGGCTCAGAACTGCAAATCCCCTTTACAGTCTGCACCTCTCTCTGAGGGGACTCAGAGCTTAATTTTCACTCCTGATGGGATTTACCGTGCTGTTTTTAAAGAATGATAAAGGGAAACCTTGCATGGAGTACTATATAAAATATTATTTGTGGGTTTGGAGGGTTAAATATTGTGTTTTACACCAGGCCGGTGTCTGGTGTAAAACACAATATTTAACCCTTCAAAATACCGGTGCCTGTGGGGAGGCACCAGTATTGCTGTGTTACCAGCTGGTGCAGGGCTTTTCATTCCCGTAAAAAGGCTGGGAGACTGAATTTGTGAAACACCTTTTCTGATCAATTTTCCCATTCCTCCATCCATATTCTCCTGTTTACCATCACCAGCTCCCCAGGCAGAAGACAACACGATGACAGAAACAGCAGGGAAGCTGTGATTTGTGTCTCAGCCTCTGCCCAGCATTCACAGCTCTCAGTCACAAAGATTAATTGGGATGCTGCTGATCCCTCCACTTCCCACCCTGCTCACCCACAAGCTGTATTTCCCCAGCTCCCTGACAAGGCTTCTCTCACCTGATTTCCCCAAAGACAGATCCAGCTTTCAGAGTCACCAGCACGGATTTGCCGTCGGGTCCCCCCAGCACCTGCACCTGTCCCGCCTGGATGATGTACATCTCCCGGCCTATCTCCCCCTGCAGGGAAGGGGGAGCTGCTGGGGTGCCCAGGAACAGGGACACCTCATGGACGCCCTAAGGAGCAGCCTCTGGGAATCCCCATGACCTCTCCAAGCTCCCAAAATGTCTTGATGGTGCTCACTCCGGAGCATTCTCATCTCAGCATCCCAAAGACCCCAACTGTAGCCATGATGTTTTATGAAAAATCCTTTCCTTAGGATTTTTTCTCCTGAGAAGCTGAGAGGCCTCAGGAACAAAATGTAAACAATGGTTATCTGCTGCTGTGGAATGCAACAGGTGCATCTGGGATTGGTCCATGTTGATTGTTTCTAATCAATGGCCAATCACAGTCCAGCTGGCTTGGACTCTCAGTCAGACACAAGCTTTTGTTATCATTCTTCTTCTTGCTTGCTAGCCTTCTGATGAAATCCTTTCTTCTATTCTTTTAGTATAGTTTTAATATAATATATATCATAAAATAATAAATCAAGCCTTCTGAAACATGGAGTCAGATCCTCGTCTCTTCCCTCATCCTCAGAGCCCTGTGAACACCCCCACACCCAACAAGCTTTCCCCTGCTCCCCTGCTGTTCAGAGCTGCTTTGTACAAGKCCAGCTGCCACTGAGGGTGTTTTTGCTCCAAATCCCCTCCCTGGGAGGTGGCTCAGCAGGGTGAAGGGCCAGGCCTGGCTCTCCCTGTGCCCTGCACAGCCTGGCTGTGACTCCCGAGCATCCCCTTACCTTCTTGCACACGTAGTCGTTGGGCAGGTACACCACTGACCTGAGCCGCTTCAGCATGTCAAAGATCATCTGTCTGTCACAGCCCTGAGCCCAAACAGAGCCAAAACATGCCAGCCTCAGTGTGGGCTGGCATGGCAGGCCGTGCCAGGCGGGGCTGTGCTGCAGAGGGTACCTGGAAAAGGGCCACTTTGCTCACGATGTTGTAGTTCACGTCGATGGCGATGTCCAGCCTCATCTTGTCTGGCAGCTGCACCAGCAGCTCTGACTCATCTGTGAGACAAGGCAGAAGAGTGGCTGCTTCCAGCACTTGATTTGGGAGTGTGTCCTTCATGAGGCAGCGGGGAAGCAGCCCACGTTGTGGTGGCAGAGGGCAGGAGCCAGCTCACACAGAAAGGTCTCCCCCAGCCTCTKCCCACCCAGCAACCTGCAGGTCTAAATCTGAAGTGTGATGGAAAATCACCCTTTGCATTATCCCTGCCACGATGGCTCTCAGAAACAGACCACCGAGCCCAAGTCAGCATTTCTCCTGGCCAGGGGGTGGGCACAGAAGTTCTGGTCCTGCCTGATGAGTCACTGTAGGGTGAGCTGGTGGCTTTGCTGCTGGACACACTCTGGCCAGTGATGGACAGCCACTGTCCTCTCTCCAGGGCWCCTGGGACACTGGACTCAGTGTGCTGTGAGTGATGCCAAGTCACCAAAGTGCTGCTGTGACCCAGTGGCAGTCTGTAAACTCCAYAGGTGGGCAAACAAGCCCCTGTGCTGAACAGCAAAATAAGGCACCCTCCACCCCCAAACTGTAGTGCAGTTTGACAGTAACAATTCAGATAAAACATGAGATTCAGATGTTCACCCTTGGAGTGGCTGGATCTCACCTAGCATGCCTTGGGAGTGCCATGTGTACTCGTACCACGTCTTCACCCTGTTCTGCACTGCCCTGGGGATCCTGTAGAAGTTCATGTATTTAATGGTGCTGTCCATGCAGCTCCGATAGTAYGTTTGTCCTGCAGTAGCAGCACCAACCACGTCTCTCATCTGAAAGGAAGGGGGGGGAGAACTTCAAGTTGCTGTCACTTGTCTATCAGCAGGTTAAGGATGTAAGCCAAGCCCTAACAGCATCTGCCAGCTCCTTTTTGTCTTGCACCAACGCTGAGCAGGTGTTCCCATGGGGAAAACAAACCCAGAGAGGCAAACCTGTGGATCAAACCCACCAAAACCACCCCCAGCTGAGGCTGTAAATCCCCCCTGACTCCAACTCACCTGCCCTATCATGACAGAGAAAGCAAAGACCCCAGTGAAGTAGTTCAGCAGCTGGAAGACGATCTCAAACAGGGTCTTGGGGTCAGGCAGGCCCCCGATGGTGATGAGCGTTTTCACTGCCCAGTAGTAACAGCGGATGTAGCTGGAGGAGAGGAGGAGAGGAGGAGGCAGCTCTGAAGCMATTTCTGTTTCACCCCTCAGCACTGAGCTCACAGCCTCTGGCCATGGCAAGCCAGAGCCTTCTGAGAGTAATGATGGTTCTGAGAGTAATGACAAAAGGAAAAACTGAAGGGCTTCAGACTCCCCACCACACCTGCAGGTGCTTTTGAGATGCTACAGGAGCAGGGGAACCAATGGTCCCTCCAGGAACCTCCACCTGGGAGGCTCAGCTCTGGTTACTCCTGGTTTCTGCTCCTCTGCCGTAAAGCAGCAACATATTTTCAGCCACATTTACACTTTTAGAAATCATTGGGGGGAAATACGTGTTTGTGAGCAAATTGTTGGAATAGGATTTAAGAGAAGCCAAGTGAATTCCTGATTCCCTGGTCTTGGGTGTTTTGATTCCACATTAACACAGGTGTGGGYGTTCAGCTTGTGAGCCAAGGGCTCTGCCCTGGCATCAATCACTGACTGCACAGGGGACATTTAACACAGGTATTGCCATGGTGAGGGGAAGGGCTGGCCACTGTCCCCATCTCACACCTGGCTGGCCTGACGGGCCTGGCACAGGGCACAGGGACACACAGGATCACTGCTCCATCCCAGCCTGGCAACAGCCAGCACAGACAGGAGCAGGATTCATGCTTTGAATGTCTCCTGGTTGGCCAGGAAATATTCCTTTGCTTCCCAGCACCAGGATCCCAGCCCCTTCAACCTGCAGCTGCTTTCCCCCTCTGCTCAGCTGCAGCCTCATCTTGCAGCACTGTGTATTACTGCACATCCCATCCCTGCTGTCCTTGCCATTCTCCCTGGCTCCACATCTTCTCCTGGCACTCCCAGCCCTTTGCTTCTGGGGTTTTTATGGATCCAGTGCATCCCAACACCTCCCTTATTGCTCCAGCTCCAGCAGGCTGTGCTGTGTGAGACCCCCAGCCCTGGCCTGTACCTGTTTCCTTCCCCATCATAGACCCAGGTGGTGGAGCCCAGTCCTTCGTAGGCTGAGGCCCAGTAGTAGAGGCAGGAGTTCACATGCAGGCTGTACAGCAGGTAGGCAGTGGTGCGAATCACTCTGCAGAAAAACCCCGGAGAGAGCAGGAAGGGAGATGATGTCTGCCAGGGAAAGGTGTCGGGCTCCCCCTGGGATCAGTGGGAGCCTTGAAGTGGTGACCATACAGGTGACAGAGCACCCCAACCCTGCTGCTGCCTCCTGCAGCTCCAGAAGTGCCAGAAAAAGCAGTTTATCTGYTAATGGCTCTCCTTCAGTGCCAGCCCCCCTGTCCCTGTGGGTTGGAGAGAGGTGATCCTACCCATGCAGGCTTTGGGAGCCTCGTGTCCCACCACATCAGCCAGTCCATTCAGCCAGCCCAGGCGCAGCAGGGAAAGGAATCAGGGGCCCAGAACAGGTGCAGAATGAAGGGAACCTTCCTCGCCAGTGGCAAAGAGCAATTCCCCCCATGGCCCTCACCTGTAGATGTATGCCTTGGTCAGGATGGCCTCCAGGCGGTTGTTGAACTCGAAGAAGGCCATGTACTGGGGGGAGAAGGAGAGCTGCAGGTTCCAGGTTCCCCTGAGAGGATCCCCTCCCCATAAAACCCCCCTGCCCCTCATTTCCCTCCTGCAGCCCCTCTGCAGTGTGGACTGCCACAGGCAGATTTGTCTCCATCCTTCAGTGCCCTTCTAGTCAAACGTGAGGGTTTAGGATTGGAATGAAGTGTGTGGCCAACAGCCCTGCAAAGCCTTTGGGACAAAACTCCCCTCCATTTTGTAATCCTCCTGTCATCATGGGTGGGTCTGAGCAGCCACAGCTCACCCCAGGCAGCAGAGCACCCCCCTGTGCCCTGTGCAGCTGCTGCTCTGGCTCTGGGAGCCCTGGCTCACCTTCAGACAGCGAGGGAAGCGCAGCAGGGGGTTCACACCCACTTTGAAGTAGAAGAAATCCAGGGGCAGCAGGCACAGCACATCCATCTGAAACGCACACAGGGRGACACCTCTGTGGGGAGCTGCAGGAGCCCTGGGGTGGGGCTGAACCCACAGGGCAGGTGGAAGATTCAGGTGAATGAAGACAATGCTGACAAACCTTGAAGCGCTGTGACCGCAGGTAGTTCTCTCTCATGGCCTTTTTGTCAGTCTGGGGGGAACAGGAAGGAGAGAGAGAGAGGAATATTGATTATTGCCTAGAGAAAGGAAAGCTAGGGCCAGTGTGGTCATGCCTGGCTTTCCTCCTCTGCACCACAACAGGGAAGATGCTCCCTTTGTGTCTGGAAAGGGCAGGAGAGCAGGCAGAGAAGTCCTGGCTGTATGCTACATTCCCATCCTACCTTGGCACACCCTGTGCTGATTTTGCATCCCAGGARAAGCACATCACAGTGCCAGCACCACAAAATCAGCATTTGCAGGGGAAACTGCCTGTCTGAGCCTCTGCATGGGCATGGGAAGGCTGTGCCCTCGAGGTGTGATTTTTCAGTTTGTTTAATTGAATAYGGAAATGAAATCAAGGGCTTCCCTTATCTCAGGCATGTGATCTGCGTGTTCAGATTGCAATTGCTWACACATCCTGCCTGGTGTGCTCCTGAAAATGAACCCCAGAGTTTGTTACACCCGTGCCCAAGGTTGGYACCACACGGCTGTGCCAGGGCCAGTCAATGAGCCCCTCACCACAGGCAGAGCCACACCATGGAGCAGCACCCTGCAGGCATCCCTGCCCAGAAACAGGAAGGCCACACAGTACYGGAGAGGATGGGACTGGTTTTATGGGSAAAAATGGTGTGTTTGGCAGAYAAAAAGGCTGCTGSCTTGTCCAGTCAGTGTCAGGAGAGWTGCTCGTGGTCTCTGGGAGKGGACAGAGCCCTGATGGCCATGGCCATGGAGAGAGGGCTCAGTTCAGGGTCCAGCAGCACCCTCAGGGTGATGGGGTGGGAGTGCCCAGCTGGTGCCCAGAGCTGGATGCAGTGCCCTGCCACTCACAATGATGTCTCCCCCCTGCACGAACTGCAGCCGRGTCTGGAAGATGAGGATGTCCAGCAGGTAAATGAGGTCACAGAGGTAATCCACCAGCAGCCAGTAGTGGATGTTGGCTGGGGTCTGGTAGGGGAAGGCCCAGCGGACAGGGATCAGCCAGCAGTTCCAGTTCCAGGCCATGACCACGAAGAACAGCCACAGCACGTACATCAGATCTGCACACAGGGAACAGCGCCTCCATCAGCTGGAAACACATCCCCACATCCCTCCTCTGGGGAATCCTCCTCACAGAGGGGTTTCCATCCCCTGACCTGCCCTCAGCACAAAGGAAAACCTGCAGGAAGTCTCTTGGTGACAATGTTTGATCTCCAGCACAGAGTGAACAACCCTGGTCACAGAACACACCACGTTTTAGCAGAAAGCTTCTTCTCACTTTGCTATATTCAGCTATATTTGCTTTTGCTCTGCTCCCACAACTGCAACTTCCCTGTTTTTCTTTTTTCCCTCCAGCCATGCTGAACTGGTGGCTGGCTGCCTGAGCCCAGAGGCTTCCAAAGGACTGAGGAATATGAAAGACTGAGGAAAGAGCTGAGCTTCTGTGGGGTGGCCAAAAGGCAGTGGAATCTTTTGTGRTTTTTGGGAGGGTATCCACAGCGCAGGGAAAGCTGAATGCCCAGTCCTGCTCCTGACACCCCCAGCTGGAAGTATTTAGGAAAGCCTGTGCCTTGCAGAGGAACTTGAAAGTCTGTGSTTTAGTGAAAAACTAAGTTGCTTCTTGCTTAGTTTTCCTCCCTGCTCTCATCACCCTCTCTCCCCCAGTCCCAGCCTGTGCCCCCAGCCCAGGCTGTGCTCCATCACTCACTGGTCAGGGGGTCAATGCTGCTGGGGAACTGRTAACTCTTCAGGTGCTCCAGCCAGGGCCGGCGCTTGAACGTGCAGCACAGCATCTCACAGTAGTGGTCATCCTCTGGAGGTTTGTCCCCCTCCAGCTCCCCTCCTGGGGCAGGCACTGCTGCTGCTGCAGGTGCTGGCTTGCTGGGAGCTGGGAGAGGCCACACAGTTATTTCAAAGGGCAGAAAAAATCTTCTTACTGCAGTTTTTCTTAAGGTCTTTAAACTGTTAATAAAACAGCTGCCTCCCAGAAACCACGGCGTGAACGGGGACCCACCAGGGAAGCACTCCCAGCCCCACCTGGACTCACATGCCACKGGGCTCTCATCATCTGAGGTGACATCAGAGTCAATCAGCTTCTCCTTCACCTTCTCAGTCCTCTCTTTGAAGAGCCTCACCAGCTCCTGGAGCCGGGTGTTGATGATGGCACTGCTCAGGCTCGAGGCCGAGCCGATGCGCTCGGGCAGGCTGGGGGACACCAGAGGGCATTTCATGGGAGTAGGAAAGGCCAGGGCAGGTTATTGGGGTCACAGAAACCTGGAGTGGTTTGGCTTAGAGGGGAAAGGAAGGGCCAGGGCAGGTGCATGGGATCACAGAAACCTGGAATGGTTTGGGTTAGAAGGSACCTTAAAGCTCATCTCATTCCAACCTCTCTGCCATGGGCAGGGACACCTTCCACTAGACCAGTTTGCTCCCAACCCCATGACCCAGTTATTATTCCCATTCTTTAACSTACAGCATCTGAATTAGGATCTACCTGTGTTTATTGGGGTATTGTGTAGTGAGAAGAACACAAAGTGGCGTGGCTCCCTCTCCCTTTGGTATCCAAAGGATATTTGGGGTGTTTGCTATTTCCACCCAAGCCCCAGGATGTGAACCCCTGGCTGATCTGGAGCCCCTGGGCCCATTTCTCACCTTTCCTTGTGCTCCTGGTCCCAGCCCAGCCCTTGGCTGGGGAATTGGCTCACCAGCCCCTTGTCCAGAGCATCCTCTGGGAGCAGTCGCTTCCTCCTGCAGACACAAACACAGACACCAAGGGTCGCCTTGGCTCCTCTCCCTCCTCCTCCTCCTCCTCCTCCCAGGTGTGACCTGTTTTCCATTCCCCCTTCTCCTGTTAGGATCAGTTTCCCCTGATTTTTGCCATTGCCTTGGGTAGTTGGGAGTGAGCCCCCCTGCTCCTTTCCTGCTGAAGCCCTGCTCCTCCCYGAGCACCACCCAGCCCTTGGCTCCATGGACATGCAGCCACCTGGCCCATTTTGCAACTCGATTTGGGGACCTGGCAAGATGCACAGAGGGCAGACATCATCCTGTGCTGGCCCTCAGTGCCACAGCTGCACATCACTGCACTTTGAAGGGCAAGGAAAGTGCAATGCCAGAGCACCCAGAGCTTGTGTCCTAACTCAGCTGGGGCTCCCTTTGGCACAGATGGGTTTCTCAGGTGACTTCCTTACATGTGGGCACAAAAGGTGTCAGAAGGGAAGCTGAATATGAAGATAGCAGTCCCAGCAAAAATCTAGACTGGTTTGCAAACCTGCAGCCGAGCCCAGAACTCCAGCTGTGATGAGGAAATTGTCTCCAGCCAGCACAAGTGCTGGTCCCACTGGCCATGGCACAGAATGCTCAGTGCTGTGCGTGGAGCAGGAGAAGGAGGATGCTGAGGGAGGTCATCCTGCCTTCACAAATCTCCCAAAGAAATGGGAGTCAAATGGGATTCAAATGCTGTGAGCCCATCACCTCCAGCCTCTCTGGCTCCYAGGTGTGTCCTGCTGGGAGGTGGAGCAGGTGAACAAGACTGATGAGCCTTCATTTCCCAAGAAATGGGCCCTGCCAGAGCCATGTAGGAAATAACTCCAGGCTGTGGCCAGTGGAARGGGTTTAGAGATAACTGCTCAATGCAGAGTTATGTCTTCTTCCTCTGGAAACACCAGCAGGACATGAGCATTTTCCTTCTGGCTCACAAGAATTAATTTTGATTTCTTTCTGTGSGAGAACAGAAGTTCCTTGCTTTTAAAAATACCCAGTGTTGTTTTGAGACACTCCCTGAGACCCAGCAAAGGGTTTATATGCTCACACATGTAGCTGCAAATATGTTTAATGCTGTCAATATTTTCACTGCAGGTATTTTACATGAGGCCTTGGGCTCTGCTGTCCCAATATAAATAGCTGTTCAACAGGATTGTGGACATTCTTGCCATTTTTTTAGCTGTTCAACAGACTGGATTGTGGACATTTTGCCTTTTTTTTTTGTTCCTCCAGGAGCAAAAAACTAAAAGATCCAAACTATTAAGYGAGAATGAATACAACACCTGGATTATAGCACAGAAAAAAACCCCCCACTTTGTCTTTCATTTTGAGTCCTCTGCAAGAGTGAGCCTCAAAAAAAC
>JACDOX010000061.1:1228149-1254308 GCA_014549065.1 Cardinalis cardinalis
TCCTCCTCTTGCTTCATCTCCTCCTCCTCTTGCTTTCTCTCCTCTTCCTCATTTTTCCTGTCCTCTTCCTCTTTCTTCCTCTCTTCTTCATCCTCTTTCCTGTCTTCCTCTTTCTTCATCTCCTCTTCTTTCCTCTCCTYCTCCTCTTGCTTCATCTCCTTTTCCTCTTTYTTTCTCTCCTCCTCTTCTTCTTTCTTCCTTTCCTCTTCCTCTTTCTTTCTCTTCTCCTCTTCTTCTTTCTCCCTTTCATCTTCCTCTTTCTTCCCCTCTTCCTCCTCCTCCTCCTCTTTCTTCTCCTCCTCCTTTTCCTCATCCCCCTTGGCAGTGTTTGGGGAGCACAAACAGACTCTGGAAAGGAGAAGCTCATGAGTTGAAGCCCCCCAGCTCTGAACACACTGCCCAGCCCTTGGGCAGACCCCAGCACGGGTTTCTATGGCAGAAGCAAGGGTGAATTATACACAGACAATTTCCATTTCTGAATGGCATTCCAGCTGCATGCACCACTGCTGGAACAAGGTCCAAAGCCTCTTGCCCTGGGGCCAAATTCTACTCACAGGAGCAGAGCAGAGCCTCCTTCACCTGTCCTCTGCAGGGCACTGTGGGCATTGCTCCCATGGCTCTGCACTGCCTGCTCCAACCAAAACTGAGACACCAGGAGAAAAAGACATTTGATCAAGCACCTTTGGATCCTGCTGGGGGATGTCCCCCTTTTTGGAAACACACCTTGGCTGCCAGCKCCAGCACCAGCCCTTGCAAGGATGGATGCCCAGGGACTGGCTTGTCCCCTCCCAYGGCCACCACCCTGGCCCATCAACAGCATCTCCCTTCCCCTACCTGGATTCTTCTTCCTGAGGCTCCTCCTGTATGGTGGGAAGGGAATGAGCATCTGCCTGCAGCTCAGCCTCGTGAGCCCAGGCTGTCATCTCTTCATTCATCTGGCCATCCTCCATCTCTTCCAGGATGAGATGGGTTTCCTCCTGCTCCCCAGAGGCTGCATGAACTGAAACAGGAATGGGGAGAGGGAGGTGATGAAGGGACAGCAGTACATTCTCCAGAGGCCAGGGCAGGTCCCAGGTTTGCTCCCTCTCGGTTTCYAGGAAAATCTTCCTTGGAAGACCTTCTTGATCTTTCAGGTTTGCTCATTGGGGYAGTGCTGAAGCAGCTCTCAGGCTGCCCAGAGCTGAGCAGCCCTGCTGCTGGATATTCTCAGTTCAGTCCAAGAAAGAACAGAGACAATTTCCCCCAGGCTGAGCCTGGGAGTTGTAGAGGAAAAGAATGAAAACAATTATTATCTCTTTCTGTAACCATTGTTCATAGTTATGGTTCTCCACAGTGTGCTGTTCTAAGTATGCCAATAGTGTGAGATGTTTCTACTTTAAGACCAGTCAAGGATCACCTTAGTGAGTCACATCATAAAAAGACCCAATACTTTCATTAAAGGGGCCTTCTGATCCACCTGAGGACTGGAGTCTTTCTTTCTGTCCCCGATTCAACAGCATCACCCCTGAGCTGGGCTGCCTGGGTGCCTTGGGCCCCTTTGCCAGAAGGAAGAAGAAAATTCACCATTTTCTGCCAAGCACAGCCAAAACCCCACAAAGGCCTTGAGCAACCTGGTCTAGTGGAAATGTCCCTGCYCACAGCAGCGGGGGTGGAACTGGTTTAGCTTCAAGGGCCCTGCCAACACAAAGCATGCTGTGATTCTGTGAAAGCCACAACCCTCTGCACACAGAGGAGTGCTGGCTGCCCTGCACATGCAGCCTCCTCCACCAGCAGTGTCCTGGCCCATCCCCTGGCCATGTTTTGTCCCTCCTTGCAATCTGGAAGAGCCCAAAGCCTTTCCCTGTTGTGAATTTCTGTCCTAGCACAGCCCAAGGGCGCTGGGTCTGCAAGACCCAACCCTGAGCCCACATCACAGCACTCAAGCACCATGTCCTGCCTGCTCTAAGCACCCTCCCAGGCAAGGAACACCCCACAGCACTTCCCAGCATCTCTGGGGCAAAACCCCCTCAGGTTACTGGGTTTAGGCAGCTGCAGAGTGAGGAGTCTGAGCCATGAGGAGCCCTCTCCATGTCCCAGGGGTACCCATCCCATCCTGCCACGTCAGGCTCACACCAGAGAAACAGGAGGAGGAAGCACATCCGCTCGCTGGAAAACCAGTTTATTTTGAGGTCTGCCTGACAGCAAAACTTACATGTCCACAGCAAAGCTAATAGGAAATGTGCAAACTGAACTACAGAAAGGCAGGAAACCCRTGCAGTGTCATATCTGTGGCTTATTTACCCACCCCATGGTGTCCACAATGCCTTTAGCCCATTCCCTCTGGATCTCCTTTAACTAAAACATGGGGCAGCAATCAGGGAAATGGCTTTTAAAGCACACCATGGCTTTTGGATAGATTATATGAAAATGTGGTAARTACTAAAACTGTGTCCTGGTACAAACAAGATTCAAACAAGACTCATTAYAAACACAGGGATGGATCTCAAGGGGTCTCCTGGCTCACAACTCATTGTTAGAGTTACTTGGATGGTCCTAAAGAGATGCAACAGTGGGAGATCTCAACCTGGCCTGTCAATATATCAGGGGGCTTATTCAAAATATGGAAAAAGGCTTTTACCAAGGTCTGTAAGGACAAGGGACAGCAGTTTCACACTGAAAGAGGGACATTCATACTGGACATAGGGAAGGAATAGTGTGCTGTGGTTGCCCCATCCTGAAAGTGTTCAAGGCCAGGTTGGACAGGGCCTGGAGCAAGCTTGTCTAATGGACAGGGAAGCTGGACCACATCATCTTCAAAGGTCACTCACAACCCAAACCAGACTGCTACTCCAAGGTCTGTATCCAAAACCTGGGGTGTAGGGGCTCCCTGAGCCCAGCGTGCCTGCCCTGGCCATGCCTGCCTGCAACCTCTGGGCTGGGGACAGCCCCTGGCATCCCCTCCCTGCTGGGACATCCCTGCTGCTGCAGGTAGTGCTGCATCCATGGAGCTGAGAGCTTCAGGAGGGTGCAGCCATAGCTGGGGGTAAGGAGAGTTTGGGGTAAGTTCTCTCGGAAGAAGAGCCCAGGCAAATATGTTTAACCATTAACTCCAACCTATTCACCTAGAGATTAACCTCACCCTCCTGATTTGCTGCTGCAAATCAGAGCCCTTTCCACTTGCTGGGAGGAAACAGTTATGGAAGAAAAGCAACAAGGAGCTGACAAGAGCTTCAAGAGGTTTATAACCTTACACCTCAGAGGCAGAAGCTGACTCAAAGAAGCCTGGAGATTTCAGTTGGGGGTCTTGGGGTGAATATTCAGATATTGGGGGGGCATTGAGAGGGCCAGGAGTGCTGGGATCTGCAGCAAGAGGCTTTCTGCCACTGAGGCGTCCTGAGTGATGCTTTTCTACCATCCTATAAATTATAGCTCCCGTCTCACAGACACCATCCTGCAAAAGCAGCAGCTCCAATTCCCAGAGCAAAGAGGGAGCCAAGTGGGACAGCCCTGGGGCTGGGTCCCTGTGCCAGCCTTGGGTCCCCACTGCCCCAGCTGGGAAGGAGCTGGACACCATTTGCAGRTTTCCCTTTGCTTTTCCTCCCCAGCTGTGCTTTCTCCTCAGGTTGGTCWCTTTTGGGTGTGGGAAGGGCTGGCTTGCCACGGTCTTCGTTTTCCGTTTGTTTCAGAGGCGCTAAGCCCCTTTGCCCCCTGAAACAAAAGGAGAAGGAAAACATTAATGAGCGTGCTGCCAGTCTGGTGCCAGGGCAGATCTCTTGCTTGACCCTTCCTTGGGCAGGTTAAGGGACCTGGAGATGCCTCAAGGCACCAAAGCCAGCTGGGCACCAAGGCTGTGTTAACCCAGCACACACAGCAGCATCCCTGGCTCTGCCTCTTCTCGAGCTCCATGGCAGCACACAGGCCTCCAGCTTGTACAAACACATGGAGAAATGCCTTCCCCCAGGATTTCCTCTCTCAGGTTCTGCCAAGGGGCTGTTGGCCTGCAGGAGCAACTTCCCRGCATATCMCTGGGGGAGTGCATTTTCCATGTGYCTCAACTGTCCCTGCTCCCATCAGCAGCTCCCACAGCCCAACCAGCCACTCCTTTCAAGGGACAGCACTTGCACAGGGGTGTGTAACCCTGCCCAGACCATCCACAGGGGCAGCTGTGGCTCTGCATTTTGTCCAGCATCCCCCAAAGTGGCTGCAGTGGGGAGCCAAGACCCCTGCCTGCAGAGCTGGTGCTTGATGCCCTCCACGGGCACACAGCARTGTGAACCCTGCAGGTTTTCCCACAGCCATGCAGATTCCATTSTAAGACATCTAATCCCAGCATTTTGTTTTACTGGGCTACCTTCCTAGACATCTCACACCCGGCTTGGCAAACATCAAAAGAAGGAAAGAAAGCAGAAGTTTTGAATTCCCTTGTAATTCTTTGATCAAATTCCTCCAGCTCCAGCACAGCTCAGGACAGACCTTGATATCAGCACTAAGCTCAAACCCCAGGACCTGAGGATCTGGGATRCTGCACTTGGAGCCTCCCTCAGCCTGCGTTTTACCAAGCTCACAACACAGCTCAGCAACAGCTCCCTCTTCTCAAGTGTCAACAACCTCCCTTGGCTTCCCTGGGGGGTTCCAGGGGCTCCTGAGCTGGCACCCAGGGCAGACCAGGGGATAAAGGTGCCAGTGACCCCTCTTCCCAGTAACCCAAGCCAGTAAAGAGCTTGGCAGTCAAACCATCATGGAGAAATGGAGCCATCACTTACTTTGTTCCACAGGACTCGAGGTTGCTGTGGCCACTCCCTGTCAAGAGAAGGGAATCATGAGACACTGCTCATTTTCAGTAACCCTTAATTTTTACCCTCAATGCCCCATTTTCAGTACAGGTAGCCCTTTTACCCTAAATACCCCATTTTTGTGGCAAGTTAGATGGTTTGGCCATGGGCACAAGCATCCCCACACTCAATGGTACAGAGCAGGAGCACATAAATGAGTTTGCCTGGGGGCCAGGGAAGGAAAGGAGAGCTCTGTAAAGCTGCTGCTGCTTCTCCTTAGAGCTGGGACCACACCTGCATGAGATGCCAGAGCCTGGACACCAGCCAGGGCTGCACAGAAAGGCAAGGGAACMGTAAAGAAAGCACATGCTGTGGGAYCTCCTGCTGCTCAGAAGCCAAACACTGGCTTTCATCAGCTAAGCAGGTCATGGGGACTTGTTCTCTTGGCAGAAMTGGGTGACAGCCCAAGCCACAGCAGGTCCCAGCACTGATCTAGTGGCATCTGCAGGGCAGGGGATGCCCTGCTCCTCAGGGATGTGGTGTTCCCGTGCTCTTTCCCTGTCCATCAGTCAGCCTACCTGTGTGTCCTGCTTCTCCCTGGTCACYGGCTGTGGCATCACCTTCTCCAGCCCCTGGACAAACCAGCTGAACATCCTGCAGACAAGAAACCCCTGGTAGGGCTGGCAGCCAGAGCCTTTCTCCGGCATCAGCTGTCCCTGTGGCCAGCAGAGCCTGGCAGAAGGTGCCCCCGTGGTTACCTGGTGCCATCCACAGCCGTGGGCTGAGGGCTCAGGGCAGTCCCYGGCTCCGGCTGGCCCTGGGCTGCCGCTGCCTTCGCTGCCACCGCAGCGCTCGGAGCACCGGGTTTTGACTTTGCCTGGGTTTTAGTCCCTTCTGTGCCTGCTCAGGTTTATTGGAAAGAAGGAGGATTGGCAATGGAGCTGTCATCAATTGTTGGGAAGTGGAGCAAGCCAGAAGGGTGGCCCTGTCTCGCAGAGGGACAGGCCGCGGGGGCTCCCCTGGCAGCCTGCCTGGGCAAGGACAKGGACACATGGGGACACAGGCTGTGGAGGGCTGTGCCAGGATGGCAGGACCTGTGCCCCCACCCCTGGGACCCGTGTCCCCATCCCTCCTGGCACAGAGGGAATCCTGGAGACAAGGGCAGCCTGGCCTGGCCCGGCCCAGCCCAGCCCGGCCCAGCCCAGCCCAGCCCGGCCCAGCCCGGCCCGGCCCAGCCCAGCCCGGCCCAGCCCGGCCCAGCCCAGCCCGGCCCAGCCCGGCCCGGCCCAGCCAGAGGTCGAGGATCAGATCGGATCAGATCACTCACCTTCCACTGCGCCTTCGCTCTTCTCCTTCGGCTCTGTCTGCAGAGGGACAGAGGGACGGATGGACGTGGCAAAGCACTGCCCGTGGCCTCAGGCCAGCCCAGGTGGACATGTCCCCAGTGTAAGAGGACCCTCATGCTCATCCCCTCATGCTCATCCCCTCATGCTCATCCCCTCATGCTCAKYCCCACACACCGCCCGCTCTGGTTTCAGGCCCATTGCCGTGACAACAAACAGTTAACCCAGACACGAGCGCTGCTGACCCCAGCCCGTCAGTCCCAAAGGAAGGGTCCTCCCTGCATCAGGGTGGAGGAACACCGCGACAGCACCCAGAGGTCTCTTTGTGCTCTGAGGAATCCCCCTGGGTTTTCCTCCCCAAGGTCCCAGCTGGAGTGTGCAGAGGATGAAGGCAGGGAGCTCGTCTCCCTCTCCTCTCTGCCCGGTAGCCCCCGCTCCTCCCGAGCTAGGCAGCGCTCACCTCCGGCTTTTTCATCCCCTCTGGCTGCGGCAGAATCCTCTCGAAGCCCTGGGAGAGCCAGCTGAGCACCCGTTGTCCTGCCCTGCGGGGAGAGCGCCGCGCTCGGGGAGCTCATCCTGCTCCCTCCTGCCCTCCCGCACCCCCCGGCCTGGCCGGGCACCCACCACTGCTCCGGGGCGCTCATCCTGCGCCCTCCTGCCCTCCTGCACCTCCCCGCCCGGCCAGGCACCCACCACTGCTCCGGGGCGCTCATCCTGCGCCCTCCTGCCCTCCTGCACCCCCCGGCCTGGCCGGGCACCCACCACTGCTCCGGGGAGCTCATCCTGCGCCCTCCTGCCCTCCCGCACCCCCATCCCGGCCAGGCACCCACCACTGCTCCGGGGCGCTCATCCTGCTCCCTCCTGCCCTCCCTGCCCTCCTGCATCGCCTCGCCTGGCCGGGCACCCACCACTGCTCCGGGGAGCTCATCCTGCTCCCTCCTGCCCTCCTGCATCCCCCAGCCCGGCTAGACACCCACCACTGCTCCGGGGCGCTCTCCGGCTCCCCCTCGGACACGTCCTCCTCGGCATCGAAGGGAGTTATCTCTGCAAGGAGAGCGCTGCTGTGGGCATGGGGATTGCACTGCTGGCAGCTTCAGGTGTCCCCATCAGCCAGCACAAGGGGACAATAGTGCCGGTGTCACCAGCCGGGGAGGTGGGATGGGGAGTCCCAGGATGCTGCACACTACAAACTCGCAGCTCTCCTTACCCAGACCATCGTCGTCCTCATCCCCAATGACCTGGACCTCTGTCTGAAAAGCCAAACATATTGTCTGAAAACCCAACAGCCCAAGAGAGGGATCACCCCTCTGAGTGGGGAGGGAAACCTGCCCTTTCCCCAGGGATGGATGAAGGAAGGAACCCAGGCAGGGCAGGCTTAGTGCACCCAGATTGCACCGAGAGAGTGATAGAAGGATAAAAGAAAAGGTAAAAAGAGGCAGAAGCTCAAACATACCAAACCATTTCCCAGATCTGTCTCCTACCTCATCAGCAATGTCGATGCTTGTCTCGAAGCTCTTCCCGAGTGCCTGCAGCCCTGGGGCTGGGGCTGGCTGGGGAATCACCTTCTCCAGCCCATGGGAGAGCCAGGAGAGCACACTGCTCCCCACACTGCCAGGGAGAGGGGTGAGTCAAGCTGGGAACGCCATTCAAGGCATGCTGCCCCCAACAAAAAGCAAAATCCCAAGCAAATCATGCTGCACAAAGGGTGCAGGAGCTGTACCTGTCAAACACCGAACTCGAGTCCTCAGAAGCCACAAAAGTCACTTTCTTTTCTGTTTGTTCAACAGCAGCAGGGGAAAATAAGACAAGCTCCTATCAGCACTCTGGCAGCCCCAGGAGGCCAGGCAGGAGCGGGACAGGAGGGTAAAGGAGCGCTGCTGTGCAGCCTGAGCCATGTGGGGCTTACCCTCCGTGCGTGCCCGCTCAGCTGCATCTGTGGGGCCAGCAGCTTTTCCTGTCGGTGCCTTCGGGACAAAAGGCAGGAGGTGTCAGAGAATGAGGCACAGGGGACACTGTCCCTGTTCAAAGGTGGCTGCAAACCCCAGGGACTCCCCGTCCTCCTGCTGCTTCCCAGCAGCTCAGAGCAGGAATGAATCCCAGCCCCCTTCCCTGCTGGGGATGCCGCAGTGCTGGGGATGGGTGCAGAGGCACCAGGCACCTCTCACCATGCTCATGGTGTCCCCATCACCCCGCAGGCTGGCTCCCTGCTCACCTTGGCTGGCTGCACAGGGGTCTCCTCTGCCACGCGGGGCACCGGGGGCTGGGGCACCACCCGGTCAATCCAGCCCATCATCCCGCTGGCTGCGGGCACTGCCCGGGCTCTCCCGCTGGCAGGAGCCCAGCACGGGGGTGCACACTGCCCAGGAACACCAGCTGCTCACTGGGCTGCCTCCTGAGCAGCACAAGAGGGTCCTTGGTGTCCTTCTGTCTCCAGGTCCTGCTTGGGAAACACAGCACTGCAGCACAGCCAGAGCAAACCCTGCTCAACCCTCATCCCTCACTGCTGTTGTGAGCAAAATAAACACTCTGTTTTGTTCTCATCATCTCAGTTAAACTTGCTTTTCCTGAAGGTAGCTCCTCAGTTAGATGKTTTATTTTCACACCTGTCCTCACTAGGAAGCCATTGCAGATAGATCACAGAAGCTGTGATGCTCTGCTCTACTCTCCCCATCATTTTACATTTGAGGGARGATGAACAGTAATTTGAACAGATTTTTTTTTATGAGGAAATTCATGTTCCAACACACAAATCTCCTCTTTCTGCCCCTACAAAACAACTCTGCTCCACCACCTTTCAGCCCCACCCAGGGCCATGGTGGCTGCTGGGGCAGGTACCTGCTGGGAGCTCTGGCAAGGGCAGCAAAGGCACCCAGCACTGGCTACTGTGATGGTGATAGGGCAGGTAAAAGTGACATTTTGCAGAGCTGTCCAAGCTCTGGCTGCTTGGTCTTTTTGGGTTCCTTCCTTCCCTTTGTGAAGCCAGGCTGGCATACAGAGCCAAGTGATGCTGCACATTCCCCTTCTTAGGTACTGCACAAGAGCTGGGGGCCCTCATCCAGCTCAAACTGGGGGTGTCACTTGCTGTTGCCCCTCTGAAGAGCTGTGCTCTGCCCAAAATGTCCCTCTAAAGATACCCTACTCTGCCCAAAATGAAGGGCTCAGAGCACCTCAGACAGCCCCCAGGCGATACCTGTGAAGGGCAAAAGGAAGCAAAGCCCTGAGCTCCTTCCAGCCTGGCCAGGAGACTGCACAGGAGTTTCAATCCCAGCCCCACATGCAGCAGGTAGAGGCTGGGAGCTGCTCAGCACTGGGCTCTTTGAATTAACCCCTCATGCAGCTTTCAGGCATGCAGGACATCTTCAGTTCCCTTGAGACGGCTCACTGGGGGCTCTCCAAAGGCAGACTCTAGGCTGGCGTTTGCAGGAAGGGCGATGTGTGTCAGCCCTTTGCTTGCCTGCACCTCCATGCMCTCTCCCAGAGACCCCCAGACCCCACAGCTGGACAGAGTGGCTGTAAAACACCTCCTGAGCCTGACACCCAGAAAACAATTAAATTACCTTGTGTCTCACTGGGTACAAGGGATTAAGGAGCTGTGAACGCCCTGGGAACAGCAAGGAAAAGCTGCCAGTGCCTGCMGCAGAGGCATTTCCACCCATGCTGCAGCACTCTCACAGGTCCCAAAGAAGCCCAGGGTCCATGTCCACAACTGAGCCCAAACAATCCTGGAGAAAGCTCCCTGAGGCTGCAGCGAGCCCCTCTTGTCAGCCAAGGGCTCCTCCTCCCTCACCATGAGCTTGTGCAGCTGTAAAAGCCTGGACCATATCCCTGTCCTTGGTCTGGGAGAGAAAKTGGAGGGCAGAGGCTGCTCCTCTGCCAAATCTGAACAAGAAATGGGCAGAAACATTTGTGGGTCCCCACAGAACAGGCTGCTGAAAGAAACAGGAATAAGGAGCCTGGATTTGCCTTCAGTGACATGCAAGAGTTGACAGCCTCATGCACCTGCTGCACTGCAGGCACCCGGCGGTGCCACCACCTGCTGGGGCAGCTCCTTTTGCCGGCCAGCAAAGGGCCTTGGTCTCATTTCTACGAGCAAGAAGGGCACAGACCCACAGCCCCGTTTGGAGCAGGGAGCACCACGGCCTTTCCTTCCCCCCAGCAGCTGACCAAACCTCCACACCACCCAGCCCTCGCAGCATCACTCCYCACGGACCAGCACAGCTCCTCCCCCGGCTGTTCCAGATCCCCAGACCCCCTGGGATGGCAGAGGCGCCCCTGCAGGGCTCCCGGCCACATCCCTCGCCTCCCTGGCTGCCACTTACCCCGCGGGCTCAGCACTGCCTCCCTGGGCACCACTCTGGGACGGAGGGAGCTCCCTTGGCCACTGCAGCTCGCCACTGCCCCCCCAGCCACCCCGATCGGCTCAGGCTCTGCGGGATTAGCCCCGTGCTGCCTGCAAATGGGATTACTGCCACCCAGCTGTCCCGAGTGCCCCGGCTTCCAGCAGCCTGCCTGTCTCTGGTGCAGGGCRCTGCAAAAAAACCAAACCAAAATCAAACAGGTTTGAGCGCCTCAAAACCCCAAGGGTACCCCAGGCACTCACCAGC
Source organism: Cardinalis cardinalis (assembly GCA_014549065.1). NCBI lineage: Eukaryota > Metazoa > Chordata > Aves > Passeriformes > Cardinalidae > Cardinalis > Cardinalis cardinalis. The sequence goes on from JACDOX010000061.1 coordinate 1,238,848, forward strand.
AGCACTGTGGGGAAGGCAGGCGTCTCACCCATGGGCAGGGGGTGCAGGGATGTGCAGAGGAGCAGCACCGGAGCTGCTGAAACCCCGTGGGGTGACACAAGGTGATGTGCCAAGGGTGCTCCACCCACAGCTCTGCCCCAGCTCCTGAGCAACCACAGCAAATCTGTGCTGGGCTGGGCTAAGCCTCCCCTTGCTGAGCCTGCCAATTGTGCTTGATCCGTTTACCTCCAGCCCTGCACGACTGCCAGCCTTTCCCACTGCCCCTAATCTTGGCCACAATGACACCCTGGAATCCAGGGGCCACACGGCTTCTATGGCCCGTGTCCAGCCTGTTTCTGCATGCCCAGAGCTCCCTGACTGCTTCCTCCTTCCCTGGCTCCATCCTGGTGGGCARCAAGTACCCATCCTGCCTGGCCCCAGAGCTCTGTAGCAGGCTCCTCTCTCGCTATCACAGGATGGGGGATGCAAAACAAACCCTCAGGAGAAGCTTGAACAGTTGTATATGGGGCTGGGACCCCAGAGCACAACATGCAGCAGCTTCTGCCCCTGAACAGCTGCTCCCTTCTGGCAGGAAGAGACTCCTGCCTGCTCCTGCCCTGAAGCTCCCAGGGAAGAGTTTTGCCCTGGGGAGGGATTGTTCCGATTCTAGCAGGGGCAAAACCACTCAGCACACTCTGCCTGTGTTTGCTTTCAGCCCCCGGGAGCCTGCTCATACCCTGCTTGTACCCTGCATCTCCCGCTTACCAGGAAGATGAACCATCAATTCTGCTTCAAAAAAGTTCAGGGGAAAGAAAGAAAACATGAAAAAATCCCAAGCAGAGCCAGACAGAGCATGAAGACAGATGAGGAGGCAAAGCTTGGCACAGGGCCTCCTCTCCAGAAACCTTACACACCCACAGGAAGGTATAAATAACTATAAATTTATTAGTAAAGCAAAACCATTTGACACTCACACAGAAGAGCAGGATGTGTTATTACAATATATATACACACATACATGGAGTATCATCTTAGAAACACATGGAGAGCAGTGTTAAAGGCACTGCAAGCCACACAAACCTCAGCAACCTTGGCTGTGACCCCTGACAGCCCTGGGAACTCTGCTGGAGTCGTGAGCACAGGTTGGGAGGYGCCCAAGAATCTCCCTGACCATGAAGTCCCTCAGATCCACGGCTTGGAGGCACTCAGAAACAAGCCCACGGTCCAGCTGCCACCTGTGCTCCTGCTCTCCCCACTGAGCATCCCAGGCACGCTGTGAGAGCAGCATCTTCACATCCACAAAGTGCCAGGGGCAGCTGCCAGGAGATGCTGCAGAGGAAGCTGGGGAGAGCTGGGTGCTCACCCGGGCCTGGGGAGAGCTGCAGCCCCAAACCTCACTGGCCTGCCCTTCTTGAATCTCAGACTTCACCTGCATGCACAGGAACCTTCCCACAGGTGAACCCACCACCCAATGGAGAAAGAGTCAAACTCTGAAGTATAACAAGAGKGTTTTGCCTATTTTGTAATGGTCAGGCTTCAGCTGCAGCCTGGAGTTGAAGGTGAATACCCAAGGGAAGTGCAGAGTGTTCTCCTCCCTCCTCTTCTCCCTGCAAGGGCAGGCTTGAGTGCCCAGAGATGGTCCCAAAACTCAGAGGATGCTTTCCCCTTTGTCCCCCAGTCCAGCACATGGGCCCCAAGACCAGAGCGTGAACATCTTCCCACCCAGACTGCAGAGATGGCATCTGCTCACCAGAGAGCTGGCATGGCCACCTGAGCATCCCCATGGTCCCAGGGGYGTCCCTGCCCCAGCTAACTCAGCTCAGCTGCCTGCTGGACGCACACAGCTGCTCCACAGCACTCCCAGGGGAACCAAGTGCACTGCCTGAGCCCCCCCCAGTGCCAGGACATCTCCCAGGAATGTCTGACAGTCCTTCACTGACTAATCCTCAGCCTTGGAGATGGAAATGGCAGCTCACACCCCAGTCACCATTTCCCGCAGCTCTGCTCTGGCTCTTGGTCCTGGCTTAGATTCACTTGTCAGAGCAKGGGCAGGATCCCATGCCAAGCTGCCAGGTCACAGGCACTGCCCCTGCCCAGTGAAATGGATGGCCTGCTGTGGGGAAGGACCCACTGGATTCCAGCAAGACTCAGGTCCTAAACACCTGATCTCACCATCAGTGGTTTGGTATCACCAGAATCCAGCCTCAGCCTGGGAAAGGAATTTGGGGCTGGGGAGAGCAGAGGGAGGTGGGAAGGAAGGAAGAGACTTCACAATCAGTATGGAGGAAGGAATGAAAAACAAACCACTGCTTACAAATAAAGAACTGAACAAAGAAAAGAAGCTGAGAATGTCTTTTAAAAGTATAAGCTGGAAGAGAAGGGGCTGACACACCTAAAGGCATCCTGTAGGTAGAGTCAGGGGAAGCGTAAAAGCCCAGGTTACACACTGCCTTTTCCTGGAGCCAGGAATCCAGAGGAACAGCAGCCCTAGAGAGCAGGATTTATGCCCTGGAGAACACCCAGACAACCTCTGCCCAGCCTAACCCTCCTCTCCACCTACTCAGCCTGCCTGCCAAGGAGAACCACCCTTTGGGAGGGACCCCCCCTACCCAGCCCTCAGCACCCTCAGGTGGGCTGCAACCAGGTCCTGAACTGCCTCGAGCACTTGCCACAGGGCTGATGGCACAGCAGCTCCAGCACAGCAACTCTCTGGGGTGCTGCAGGGCAGTGAGGAATGCAAAAGGCCAAGCAGAGGCTGGAGCCTGAAAGTTGCTTGAAATAAACACCAGAAGTGAAGTGCAACAGGTACAGAGCAGAGACATGGTTTACTCTCCAGCAGGCTTTGGCCCCAGCTGCTCTTTGGTTTGAAAGGAACACCAGCAGTGAGCAGAGCCCTGCAGTGGGATGCCCCAGGGACACCAGCTCCCAGGCCAGCCTGTGCCTCCCCACACAGCAGCACAATGCTCCTGACACTCCTGTGCCCCCWGCTGCTTCCACCTCCTCCCACCTCACTGGACACAACCTGACCTAAAGGCACAGCAATGGAGATGGACCTGCTTCCCCCACCCCTCCCTGTAGGCAACMCTGCTGCTTCCAACTGGAAAATGCTCCTATAAAAATATACCCAAAGCTCTCTGTGGCCACTCAGTGCCCACCCCACAYAGCAAGCTCCAGCTGCATGTTCTCCATGGGCTTCAGCTGGGTTTGGGCTCTTGCAGGGCAGCAAATGAAACAAGAGACTGAGTCCCCATGGACTCACAGCCAGCCCTAACAATGATGTTCTAATCCTGCACCATGATGTTTTTGAACCTGGAGGCACCCATTCACCAGCTGATGACCTGGACCTGGGCTCATCCCTGCCAAGCTCCCCACAGCATCCCCTCTCTCCCTGGCATGGGGTCCCATGCACACAGCCCTGATGAGTCTCTGCCCAGGGCACTGCTTGGTCACTGCCACATCCTAGGCAGAGCCTCACTGGGATATCCAGGGCTTTCCCAACTGCTCAGCAGAAGAGAAACACCTCCCAACAGTCCCTGTGTCCAGCTGCACCAAGGGACAGGATCTGGCAGCCCCATGGCTCTGCAGAGTGTGGAGCTGTGCCTGGGGCTCCTCTGCTCCAAGTGCCAGGCAGCTCCCCCAGGCTCCYGGGGAGGGAACAGAGCAGGGCACAGCCAGCTGATGATTTCTCCAAACCCTCTTCTGCTGCTCCAGAAAGAAACAGCAGAGCCAGAACAGCCCATGGAGGCTGCAGCTGACTCTATCTCACAATCCCCTCCTAGCACAGCTGAGCCTCTCTGCAAGCTCTGAGCCCTGGGCGCTGATCCTGGCTGCCGGTGACCTCCCAACCCCTGGCAGCTGCGCTGGCAAAGAGCAGAGGAACCATGGCCCAAGGCAGGAACAGAGCAAGGGTTCAGGTGGGTGCCACAGCCCTCCTCTGGTCCCACATTTGAGCCTCCATCACCACCAAGCCCTTCTGTAAAGACAGGATTAGCCTTCCTTTGTTTGGACTCTCTTTTACTCCTAGAGTAAAGCATACACTGAACTTACTACATACTAAACAGCAAAAACCAGTTACCTAGAACTAAAGAGCTCTTTAAAAATCCAAGTTACCACAACTCTTTTGTTTTTTAAAGATTCAGTATGACATCAAGTTAAACTATACAGTATTTTTAATGAATTTTAACAAACTGCTTTTAAAAAAAAAAAAAGGTAAAACAAAAAAAAGAGGAAAAAAGAAACACAGATGGAAAACTTGGTAGGAAGTTCTACATCTTTGAGGCAGCACAAAGTAAGATAACCATTATGGGTCCCTCTTCCTTGGGCAGCAGAGAGCACAGTCTGTTTTAATCACCTTAAAGTTGCACATGAAGAAGACTCAGCCCCAGGGTCTATCCTGTCACTTCCCTGTCCCAGCCCCTGAAAATGCACCCTGTTCCCCCTCACCATGCTGGAAATGCAAAACTAAAGCCTTTCTCCACCTTTCAGACAAGTGTCCCCCAACAGGGATGCAGGCCCAGTCCTGCAAGGTTAATCTGTCTACACTTGCCATGGACAACAGTCATTAACCTTGTCCTAATCACTCGTGCAGCACATGGGCAACACCCTGGCTGCTGCCCACTGCAGCCTCACGGGAGCACCAGCCAGCAGCAGAGATGAGCTGAGGCTGGCAGGGACCTCTGAAGACCCCCAGGTCCAATTCCTTGCTTGCCCAGGGTCAGCTACAGCAGGTTGTTCAGGACCACATCCAGCCAGGGCCTGAACATCTCCACAGATGGACACTCAATATCTCCAAAGATGGAGAGATGGAGGGGGAAGGCTGGGGGAYAACCTAGTAGGCACATCTTCAATCTCCAAGGCATCTAACATGTAATGGATCTCTTGGACATGAGAAGCCAGCCAATTCCTGCAGATGAAAACACCTGAGGCTGCATCAACCTTGCTAGGGGAGATTTATTTTTAAGTGATGTTTACAAGTGTGCAAAACCTGAAGAATACAGACGAGGTAAAGAAAGGGCAAAGGGGTAAAACAGGACTCCTGCAAGAGGGGAAAAAACAGACTTCTCCTTTACCCACTGCTAACTTTGCCCTCCCCATGGAGCTGAGCCTGCAGGCCATAAAGGATTCTCCTGGCTTGCTCTGGTTCCTCCAGCAAATCAGACACCAAGCCCCTGGCMCATGCTGTGGGTTATGCTGGCCAYGGCACCACCTCTGCAGCTGTAGGTTATTGTAGTGTTCATCTCACCCCTTAGTGTTGGAGCTGTGACAGCCCATTGCCCAACCCTGCTGGAGGTACCACAGTCAGCCCACGGGGTGCCCAAGGGGCTGGAGGCAAGGCAGGAGGAGGCTAAGTGCCTTGGGAAGCAGCTCTTGAATGGCAGGCCTTTGGTTGGGAGCAGGGTATGAATGCTGTAACAGAACCATGGAGCTGTTAGGGCAGGAAGGACCTTTGGAGATTATCCAATCCAACCCCCCTGCTAAGTTAGGGTCACCTAAAGCAGGTTACACAGAAATATGTCCAGGTGGGTTCTGAATGTCTCCAGAGAGGGAGAATCCATGACCTCCTCCCAGGCAGACTGTCCCAGTGCTCCTTGCCATGCTTTCTGGTGGCAGCACACTGCTTCCTACAGCTCCCTGTGCAGCTGGCAGGGACAGGGGGCAGGCAGGCTCACTCAGACCCCTGCAGAGTGTGACAGCCAGCCACTGCAAAAGCAGCAATGCCAAAGTGCTTTTTGGAGCTCTGAAGCCCCATGGCTTTTCCCTTTCAACACTCTTGAAGGAGGGAGAGCAGGGGAGGGTGGGGCAGTCAATCAACTAAYGATGTGAAATGATGCCCTCAATTGAGCCTGGACCAAGCTGGCAGACCCCAGCAGCAGAAACCTGCCATCTCTATGCCAAGCAGCACTCCCTGGGAGAAGGGAGGGCTGGCTCTGCCTTGCTCCTAAACCCTCTCCAGAAGGAGAGTCACCAATCGTCCCCACCAGCCCTGCCAGGCAGGACAGGGGAAAAAGGCTGCACGCAAAGAGCTGGTGCCTGCAACAGACAGCTGAGCTCCCAGGACTGGAACTGCAGGAACAGCACAAACTACAGTCCAGGGAACACCAGGCATCTACAGGCACAGCTTCCTCCCTCCACTTCCCTCCTTTCCTTCCCACCCCTTTGAGATGTCCACGTCGTCTGTTGCTACTTTGATACAGGTGGCATAACTGAGGCCAGAGGAAAGTTTACCTGCCCACACACCGTGCCCCCCCTTTCCCCCACACTCCCTGGAGCTTGGAGAGGGAAGGGAAGGCCGAGGCTCAGGAGCGTCCCATGCAAGCAGAAAGCCAGGGCGGGGCGGGAGGCTCACGGCAAGCAGGCAGCCACCTGGTAGGCACCCTCGGCCGTGTGCTGCACGCTGTGCTCCTGCAGCAGGCCCAGGTCCAGGAAGCGCTCCCCGCACCACATGCACTTGTACTGCTGCTCGCGGGCGTGCACGCTGTGGTGCTTGTTGAGGTGCTCGCGCTGCTTGAAGGCCTTCTCGCAGGAGGAGCACTTGTAGGGCTTCTCGCCCGTGTGCACGCGCCGGTGCCGCTGCAGGTCCGACGCGTACTTGAACCGCTTTTCGCAGTCGGGGCACTTGAGGGGCTTCTCGCGGGCCGGGTCGCAGCGGTGCTGCACGAACTCCGAGGAGGAGAAGAAACGTCTCTCGCAGAGCGTGCACTTGAGCGGCTTCTCGGCGCAGTGGGCCAGCTGGTGCTTCTGCAGAGCCGAGGCCCGCTTGTAGGACTTGTTGCACACCGCGCACTTGAAGGGCCGCTCCGCGTTCTGCACGCACTTGTGCCGCAGCAGTTCCGAGGACTGGTTGAAGCCTTTCTGGCACACGTTGCACTTGAAGAGGTTCTCTATGCCGTGCACGTGCTGGTGGTACACCAAGTGCGAGGGCTGCACGAAGCCCTTCTCGCACAGGTTGCACTTGAAGCGCTCCTCGGCCTTGTGCGTGCGGCGGTGGCGCATGAGCGCGTACTGCTGCTTGAAGCTCATCTGGCACAGGTCGCACTTGAAGGGCCGCTCCTCGCTGTGCGTGCGCTCGTGCTGCCGCAGGTCCGAGGGACGCTTGAAGGCCTTCTGGCACTCCCCGCAGCGGAAGGGCCGCTCCCCGCTGGGCGTGCAGGGGTGCTGCAGCAGCTCCGAGGATTCCTTGAAGTGCAGCTCGCAGACGTTGCACTTGAAGAGGTGCTCYCCCGAGTGCGCGTACATGTGGCGCACCAGGTGGGAGCGGTGCTTGAAGGTCTTCTCGCACACCGTGCACTTGTAGGGCCGCTCCGAGCTGTGCGTCCGTTTGTGGTGCACCAGGTGGGAGGACTGGCTGAAGCTCTTGTCGCACAGCGTGCACTTGTACGGCTTCTCGCCCGTGTGGATGCGCTCGTGCCGGGACAGCTCCGAGAGGTGCTTGAAGGTTTTCTGACAGATGGAGCAGCTGTAGGGCTTCTCCGAGGGGTCCAGAGGCTGTGAATGCTCTACCTCGGGAGGCTTGTAGGTCTTCTCACAGATAGAGCACTTCATGGCRTTGCCGTTGTGGACGTTGTGGTGCTGCGCCAGCGAGGTCAGGAGGGAGAAACCCATCTTGCAAACCCCACACACRAAGGGCTTCTGCTCCACCTGGATACACTGGTGTTCGAGGAGGTCGGTGGCCTGGTGGAAGATCTTCAGGCACTGGGTACACTGGAAAGAGCGGTCATGGCTTGGCAAGCACTGGTGCTCATGGGGGTTGGAGAGGTGGGCGAGGTCATGGCCACACACACCGCACTTGTGGGACGGCTCTCCAGCCTGGATGGGGGCGTGCTGGTGGTGCTGCAGTCCAGGGTCTGGCTGGAGCAGGATGCCGTACACGGCACAGCCCAGGGGGTTGTCAGCAGTGCTGGGAGGGATGGAGTGCTCTGGGAGGGCGGCTGCCCCAGCGTGGTGCTGCTGCGGTGGCGGCGGCTGCTGTGGTTGCTGCTGTTGCTGCTGCCAGCTTTCTGACATGCTTGGGGAAAAAAATGGGATTTTAGCAGTGACAGCTTCAGCTTTCCGGATGAAAGGGTTCAAGTAAAAGCAAGACACAAAGATTCTGAGATCCTGATTTCCTGTAAATGATCCCCTCAAGTTGAGACCAGAAAATCCAGCCCACAGCCAGGATCCTGGGAAAACAAGCGGTGAAGGGACTCCAGAGCCTCCTCCTTAGACCAGCACAGGTTCTTTATGGACTGATTTGGTCTGGCTTCTCCTTCTTTTGGACAAAGGAACAGGAGGCAGAGGCAAGTGCCTTGAAGAGGAGAGGAGGCCCTTCTCCGTGCTGGCTGCGATGTGCTCACACTTGTGAGGGGCACAGGATGCAACCTAGGGAGCAGCTCTCTCTGCAAGAAAGAAGACAGTCATGTCAGGTCTCAGAAGAAACATGGGCAATTCTCTATCAACCTTCTTCCATGTCTCTCTTTGAAAATTGTCCTGCATCCCTGCAAAGCTACTAGGAAGCCACTGTGGAACCAGAGCTCCACTTGCAGCTGTGCAAAGGGCCTGGGACACAGAGCTCTCAGCCTGGAAAGGGCTGGGCTCTGCTTGGATACAGCCAGGCACACGTTTGGGTGTTGTGCTCTCACGAGACGCAGCACAACTGCCCAGGGCCCGCTCAGCTTGGCCTTGAGGGGGTCAGCAGATCTCCAGCACTGTCCCAGAACATCTCTGCACAGGCTGTGCACCAAACACTGCAATCAAGAAGCTACTGGGTTAGATTTTACATGTGTCAATGCAGATCCTAACATGATCCCACCCCAGYTGAAACAGCTCTGTGAAACGGTTCTGCTCCTCCTGCAGCCTGGATATTGAGCTAAGGGATGCATGCAAAGCATTYCCCTCTCTCTGGGCAGCGCTTATAGAATGGAAGAGCCAGGGAGCTCAGGAGAATATTTGCCCTCAGTGTTATCCTATCCTCAGACACAGGGATCACTCTGTGAAGATAAAAGCAGAGTTAAAGCAGTGGCTTAGCTGAACCTCCTACCAAACCATGTAATAAAACTGCACTGAAGCCAACCAACCTATGTCAGAGCTGCAGCCTGGCCTTGCTACAGAGCATCATCAGGCTCACTGAAAAGTGAGATGTTCAATAAAATCTGGCACCAACTTAGAGAAGAATAAGACCCACCAGCGAGCAGCAGACAGCAACAGCGTCAACACACCTCAAGAGAGAAGAAGGTGCAAGCCCTGGTGAGCAGYAGCCACCAACACTCCTGGGCCTTGAGCCCCCAGCCCCATAAGAGCACCCCCGTGTCTGTGTCAAACCAACTGCCCCCAGGGTAAGAAAATCCTTGGTCTACTACAAAAATATTTTTTATGTTTAAAACTGTGCACTAAAGAGCACCGGAGAATCCCACCCCCCAGCATCCTCACCTCCACCCGCACTCAGTTGAGATGGGGTTGAACCCCACAGYTCAGGTAGTCCTGGACCCACCTCTGACTGTGGGGACACTTCATTATTTTGTGCTTCAGCACAGTTTGGGGCAGTAAAACCCCAGGGGCACCATCACAGCCCTGCTGGCACGCAGGATGCTCTCCTTCTCCTACAGAGCTCACCTTGACGGAGCGAGGGCTCGCAGTGCCRGTACCTGCTCGGCGGGACACCAAACTTCAGCCCAGCCCGGGCGCCACCTTCCCCCGCACACACCGCGAACCGCGGCAGGATGAACCCACCGGCGGCAAATCCCGGGCTAACGGGGAGGGAAGATTGTGCCCCTCGCAGGGGAGAGCGATACCAACCTTGTCTTACCGAGGGCTCTGCGCGGGGACCCGCGTCGGCGCCAGCTSCAGCCTAACTCATCCCTCCGTGGGAGGTGGGAAGCGACAACCATTTAGGGAGCGCGGTCGGGAGCGYAGAGGTACTTTCAAACTGGCGAGGCGGCCTGCTCGGCATGGCCCGGCTGCTCCCGCCGGGCCCGGGCCGCCTCAGGGCCGCGGGGCGCGGGGGCGGCCGGGGAGCTCGCAGGCCACCAGCAGCCGCCGCCGCCGCAGCCCGCGGCCAGGCCCGGCCCGCCGCTCGCTGCTCCCCATCGGGCGGCCCCGCTGGCAGCGCGGGGACGGCGCCCCGAGGCCTTCACCGCCGCCGCGCCGGGAGGCCCCGCGCTGGGCTCGGGTGTAGGGGGTCGCTGCCCGCCCGGGGCCGCCCCCGCCCCGGCGAGGCGCACACAAAGGGCGGCGGCGGCGGCCGGGCCGATCACCTACGGCGGGAGGAGGCCTCGCCGGCGGCAGGGCCGCGGCCTGCGCGCTGCGCCCGAGCCCCGCGCTGGCGTGGAGGCGGGAGCCGCGAGGGAGGAGGGGAGGGAGGGAAGGGAGCGAGCGGCGGGCGGGAGCGCAGCGGAGGGAGCGGAGCGGGCCGGGCCGGGGCGGCCGCGGCGGCGGCGGAGGAGGAGGCGGGGCGGGCGCGGCGGGTGCTGCCCCCTGCCGGGCCGCGCCGGCAACTGCGTGGCCGCCGGCAGCGGGGAGCGGGCCGTGGCGGCGGGGCCGCGGCCATGAGCGCCGCGCTGGTGGGCTACAGCAGCTCCGAGGAGGAGGAGGAGCAGGAGCAGGAGCAGGAAGGGGGGAGCCGGGGCGGCGGCGCGCAGGGGCCCCCCGGAGCCAGGTGGGTGCGGTGGGGTGGCGGCGGCGGGAGCGCGCGGCCTTCCTCCTCCTCTTCCTCGTTCTCACCCCGCTCTGGTCCCGCAGCGCCGGCCGCCCCCGCCTGCCCGTGCCCGCCGGCCTGCCCGGAGACCCGGACCCGGAGGAGGCCGTGAGCGATGACAGCTCTCGGCACGGCGGCCGCGTGCGCGGCTTCCCCCACGAGCGGGGCAACTGGGCCACGCACGTCTACCTGCCCTGTAGGTACCGGCACCGGCACCGGCACCGGGACCGGGATGGCACCGGGTCGGGGATGGGTCCGGGAGGATGGCGGGACGGACCTCAGCCGCTGCGCCCCCGGTCCCGGCGGGGATGCGCGGCTCCTCTGACGGCGCGGCCCCGCAGACACTGCCCAGGAGGAGTTCCTGGAGCTGCTGGAGCTGCTGGTGTCCCACGCCCGCAGCTTTGTGCCGTCGCTGGCTGCCATGGAGGAGTTCCACCTGAGCCTCTCGCAGTGCGTGGTGCTGCGCTACCACTGGATTGAGCCCTTCGTCCGCTCCCTCCGGGAGCGCCTGGCCGCCTTCCACAGGTGGGTTTGGCAGAGCCCCGGCAGAGCGCTCCTCAYACCCCTCCCCTGCCCTCGGGACCCGTGTTTTGCCAGCATCCACACCCTAAGGTGTCCCTGGCAGCTGGTGCTGGCAGGACATGAAAGCCCTGAGGATTTTTCCTCACTGCCTCGGGATCTGGCACCAGGTTTTGGCTTTCCAGGATCAGGCCAGAGCTGTGCCATCCTCTAAACCATGGGTGGTTTTGTTGCTTACATGTGGCTCAGGCACTGGCTGAGCATCAGCTGCTTCAGGGTTTCTGTCACTGTGCAGGCTTTGGAGGGCTGGAAATGGGAGGGGAATTAATTAATTTGAGCCCCAAGAGGTTCTGGTTCCACCAATTTGGTCCAATTGTAGCGTATATTTGTCTGTATCTTTCCATGGCTTGGTAACAATCCTGGCCCCTCCTCATCTTCTTCTTTTTTATTTTTTTCCCGTCAGCTGAAATAGGATCTTTCTTATTTCAGGTTCTACTGCGTGGCTGACCAAGTGAAGGTTTACACCAATCAGAACAAAACCAGGTGAGTGCTTCTTCTGCCCCAGGAGAAGTCTGAGCAAGGTGCTGGGTGGGTGGGAAGTGTCACCCTGCCTGTCCCACGGTTGGGCTGTGTGACAACACAGTATGTGATCACCTCCGGATCATCTCCAGACATTTCACATCTTTCCCCAGCCATCTGTACAAATTTTTTAGCTTTGGCACTGATTCTCTGCAAGCTTTTGGTCTCATTAGCTGGTGTGCACAGCCTGGGGCAAGCAGAGTGGGACCACCTCTTTTGGCAGCAGTGCCAGTCGTGAAATTGTAGTGCAGGTCTTCCAAGAGCTGGAGAGAAATAGCTGAGATGGTGTTAATTCTCCTGGGCGTCAGCTCAGAAGCCTGATTCCAATGGAATGCAATTAAGTTTTTTTTGAATGTCAAAGCAAAGGTGATTAAAATTGCAGAAAGTTGCTGAATCTGGTGGGAAAGGCAGCCCAAGATAGTCATGGGTAGGAAAAAGTGGATATGGAACCTGGGTGACACTTGAATCTTCTGCTTCCCTCCTGGAGGGGAAGAAATGATGACTCTAAATGACTCCAGAAAGTGTCATCCCAACAGTCCTGGAGGAGGTGCTGACTTCTTCGTCACATCTCTCTAGCTTGRTACTTCCCATTCCCTGCTTCCTCTCACACTGTAAAACCTCTCCAGCAACTTCCACTTTTTTAATGYGGCTCCTGCATGGGCACGGCGTTCTGCTGAAATTCCCACCCAGTGCATCCTTTGCCTAGAAAACTGATTTTCCCAAAATCTGATGTCCCAAAATGTACTAGGCTAATCYACTTAGTCTACGTGGTTTATCATCCAGTCCTGCTTCCCCCTGCTACCACATCTTCTGTTTTTTTCAGAATACAATCAGCATCCCTGGATGCTTAAACCTGGCATTCCTCAGATTTCCTTGTGTTAGGGAGTAGGGAACTTGCCCAGTAGGAATGAAGTATTCTTAGGGCTGTGCTTTCTGCAGCATGAAAGGGTGCTTGCAGTCTCTCCTTGCCTTTCTTTAGGACTTTTATTGGCTTGGAGGTCTCTGCTGGGCATTTCCAGCTGCTGGAGCTGGTCTCGGAGGTGGATGGCGTTCTAGAGGAATTTGACCTTCCCACATTCTACAAGGTGAGGCATTCCTGCTTGCTCCCCTGCCAGTCTGGACATGCTGGCTGGTTCCCTGTGAGATGTTCACTCAAATAAACAGGAGCCAGTTGCAGTGGCTGCCCTGCTGTGCATGGCAACAGGGTTGTCCTAGGATAGAATGGGCGCTGTGGGGACTGAGGACAATCCTTGTGTCTTTGCCTTGGGCAGCTTTCTTGGGCATTAGTCCAGCCTTTTTGCTTAGTACTAGCTTTGGGAACAGGTTTGGGATTTTGAAGGGCCAGAGCCCAGTTTGTCTGTGTCTGGAGCTGAGCAGGGAGCTCATGTGGATTATTCAGCAGTGACCCAKGTACCTGCTCCAAAACCAGTCCTGAGAGATTCTCCCACAGCTGCAGAGTTGAGCACAGGGAGGCTGGGAACCAGGCAGCCTTGTCCACTGGTGTCCAAAGAGGCTGGGGTRGGAAGCCCAGGACTCCTCTTGCCTCCAGCACTGTCCATAGCAGCTCTGCAGCTGTTGAGCTGGCAGAGGRGACTCCCAGCTTTGGGATCCTCCAGCCTCTGTGATCCCAGGCAGGGCAGCAGCATCATGCCAGATCTTGCACTGTGGCTCTGTGCATTGAGCAAAGCCTCCTTTAGCCCTCCCATTCTTATCCCTGTTTGTTTTGCCCTCAGGACCCATCGTTCCACATCAGCTTGGCCTGGTGCGTGGGGGACCTGGCTGGCAGGCTGGAGGGGCAGTGTCTGCAGGAGCTCCAGGTGTGTCCCACAGACATGGGGCGGTGTGGAGGGCAGGGGGAGGGCAGAGCTGGACTCCAGCCACATCTCCCTGCCAGGGGGGCAGAGTGGGACATTCTCTTCAACCGAGCRGGACAAACTTTGCTGGGCTGAAAGATGAGAAGCTTTTGGGGGGAGCGTGAGTTAAATCACCCTCCTGAGGGAAGTCAGAGGATTCCAGCTGCAAATGGCTTCATCTGTGACTTCCTTCAGACAGGGAGCTGCCGACTCCATCCTTTGGCAGATCTGCCCTACTGGTACTGACTCCTGCCTCTATTTTCCAGGACATTGTGGATGGGTTTGAGGAGTCAGCATTCCTGCTGCGTATCCAATGGGAGCAAATCCGCTGCAAGTCAGGGAACAAGTACTTCTCCTTCCCCTTGAGGTAGGGACGGGTGGTGCTGTGCCTTTTGGAGCCCCGAAGAGCCTGACACTGTAACAAGGGCTGCAGTCTGGCACAGCTCTGCCTGGTGTGGGCTGTCACGCACCTCTGCGCTCTTCTTGCCTGCTCAGCGTCTCTGCGGCGTTGGTGGCCTCAAGTTGGCCACTTCCAGTTTGAGCTGCTGGCTGAAGAAAAGTGTGCTTGTAGCAGGTTTCATCCTTGCTGCTGGATGTGCTGCAGTCAGCACTGGCGGTTCCAGACATCCCACGGTCGCTAATTTTGCTGATTTTTGAAAAAAAAAAAGAAAAAAAAATCTTCAAAAGCCATAGATGCCTTATGGGAAGGAGGAAGAAGGTAGCGTGGGAAGCTGCTACTAAAGGGAGAGTGTCTCACACAGTGGGAAGTAGCACTGCCAGATTGTTGGKAGGCTCTGGGCATGTCTTTGAGTAGCAAGAGGGAAGGACATGGAGCTGGATCCTCTTCCCTGAGTGTTTTCCTACTGTAAGCCAGCTCGGAAAAGCTCCTGAGTCATGTTGTGTCCCTCGTACACTGCTGCTGCCTCTGTAGAGACATTTCAGTGTCTGACCTTTTGCCAAAGAGCAAGAGCTTGCTGCCAGGTGTGGGTGAGCCCTGGAACGGACAGTGTCAGTGTTTGCYTGCGCTGGGAGGGCAGTGCCCACAGGTGAGTCAAGGGGTGGCAGCTCCTGGCCAGGCTCCACACTTYTTCCCTGTGTGATCAGCACCCCAGGTGGATGATGACCCAGGGGATCGCAGGCTGGACATTGTCCCTCGGGAGGAACTCCTTTTTAATCCTTTTGTCCCTGTGGGTTGGGCAGCTGCAACCTCTCAGGTACTTGGAACAGGATGCTGATGTGATGCCCTGAATCTTTTATTCCATATCTGTCCAGGACTTCTGAGCAGTAAAAATCTGTTTCCTCATGTCATAAAATTGTGTCTGTGGTGTATTTCAGCCGTTTTCTTTTAGACATGCACAACTCCTGCAAGGCTTCACGTGAGGCCACTTCTGTAAGTGCTCCTGTGAGCTCCGTGCTGCCTGTCCTGGCACAGAGAGTGGCTTTGTCTGTGGGAGCATCTCCAGACAGTCGGGATTTGCGTCCCTGGGAGCATCGCAGCCAGTTGCCGCTGCCAGCAGCCTTTTGAAGTGCTTAACAAAAAATCTGTTAAGTCTTTAGCCAGTTAGTTTCCGGGATGGGGATCTGCAAGATAAGTTTCTTTTGGGGCAAAGAAAAACAAACAGAGTTATATTTAGCCCCTGGGGACTTCAGTGAAACCGGTTTCTCCCAGGTTAATGCTCAACCACTGGCCCCAGCCGGGCCTGGCACTGCCCTCGGTTGTGTAATACCGGGTGTCAGAGACCCCCGGAACAGGGCACGGTGGCTGTGGGGGCAAAGTCGGGGATGTGGCGGCTGCCGGCAGGGCCGGGTGCGGGGAGCTCTGCCCGGGGCAGGGGGCTGTGCCCGGGGCAGGGGGCTGTGCC
>JACDOX010000061.1:1255473-1303483 GCA_014549065.1 Cardinalis cardinalis
ACCCCGGCCCCGCGCCGGCACCTGCGGGCCCGCCGCACCCGGCCGGGGCAGGTGCAGGCGGGGAACGGGAGGGTGGGGTGCGGGTCACCCCCGGGGGCGGCGGGCGGCGGGCGCGGGGTGTGGGGAGGAAGCGCTTTGTGCCCGGCGGGGGAGGGGGTGAAAGGGCTTTTGATAAAGGCTCTGCTCCACCACCCTGCCGGGGGAGCGGGATTGGGGGTAGAAGAATTTAATCGATTTAATATTCTTAGCAATTAAAATGTTAAGCCGTTTTTGGAAAAAGAAAAAGTGATAGGAAAAGAATTGGGATAGGAAAAGGATTGGAGAACCTGGAGAAGAAGACTTGGAAAAGGAAAAAGACTTGGAAGAGTAATAAGACTTGGAAAAGGAAAAAGAGTTGGAAGGAATTTAGAAAAAAAAGCTTTAAAGAATAAAAGGAAAACCCCCCTAATTTGGAAAATATAAGTGAAAACTAGGAGGAAAAAAAAAGTTACAAAAGAGTAATAATAAAGATAAAAATAAAATGCAATTAAAGCAGACAAGAGGAGGTGGAGGCTGGGGCAGGAAGGAAGAGCCCCGGCGCGCCCCACCTCCCTCCTGCCCCCCGCCCTGGGGCTGCAGCCTCGCAGGACAGAAGCCCCTTTGTGGGTGCAGGCCGGGGTGGGGGTCCCAGGCTCCACATCCCTCGGCAGCACCCAGGGGACGCCTCCGGAGGAGGACAGGGACAGGCAGCCCGCAGGCAGCCTGGCCCCCTGCCAGCTGCCTGGTCGCTGGAGTCAGCCCATCCGGCAGCAGCCCCCCGAGATCCCCGGCTCCCCCACCTTGCAGGGCAGGGCAGGGACCCTGTGCCCTGCGGCCGCAGTGCTGCCTGCTTGGGGGTGGCATTTGCCACTGGCAGCTGGCACCGACCACCCCTGTGAAGGGACGTGGGGCTGGGGTGCGCTCAGGCAGGGGGCAGATCCTTCCCCAGCGGGTGTTGGGGGGCTCCGGGGTGCTCGGTGCCGGGCTGACGCGCGGCTCTCCCGGGCAGGCATGGCTGCGGCTCTACGGGTACCTGCCGCAGCCCAGCCGCCGCATGTCCACCATGCGCTCGGCCCAGACCTTCTCCGCCGCGCTCGCCGAGATGCAGAAGTTCTACGGCATCACCGTCACCGGCGTCCTGGACGAGGAGACCAAGGCGTGAGTTTCTCCATTGTCCCCTTGCTCAAGCAGATGGCAGCTCCRCTCTTGGTTTTCTCTGGCAGCCTCGGGGCTCTGCTGGCACCTGGAAAAATGGGTGCTGTCCCCCCTGTGCTTCTCCCCTTTTGAGGGCTGCACCTCTGCAGCCAGGATATTGTYCCTGCTGTCTGTGGGTGCTGTAACCCCTCAGGGGTGTTGGCTGTGGTGGGCTGAGCCCTGGCTCGGTGTCCTCCTGGCAGGTGGATGAAACGTCCCCGCTGTGGGGTCCCGGATCAGTTTGGAGCACGGATGAAGTCCAACATGCGTCGGAAGCGGTACGCGCTGACAGGGCGGCGCTGGAGCCAGAGCCACCTCACCTTCAGGTACCCAGCACTGCCAGGGATTCCCTCCCCCCGGCCCATGGAGAGCCATGGATCCCCTCTGAGAATGAGTGCTGCTCCAGGCCTTCCCTAGTGAATTCTGTATCCCCAGCATCCAAAACTACACGGAGAAGCTGGGTCGGTACCACTCCCACGAGGCTGTCCGACGAGCTTTCCGCGTGTGGGAGCAAGCCACGCCGCTGGTTTTCCGGGAGGTGGCCTACGAGGACATCCGGCAGAAGAGGAAGAAGGAGGCTGACATCATGGTGCTCTTTGCCTCTGGATTCCATGGAGACAGCTCTCCCTTTGATGGCCTTGGGGGATTTTTGGCTCATGCCTATTTTCCCGGCCCTGGCATGGGGGGGGACACGCATTTYGACTTGGATGAGCCCTGGACGCTGGAGAACGCGGATGTGTCTGGTGAGTTGAGGACCAAGGAGGTCGTAAAGGTGACCAGAGGAGCCTGGTGGCCAC
This sequence comes from Cardinalis cardinalis, assembly GCA_014549065.1. Classification (NCBI taxonomy): domain Eukaryota; kingdom Metazoa; phylum Chordata; class Aves; order Passeriformes; family Cardinalidae; genus Cardinalis; species Cardinalis cardinalis. The sequence continues at coordinate 1,257,483 of JACDOX010000061.1, forward strand.
TGTGGGTGGAGGGGGGGAGCTGTGCTGGTGTGGACAGGACTGGCAGGGAGAGCAGGTCCACCATGGATGATGCAGGCCGACCCCACTGGAGCACCCCTGTTGCACAGTGCTGGGTCCAGGGGTCTGCCTCATGTGAAATGTTCTCCACCCCCTCTTGCTGATGGTGCTTCTCCATACAGGGAACAACCTTTTCCTGGTGGCCGTGCACGAGCTGGGGCACTCGCTGGGCTTGGAGCACTCCAGCAACCCCAGTGCTATCATGGCACCCTTCTACCAGTGGATGGACACAGAGAACTTCCAGCTGCCCGAGGATGACCTCAAGGGGATCCAGCAGCTCTACGGTGAGGAGCTGGTTGGGGGATTATCCCAGAGGTGGGATTCTGGGCATATGTGYGGGGAAACTGAGGTACAGGTGCTGCTGGTCTGCATCATCACATCCCTTCTCTCACCTGCCCGATCCAGGTACCGCAGATGGGCACCCTCAGCCCACCAAGCCTTTGCCCACCGTGACACCCCGGAGACCTGGCAGGCCAGACCAGAGACCCCCTAAACCTCCCCCTCCGGGGAAACCAGAGCGACCACCCAAACCTGGCAGCCCAGACCGACCTGACCAGTACGGCCCCGACATCTGCGATGGGGACTTCGACACGGTGGCGGTGCTGCGTGGGGAGATGTTTGTATTCAAGGTACCTGCCAGGTCCCACTCCTGCCCCTTCCTTGGTAATGTAGTGGGTCTGTGGGTGGGAGGACCCCTCAGCAAGGTGACTGTGTCMCTGTGTCCTCCCCATCCTCTGCCAACACCCCGTTTCTTTCCAGGGCCGGTGGTTCTGGAGGGTCCGGCACAACCGGGTGCTGGACAACTACCCCATGCCCATCGGACACTTCTGGCGGGGCCTCCCTGGGGACATTGATGCTGCCTACGAGAGGCATGACGGGAGGTTCGTCTTCTTTAAAGGTGAGCAGGGAAGCTGGGTGGGAGGGCTGAGGTGGAAGCGAGACCCCAGTGTCCCCCACAAAGYTGTTGAGAGCTGGTTGGCTTCATCTCATCGTGACCCACCTCCCCAGCCACAGCTGCTGTGYGATCCCAAGGGGTCAGGGTGGCCACAGGCATCTACCACTATCCCTGTCCATTTGTGTACCTGCCACAGCAGCTGGGCAGGACCTTCTCATGCCCCTTCTCCAACTCTTTCCCCTCTAGGTGACCGGTACTGGCTCTTCCGAGAAGCCAACCTGGAGCCTGGGTACCCACAGCCCCTGGTCACCTACGGGCAGGGCATCCCCTACGACAGCATCRACACGGCCGTCTGGTGGGAACCCACGGGACACACCTTCTTCTTCCGTGGGGACAGGTGAGTGTCTGTGGGGKTCTCCCTGCTCTGCTGCCTCCTGGCCCCTGTCAGGGGTAGAATGTTGGGCAGTGGGGACCCCTGTGCTCGTCACTGACTCCCCACCTCCCTCCCCAGATACTGGCGCTTCAACGAGGACACGCGCTCGGTGGACCCTGGGTACCCAAAGCCCATCTCTGTCTGGGTGGGCATCCCTCCCTCGCCCAAGGGAGCCTTCCTCAGCCCKGATGCCTGTAAGTAGAGGAGGAGAGGGGTGGGTGGTGGTGGTRGTGGYGGTCTTGGGGATGAGAGGCTGATATCCCTCTGATAGCCTGGCCACATGGGATGGACCTGGGGAGAGTGTGTGGGAGTCAGCGGTGAATCCCTTTCTGAAGGGTTTCACCAGTCCTGCAGTCTCGGGCATCTGCAGGGGTGCCCAGGTTCTGCAGTGTCCTGTGCCCACCCACTTACCCCTTGTCTCTGTCTTTTCTCCTCCAGCCTCCACCTACTTCTACAGAGGCACAAAGTACTGGAAGTTTGACAATGAGCGTCTCAAGACAGAGCCAGGCTATCCCAAATCCATCCTACGGGACTTCATGGGCTGTCACACGGAGCTGGTTCCAGACCCCAATCCCCRCTGGCCCGATGTGGACCGACCCCCCTTCAACCCTGATGGGGATGGGGGGACTGAAGGTGAGGAGGAGGAAGAGGAAGATGAGGATTACAACGAGGGAGATGGCCAGCCAGGCAGGGATGTGGACGTGGTGGTGCAGATCGATGAGTACACACGCACCATGAGCGTGGTCATGGTGCTGGTGCTGCTGGTGCTGCTGCTCTGCATCCTGGGCCTCATCTACGTCATCGTCCAGATGCAGAGGAAGGGCGCACCCCGAATGCTCTTGTACTGCAAGCGCTCCTTGCAGGAGTGGGTCTGACCCTGGCTCCCTCCCCCAACCGCCCCCGCCACCATGGTGCTAAGATGGACCTGACACCCCCTCCCCCTGACCCTCACCACGGCCTCGGCCCCTCTACCCCATTGTTGCTTCAGAAAAGGGGGGATGCCCAACCCCCCCAGCCCCTCCAGAGCAGCCGGGCTGGGACCGGGGATGGTCATGGGGGGGCTGGAGGGCATCCAGGCCCTGCCTGCTCCCCAGTGCCTGTGTCCCCCTAGCTGTGACCCTCAGGCTGCCACCCATCACGTGCCTGCATCTGCCATGGGTCCCTGCAGGGTCCTTTCCTCCTGGGTGAGCCCRCTGCAGCTCGGGTGGTGAGTGGGCTTTAGGCTGGCAGGTCTCAGCCTCTGGCACCTGCAGTGGTGGGGAAGGGAGGGCTGAGCTCATGACTGTGTTTCCTGTTGAACCACGGGGATACGGGGATGTGGTGCCTAAAGACAGCGTGAGCTGGGAGATGCCACCTCTGCAGCCCGGCTGGGGCTCAGCTCAGTCCGGGCCCTGCTGCTGCCACTGTGGGATGAAGCCCTGGGGCACGTGGCCCTGTGGGCAGGGCAGTGGGCACAGCCACCTTGTATGTCCATTAAACGGGTCGGGTGTGTGGAGAGCTGTGGTGCCATTGTTCTTCCTGCTGCGGGTGTGCCCCGGGAGGGAGTGGGTGAATTTTGTGGTAATGGGGCTTGTCTGGGGGGGGGTCACCCTGCATGGCACCCCCAGGAGACTGAGTGCCATGCTAGGGGATGCAGGGAAGGGACCAGCACGGCCAAGTGATGTCCCTGCAGCAGTCCCTGCCCTGGGGCTGCCACTTGAGGGGGGTCAGCTAAGGCAGCCCCCCCACCCCCACCAGTGGACAGAGCAGCCTTTCAGCAGCTCCCATGGCAGTGACAAGGGCCTCGCTGGGAACACAGGGTGCCTTGTTCTCCCCCAGCCAGCACTGCTCTTCAGCCCTGGGCAGCCACCTCCCTTCCCCATGCAGGGGCCGTCAGCAGCTGGGGGACCCTCCTGGAGCCGCTTCACAGGGTGCTCCAGCTCCCTGTCCCCACACAGCCCTGCTGAGTTTCCTGGGGGGAAGGGGTGGCCATATCCTGTCTCACCACTGCTGTCTCGGCAGWGGAAGGCAAGAGGAGCCACGACTGCTGCAGAGATCAGAGGAATAATCATGGGAGTGGGAAAGATTAGACTCTAGGGGTAGGAAACTGGCTTTATCTGGGGAAAAATGTTGCTCAGCCATTAATGGGAAGAAGAACCAAACCACAGAGGCTGGTGATGTGATGATCACAGGGGTGGCAGCTGGAGCCAGGTTTGTTCTGCAGGTGCAGCCTTAGGGTGGGCAGCAGAGGCCTAGCACCATTGCTGCACTGGTGGGGAGGCTGGTTGGGCTSTGCTGGGCAAGTGGGTTGTGTGAACCTGGCCCATCCCTGTGGGGATGACCCTGTGGAATTGGGGAGCATCCCCATGTGGGAATTGACTCCAGTCAGCATCTTTSCTTCCTCCAGCCTCCCCTGCAGCAGGACCAGGGCCAGCACCTGTGCCAGCACCTGTGCCCTGCCTCTCTGCCCCAGGCACCTCTGTTTTTGTGCACCCCTGGCCTGCTCCGCTTGCCCTGGTGCTCCAGCTGCTCCTTTGCYCTCATCCCCTCCTGCCAGCCCGGGTGGGTGGATGGGAGGGTTCCCCCAGCTCATGGATGAGGATATGAAAACTYTGTGCTTCCCCCATCCTTCCCCCTCCCCAGGGCCCAGAGCTGCTGGCTCAGTTCCCGACTGCTACAACCACTTCCCAGCACTGAATTACCCTGGGCTGCCCAGCTACTCGTCRGCCACTAATTACTGTAAAAGGGAAGGATTGATGCTGGCTCTCGCCCCATTTTTCTGGTGCTGGGGGGGAACCCTGTGGCCTGAGTCACCCATCCCCTGCCCCAGCCTCCATCCCTACCCACACTGGGCAGCAATTTCCAGCCATGAGCTGATTCCCTGGAAAACACGTTTGGCTCAGACTCAGCATGTCACTGCAGCCAAGTGAGAAGTCAAAATCAGGAACAGAAAACCCCTGAGGAATTAGGGGGAGTGGGTGGAAAAAAGATCTGCAAGTGGCGCAGGGCTGTTGTATTCCATCAGCCAAGCCTTGCTGGGTCACATTCCTTGGCTTTTAACTTCTTTCAGTTCGGTTTTGACCATTTTGCTCAGATTTATGCTCATGTGGGTCTTCCCCAGAGCTGAGGGAGGACCCACAGCTCTGCTGAGCTGGGAGCCCTGCCATGGGGCAGCCTGACACTGCAGCCTGTGCTGAACCAGGGCCAGACAGGCACCAGGAGCTGCCAAAAGCCATGGACCTGGCCAGAAGGCGAGGCAGGAGGAAAGCAGGGCTGAGATTCACTCTCCCCACCCCTGCAGAGCCTGCTCCAGAGCCAGTGCAGATGCATTTCCCACGGCAGATGCATTTCCCACACTGGAAGCACTTCCGTGGCAGATGCATTTCCGACAGCAGCTGTATTTCCCACGGCAGCCGTGTCTCCCTTCTCTCCTGGGGGTTCAGAGGGCTCGATGGGCTGCAGGGCTGGGACCCCAGAGCCTGGTCCCTGGAAAGACGCCTGACTTGCAGGGAAAGGCAGAGCTGGACAAGGGTGCCCAGGGCCAGCTGCTCATGGCATCCCTTCCATGGCAGGGGAGGAGCCTCCTTGCTGATTCAGGGTGGGACAGGAGCTGGGAAAAATTCCCCAGCGGGAATTCGGGATGCTGGGAGCAGAGGCCCAGGCCACCACGCTTGGTGAGCTGGGACACCACTTCCCACCCCCTCCCGCTTTTCCCCGGATGCTGCAGCAGAGCTGGTGCCAGGAGCCCGGGGCCATCTGGAAACGCTCATGGACAGCAGTGAGGGACCTGCTGGAGACAAAGCCCAGCATTTCAGCGGCGCCCAGGCTCTGCCTGAGGCCCCTGCGCGTCCACAGTGGGGTCAGCTCACCTCTGGCCAGCCGTGGGTGAGAGCCCAGGAGGGCAGCAGGCACCTGCTCCAAGGACAGGGCTGGTGRGAGCATGGGGAGTGCGAGCCCGGCTGAGCCTGGCCCTGGCAGGCACTGGGCTGCCCCAAGAGGATCCACTCCTGCCTGGCAGCTCCCTGCTTCCCAAAAATAGGTTGGAGAGCCTGACCTGGAAAAGACCCTGGGAGCTCAGCGTCCTCCAGGCCCTGCTGTGCTGGGGTGGGCGTGAAGGGGGACACGAGGGCTGGCAGGAGCTCTCTGCCCTTGTGGCACCATCTCAGGAGAATCCTCCTCTTCCTCTGCGAGCCAGGGCACTGTTCAGTGCTGAGGAAAGGACCCGGAAAACACAGAGGAAGTCGGGCTCAGTGCAGAGGAAGAAGCGGGGCTGGGATACAGCAAGCAGCGGCCGGCAGCTCAAGGTCGGAGCAAACAATGCTGGGGATGGAGGGAAGGGCCGCGGGGCCCGGGAGGGGCTGAACCTGCTGCCTGTGCTCGCTGCACGCAGGGCGGAGGCTCCCGGGGAGGGCTCGGTGCCAGCACAGCCCTGCTGASGGTGGGATGCACTCACCAACCAGGCTGAGCTCGGCTCAGGTGTGTGTGGCTCATGCCCCYCTCCTCCCCTCACACCCACTGGGCAGCCCCAGCCTGCTCCTAGGGGTGCTGGGACCCCTCATCTCACAGAAAGTCATTCCTGGGGCTGCAGGGGCAACRCGTGAAGGGATGGTGAAGCAGATGGGCGGCAGTTCTGCTTCAGCACAGCTTGGCATCCATCTTCTCACCTCTAGCAGCTCTGAGGCTTTCCCCACTGCATCCCAGGTTAGCTCTCAGGGTGCACAACTGCTCCCTTACCCAAAAAACATCGTTTTTGGGTGGTCCCATTTTGCAGCCTGCCAGGGGAAGCTCTCACCCCTCTCCTGCAGGCACTGGCAGGGCAGGAACATCAGCTCTCTCTGCATRCACAGTGGCCAAAGTCCCCAGTACCGTCACTTGGTTTTCCTGGGCGGTGGCCAGTGGTAAAACTCAAAATAAATATTTCCCTTGCCTCCAGCACTGCCTGCCCCATATTAGACAACAGCTGCAAAGGATTAACGTCGCCCTGGAGGTGTAATCCTTCTATAAAGATGACAACATTTGGCCCAAGACATCCAGGGAGATGCAGAATGGACAAGAAGCAGAGTTTGGCCCAGATTTTTCTGATTCCTGCTTATCCCTCTGTGATAACAGCTCTGTGCTTCTTTGCCAGGACCCACTTGATAAGAAAGTGACAAAGTGCAAGGGGACAAACACAGGCAGGGACAGAAGCTTGCATCAATGTCCTGCCAGACAGTGTCTGCTGGGCTGGACACTCACACAGGATTCTTCTGCCCCAGCAGCAGAGCAAACTGAGAAAGCTTTCCAGGAAAACCCCATTGCCTGCTTGCTCTGCCAGCAGCTGCCACCTGCCCAGGCAGAGCCGCTGGAGCCTTGGGATGGCCCAGCCTTGGCTCCCACCACAGGGACTCCCAGCTGCTCAGCCCAAGCCTGCTGCTGCTGGCCCAGCCCAGGGCGGGTCCCTTGCTGCAAGGAGCTGCAGCCTGTGCACTCACCGAAATGCAGCACCCAAGCTTTCCAAGGGAACCTTTGCCTTTCATGTAGGAAGCAGCTCCCAGCACTGAGGGCCTGACTGAAGTGTCCAAGTGCAGAACCTTGCCCCAGCCAGTGGAAGACAAAGGTGAAAAGCTGGTGCAGAGAAGGAAAACTGATCTTTGGGTGGGTCCTGCTCTGCCTGGTGTTGAAACCAGGGCTCCCCACAAAGATTCTTTTCTCTCCCACTAAACATGAACTGCAACAAGGACTTATGCAGGAAGGAAGGAGCAGGCCCCCCAGAGAAAGGTGAATGAGGAGATATTTAAGATCTTTTCTCCACAGGTTGCCTGCACTGAACTGGGACTCCTCTCTGCCCACTCCTCAGACGCAGGGGAGCAGGCAGGCAGTAGCCATCCCTGACTCCCACCTCTGCCCCCACCTCCTTCCTGCATTCCTCCACTCTTCCCATGTAAGAGGATGTTGCATCCCAGCCACATGAAAAGCCATAATCACAGGAGTAAGAAGCTGGGTGCTCCACCACAGGAGTTTTGCTTGTGCACATTTAGGAAAGGGCTGCTGACATTCTGGCCCATCCACCGGCATCTTCTCCCACAGGGAGAGCATCCAACTTCACCCACCTTCAGCAAGATGGTTAAAGTTTTGATGGGAGAGAGGGATTAGAAGAAAAAGATTTTGGAAGCACTGGGTAAATCACCAAGCATCTGCCTGTAAAGGAAGAGCCAGTATCCAATGATGCTCCRCTTTGTGCAGCAAGTAAACAGGAAGAATCAGTATTTTGTTTCATATATAAAAATACACAGAAGGTCCATATGGATGTAAGGGTGTGTGGCTGGGAGTTTATTCCAGCAAATCTGCTGGCACAGCTCCTAGAGGTCGGGTAGGAATTGGCAGCAGGGCCCATCTGATCTCTGCAGAGGCAGCCAGCTCGGGGCCCAGGGGAGCCCAGCCCCTCTCAATGCATTAGGGCTGGTCAATCAGGGTGAGCTCAGCTCCTCAAGGACCAGGGGCAACTCCAGCACAGGCCCCAGCAGGGCAGGGAAAGGCAGCAGCAGCTCCTGCTGAGTGTCCAGCTGCCAAAGACTGCCAAAACCACATGGTGTTGAGCAAGGCCTTGMGGGAAAGGATGCACATTTTACCCTCCTGGGGTCTGACGGATCTGCTCAGCAGCTCCCCCAGCTCTGGCAAGCTTTGCAAACATGGAGAAAGCCTCACCATGGACTTCATCAAGGCCAACCCTTGGCATGAGATCCAGTGCAATTCCASTGAACAGATCGAGTCCAGCCAAGCCTTGACATGTCAATGCAAGGTGGATGGTGATTTCTCATGTAGGCTACCTTGGCTGGGCTCCTTAGAGCTACCAAGCTGTTCACCAGCTAGAATTGCAAAGGTCTTCTCCAGAAAGCCTTCTGCAGGTGCAATCCAGCCCCACGTGGCAAGAGCTCCAGTTCAAAGCCCAGCAGCTCCATTACAGGTGTCCGGAGAGGCCACAGAGGTGCAGAGAGAGGATGCACAGATATGCCAAACCTTTAAACCAGGCAGGGTCTCAGTGGTCAGGATTAAACCCAGAATCTAAGGCAGATGTCCCCCAGCAGGCGCTCCTCCTCCTGGGAGAGAGCAGCTTTGTTCTACAGAGCAGTAACAGAAGTGAAGTCTTCCCCATTCACTGCACAGCCCAGGGAAGGATCAGTGCCAGCCTTTGGGACCTGCCCTCCACAGTACTGATGGAGTCTCTGGCCTCCCCTTCACAAGCCTTTCTACAACAAAGGCAGATTGCTTTGAGGYAGGGAAGGGCAGCTTCAGCACAGGAAAAGACTTCCGCTCCTGTTGTGCTGAACCTCCCCTTTGATCCCTGGGGAAGGGACAATCTGGCAGCTGGGAGGCTATTGTGTGCCTCGTGCTGCTGAAGGCTTGGCTGAGAGCTGCAGTGAGCTGGTAACTACACAGCCAACAAAACGGTGCCCTAACAGGCAGGTAAGCCTAATTTGTCACTGCTGGGGAAAATGGCTTCAAGGAAAAAGGGAATGAAAAGCCCATTTTCATGAACAGCATGAGTTTTTGTCATAGTACCACAACTTTCATGGATTGGAGACAGTTTCTGTATTCTCTGTGGAAACCTCACTAATTTTCCTCTCTGGTTGTGTCTGTGCTATCCCTTAAACAGTGAGGGTGCTGATCAAAGTCAAGTTCAGAGGCAAATTCTAATATCTGGGTTCTCAAAGAAATTCTCTGGCACTTTCTGAAGCACTAAAAAGTTAAGGGTCCATCAAAGGAGGAAGAAGACAGAAGCAGATTTACAGAGCCAAATGTTTAATAACTTTTCAAGAACAAGTATTACATCCATATTTAGAGCACATATAAGAGATGGAAACAAGGAAATAAAAAATAAAATTGCTAACTTCAAGAGGATACACTTAACTCCACAATTCCTGCTGAATCCCTTCTTTGGAGGCACAGTGGCCACTTTGAGCAAGACAAGACTGGGTACCAGGCCACCTGCAGAGTTTAGGCTCAGCACTTTAGGAACAGCCAGGAAAACTCTGACTCTGTACAATTTGCACGCCAACATCTCTTCCCAACGTGATGTTATTGCTGGACAGAGCAGGGAGAAGAAAGGAGACACTTACAAGACTTGGCAGCACAAGACAACAGTACTGGGAGGGCTCCAAGCACTCCCCAGACACGTCTGTGAGGCTGCTACAGCCCAGGAGGCAGTGACAGGTTCCCCAGAGGTGTCACCTACAGTTAACACTGCCTGCTACCTCCCACTACCATCAGCCCCCAATGTCCTCCCTCAGCAGCTTGAAACTTTGCCCAGGAATCTTCTTTTCTAAAAGATGTGTCTGCATTGAGACAGGCTGGCCCTGGCAAAGAAGGTGCTTCCTCACAAGCCTCAAAATTGCTGCATGTTGCTCAAGATCTCTCAATATGCCAGCATGTTCACTCCTCTCCCATTGCTGCAGGAGCAGAGCTTGGCATGTCCTCCTGAGGGCAGCCATGGTGTCTCCTTCCCCCCTCATGGCACCACKGTCTGGTACTGGGCGGGGAAAAGATCGGAGGGGACTCATTTTGGGCTAGAGGGACACAAACAGAATCTCTCCTGGAAGACAAATGTGGAGCTGCAGCTGCTCTGAAGAGCAAAGTTGCTGAGCTGAGTCATGGATGAAAGCTCTGGAGAGATGCCGGGAGGCTGCAACCGCCCAGAGTCCTTCAACACAATCAGGGAGGACATGGAGAGCAGCTGAACAGCTCACCCTGCTCCTAGATGAGAATGACAATTTCCATGTGTTTTGGCAGGAAAGCTACACAACAAAGCACCCCAGACAGACTGCTCACCCTGGCAACAGAGAGGGTGCTCCCTGGCCGGTGGCCAAAGCTGGCAAGAGCTCTGCTGCCAGAAGAAACTCCGGGTTGCGAAGGCAGCAGGAGGAGGCAGAGGAATGCTAGTCGGGCTCACTGTTCTCCCACCCTCCTTCCCACATCTAGCTCACCTTGGCCTTGTTCTGGACAGGCAGATACAGCTTGAACTCGGCTGGGAGCTCATCCTCTGAGTACAGCCGGTCAGAGAAATACACCCGTCGGATGCGACAGTTGGCGTGGATCTGGGAGTCAAAACAAAGAGTCAGTCCATTTTCCACATGCYCTTTCCACATCCAGCTTTGGTGTCATGCTGCAACATGGATTCTTTGGCTCAGCAGCTGGAAATCTATCTCACTGTCTTGCTTTTTTGAATCTGACARGGTATCAGAGAAATGTTGGTCTGTGCCCTCTGCTTAACATTTGCATCCCTGTCTCCAGGTATGAACACTCAAAAGATTTGGCCAAGCTCTGGTATCTCTGCTAACTGTCTTAGTTGCTAAGGGGATTCTCTGCTGTGAACCGACCTCTGCTTTGCTGGTATCAGCACTTGCCAGAACACCCACAGGCTCAGCCTGCTGCATTTTTAACACGCCCACTTCAGGGCCTTCCTGAGGTCAGGAACGAGCCTGTCCAGCCTGTGCTGCCTCCACTATCAGCTGGCAGCAAAGCAGTTGCTCTGATCCCCCTCGTGAGTATGTGAGAAGGCAGACAACTCTCAGCTGACTGCCTGCACCTCAGGGCAATCCTGCAAGGAACTGCAGCACTCCCCTCACACCAAGGAACAGGCACGCTCCACATACACATTCCTCAAAATAACACACACCACTGAACATGACTCCCTAGCTTATGGAACAAGTTCCATGCCCTCAGCAGGAACAAACCCTGCATCAGCTCTGCTACAAGGGGCTCAGTGAAAGCAGGGTAACTCCACTACCACTAGGAAACAAGCTTGACCAGGGGTATGAATGGYCTGTACACCGTGGGGCTTTCCCATCCAGGTTCCCATTCAGCCAATCACTGTCCAGCCTATCTGGACAGTAAGGCAACACACAGCTAATTCCCAGCAGAGCTCCACCTTCATGGCATGCTACAGGGAACTGCAACYCTCACCCTAACCAACAGACAGCCAGAGAAACAAGAGGGAAATGGGCTCCTTCATCCCTGCCTAGGCGTCARTTAGGTGAGGCGTCAGTCAGGCCTTGCTGACCTTCCTCAGTGCTCTGCAAAGGAACCCCAGAGGGCTAAAGCCAGATTCCCACCCTGCTGTGCCAGGCAGCAGGAACGTGAGCAGCCGTTGGTTTCCCAGGGCAGCTCCTCACCTGCACTCTCAGGGTCTCGATGTAGTTGGTGCCGTAGGCGCGGCGCGTGAAGTCGGACAGGTTGAACTGGATCTGGTTCCAGCCGTCGTCCAGCCGCATGGGCATGGTGCAGATGAAGGGCTTCACCCGAGTYGTGCTCTGGTAGTTGCTCGCCCGGAAACGCCGACGGACGTTCTTGTCATCCAGCACCTGGGCAAGGAAGGCAGGCTGCTCACCCAGGTGACAGGCCCCCCTGGACAGCGCTACCCGACTCCAAGAGGGCTCTCTGCTCCCACCCCTCCGTTCCACAGCAGAAGTAATTTTAACACAGGAAACAGACCCATTTTCAGCAATAGCAACAATGTGTTTGTGAGCTGACTGATGCCCCCATACCAGAAGACCTGACACACCACATGGCCAAGAAAGCAAAACTGTTTTGGGGATCACTCACTGCCTGGGACAAGTTCCAACACAAGACTGCAGGCTCTCTGGCGCCTTCCTCAGTGGTCCCTGGAGGGGCCTCCCCACTGCACACTCCTCACCTGCACTTCAAAAGTGAAGTATTTTTTCAGGTTCTTGATGATCATCACTAGGAAAGGTAGTTTGATGCCCAGGGTCTTCTTTGGGTCAGCAGGGCACGTGATGTACGTGGTACTGAGAGGTGAGAGAAAAACACTTTAGGATCTCACACGGCACAAAGTGCACAGCCCGAGGTAACCCAAGTCTCTCCCTTRGCCCAATGCAGCCTTGGAGGACAGGCAGAAATGGGTAACTGTGATCATAAGATCTCAGCAACAACCGRGGCTTCCTGTAACAGGAGGGGAGTTTCAGAGGTAGCTGCAGGCAGAAAAAGATAAAASGCACAAAGAATGCATCTCAAATTGCACTTTTCTCACCCAGGGCATGAAACACCTTCCTGGACAGCTTCACCTCCCCAGTTTCAAGGCCATGTCAGCGCTGTTTCTTAACACAATCTCCTCCTACCCTTGACTGAACAGGTAAAGCCCTCCAGATCATGGCAGAGGCCCTGTGTGCTCTATACGGCTGGGAAAACAGAGGTTGTGAGCCCTAGAAGTACACGTCACGCCTGGCAAATTTTGTATCAACACTTCTTGGAGGAAGAGAAGCACTGGCTCAGTCTGTCTGCAGGAGAGGAGTCTCCACTGCCCTTATAAGGAGAGCCCTGCTCTGAATCACCCCTGGAGAAGCCTTGGAGACTCTGAGCCCGCTCATGGAGCTGGCGTCTGTCTCCCGGGGCCATGGAGACGAGGTCGCTAAGAGAAGCTCCACAAGCAACTCCTCTCATAAATCTCCCTCTGATCCTCCTGCTGTAGGGAGAGCAGCTGTCACATGAGGAAAACAGGCCCAAGACAATAGAAGAAACAGCCAACAGTGCTGCTTTTTCAGTAACTGGCAGTGCTGACTGAGGCTGGGTATTAAATACCGCTTTTTTTTCCCTTCAAGCGATGGAGGAATAATGGGATTTTATTTTCTATCCTTTAGCCTCACTGAGGATAAGAACGAGAGCTCTACAAGCACATGCAGGGAAAGGCACAGTACACTGCTACAAGGGAGTATCAGTGATATGACCCAGATTCTTCCATTTATTGACAAAGACATTGCCATCACATTGCTGTAGKTTGAAGATGATGTCTGCTGGGCACTGCCACCTTTCACTCTGCTTCAGGGCAGAGTCCTGCTCCTCTAGAACAGCAGAAGAGACTTCTCCTACCTGACATTTGTTCCTTCAATCTCCAGCACCAGTGACTGAATGTCATTGTCCGTGATTCGCTTGATGTGGCCATTGCGCACCTGGAACAGAAGGGGGGCAGACAGCACAGACGTCACTTGAGAGGGGAAAAAGAGGCACACACAGCTCCATTAAGAGAAGGAGTAAGACCCCAGGAGGACCCATCTATATTCACTTGGCTCCTATTCTCCTGGACCTYGCTGTTTCTAAGGCTTTGATCACTGCCCCAGAGTGCCAGCAAGAGTTTATGGCCCAGCATGCTGCACATACACTGAGTGCAAGACTTCCACCTATCAAAATACGCTGCAGTGAACACAAGGGACTCAAACCTCATAACAGAGGCCCAAATAAACAAACATAAAAGAGTGAGAGTCAAACTTGAGTGCAATAAGGGGTAAAAACAAGGACAAGCAATACAGGGGAGCCACCAGCSAGCCACTGGTCACCAAGGGAACTTGGTTTGTACTGTTGGGCAYGGCTGACTGCCTCTGGGGAAGGGCTCACACACTCAGGCACACTCTTGCACACCCACACACACTCTCTCTCCACCAGCACAAGCAGTGCACATCCTACTAAGGCCARAAAATATATGGGTTTTCCCCACATCACAAAAGCTTGAGATATTCGCTAAGATCTAAAAAAAGTAGAAATCACAGCCCGCTGGTTCTCTTTGCAAAGATATGAAAGTCTACATTAAGACAGCTATGAACCCAGTAATTTCAGGCATGCACCCAGGAGACAGGAGAATGTCAAAYAGTGTTTCCAGTTCTCATCAAAATGACAAGATCATTTCATGCACTGCTGAAGAAAGCATGGCAGTCCTCACAACAAGCACACCCAGGCTGGCCATGCTTCGTGCAAGAGAGAATATTGCAGCTGAAAGGACCACTGCTGACATCCACCCTGCAAGCAGAGCTCCTGCTCCCACTCACGGGCCACACAATCATAACAGCATCACCCAGGACAATTCACATGGGAAGGTGCCTCCAGAGGTCTCCAGTCCAACCTCCACCTCCACGCAGGGTCAGCACAGCCTGCTTATGGCTTATCCACTCTGACAGCACACTACATCCCCAGTCTAAGAGTCTTTAATACGTCCCGTCCTTGCACCATCCAAATAAGCTGTTGATCCTTTTTCAAAGTCATAAATATTTATGCAAAGCACACACACACACATGGGCAGTGTGAGGCATCCCAGCTCTTCACAGAGCTACATGGGTACCCACTGATGGGCAACAGGATTGGCCTGTGCCTCCTGTCGCCCATCTCACAACTTGTAAATGCTCACACAAGCCCACTCAGGTCAAACATCACTGCTGTCTGAACTGCTGGGAAGGTTTTAGTTCCTACTGAAACCACAAAAAATTCAGCTAAGGCTCATGCACAAGCAACCAAATACAGATTGTAGCCTTGGTCTCAGAGGTCACAACAAGTATTTTGCAGAATCACTAAACCATGGATGGTTTGTGACGGGGGAAGCAGCACAGCTCAACATCTCTAAGCATCCTGAGGATGGCTCCTTGATGAGAGATAGCCCGGAGAAGGCACAGGGCCCTGAGCAAAACCACTCTAAAAACTGACAGGAGGGAGAAACAAAGTGATGAGACATTCACAACTTCTCCTACATCCACAAGCCGCCACACAGCCCAGTTCTGCACGCCTCTGGCGAGCCTGTTTGAAAGGAGCCTGTTTGAATGGTGTGTTACGCATCAGGAGACCCCCACCTCGGCCCCACAGGGCCCTGRCCATCCCGCTGCCTGTGGCCAGCGCTGGCCACTCCGGCAGCATCCCCACAGTGCTGCAGCTCCCGCTGCCGGGCGGGCTCCTCTGCCCGGCAAAGGCAGAAAATGCTCATAATAACACATTCCCCTCAGCACCACCCCAGGGGCCCGGTACCGGCCCCGGGGCCGTGCCGGTAACCAGTACCCGAGAGATCCCGCTATCCCGCTCCCGGAGGTCCCGGTAACCCGGCCGCTGCAGCTCCGGCCCCGGCGGCGGCCGAGCGGCTCCGCAGGTGTCCGCAGCGGCCCGGGGGTTCCCGGCGGTCCCGGGCCTGCGCCGGGAGGCCGCGCTGGTGGCCGAGCCCGCCGCCTCACCTTCTTGTCCCAGATCTGGAGCGGTTTGCTGCCGATGCTGTAGAGCACCGAGAGGAAGCCGCTCTGGAAGGTGTTCTTGAACATGCCGGGGCCGGGCGGGCCGGGCCGCGCCGCGGCCGCCGCTCTGCCAGGACACGGCGGATCCCTCCGCGCCGCGCCGCCGCCGTCACCGAGGAACTACTTGGGGCGGCCCCGGATGCACTTCCCGGTGACGGGGACGGTGTTGTGGGAGCGCTGCCACGGCAACCGCGGCTCCGGCCTCTGCCCGCCCTCCCTCGCTCCGCGGGGCTCCAAACCGTGCCCGGTGCCCGGGGGTCGGTACCGCGCTCCCCGAACGCCTKGGCTGGGCTGTAGGCAGGGACGCCTCTCAAACATCTCCGTTCTTCACGAGCCTCAGGCCAAAGGGGACGCCGTGGTTTGCTTTCCCCAAGGATGGTTTTTGCTTTTTGCTCGTGGGGTGTTTCTCGGCCTGGGCTCTGCTCGTTCCTCCCAGGGGATGCCTGTGCTCCTTTTGCAGGACTGGATCATTTGCTCCACTTCATTGCTTCCTTTAGCTGCACTCATTCCTGGGTGCCCTTGGAGCCTTCTGTGTCTTCTTGCTGCTCTAAGCTAGGCAGGGATAACCCTGGCAATATTGGGGGTTTAACACCAGCTTCATGGGTGTGAGAATCTCTCTGAGTAGAGACAAGGCCTTGGCACAGCTGAAGAGGCTTAACRGGAACACCTTGGGCTAGAAATTACATTTCTAAACTGACATATCTTTCTTCTGGCTGTAATAACACCTGTTTGCACCATCTATTTTCAATGTAAAGACACTAAACAGCATAAAAATTACGTTCTGCTCCAGCTTTATGGTTCTTCAGGTTATCTCCAGGCCTCTGCTGCTAACTAATGCCCCATTCAAATCCTGACAGTGTTGTCTGCTAGCTGTGCTTGTCTCTCCCAGGGGCTACAAATCCTCCCTCACAGCACCTGGGATAGCAGCACTTTCTCTTTCCTTCACAATTCCTTGCACAAACAAGTAGAGCACACAAAAAGCAAGGCATTAGTTAGAAATGATCAGCTATATTTAGTCAGAGGGTTAGAGTACACTTTATATGGCAGGATGAAATAACTTGTTCCCTTAATCAGATGGTAGGAGACAACTGGGACAAATATCCAGCTGCCATTCCTGAACAGCCGGCTCATTCACACGCTCTACAYTTACCACTTTAATGTCATGTTCTGCTGCACACAGAAATAGGTTGTGGTTTCAAATTTTGCCTATTTCTCAATTAATTTAAACAAAATGTAGCAGCCATTGCCCCTTCTCCTTCCCTGGGCATGTGTGGGCAGAGACAGAGAGCCCTGTAAATCATTAACCCATATTAATAATCGAGGCTGGCTTTGGGAAGAGGTCTCTGAGAGATGTATTTCAGAGACTCACTGAGAGATGTATTTCAGAGACTCACAGCCTGATGTTATCCACCTGGAAGATTGGTAGGAAGATGTTGGTATGTTACCTCACCCCTGCTTCCAATTCCCAGGGGGTACAGGGATTGAATTTGGGGGAGCAGATGGAGGAAAAGGCCCATCCTGAGGAAATAATCTGGCCCAAGAAGTGAGCAGAGAGTGCCTGCTCCAGAAATAACTGTCCACTAAAGCATTTCCTTCCCTTCAGAATTCTCAGCAATCCGATGCCTTCAGAGGAATGAGATTTTCAGGAAGCTTCGGAAATGTTGCTCCCCTGAAGTATCACATTGCTGGGTGCAGTTATGACACCAAAATGTAGAAGGTCTCTCCAGTATCACCAAGTCTGTGCTTGCCTTGGAGCACCTGGTCCAGGTTCATGGCCTGGGAAATCCTAACCCAGGCCACTGCCCTCTTGACTGAGGCTGGAGAGCAGATGGCCAGGGCTGGGCCAGCTCCAAGGAGAGAGCTTGGACCAATAAAACAGCACCAGATTCAGTCAGTTCCTTTGTGAACCATGGCAAAACCAAGAACAAAGTAATGACCCCTGCAAGGACTGCGAGATCCTGGGACTTGTCCAGATGACTCCAGCTGGCTCTTCCAGCCTGGATTTTCCTACAGGAACAGCACTGGGTGAAGGGCAGGTGAAATGGGAAAACCAAAAAGACAATTGGGCAGGAGATCCATAACACCACACRCAAGGAGAGGCAAGGCCCAAAAGTGGCTCTGGGTGCTGAGGCTTCCTGAAGGCTTTGGGCCTCACACTGGCTGAACTCTGAGCAGTGCAGGAGGAGGAAGAGGAGGAAGCTGGGCTGATGSTGAGCAAGGGATCAGAAGAGAACAAGGGTGTAAACATCAAGGGGTGCAGAAGGAGGCAGTGCCAGCGTGTACTGGAGCAAGGTGGCAGAGAAAGTCGAGGAAGGAGGACACACTGCCTTGGAGGGACACCTGTGCAATGGATGGAGCAAGGGGCAAGAATGAGCAAAACCTTTTTGACTCCAGATGAACTGGAGACAAAGAAGAGTTTATTTCTGACAAACAACAGTTTAAAAAGGCACTGAGAGCATTCTCTGGAGACAAGCTGTTAACTTGGAAAGGATATGGGCTGCAACAGGCAGCAGGTGGCAATGGGGAACATGATCCAACAGCATCAGGAGATGGATGGATCCAAGCAGCAGCAGCAGTGCTCGGATGTGCCACCTGCTGCAGGGAGCTCAGCTCAGCACATGCTCACACTGCTGCTTCTGCCCAGTGTGGGCCCACTGTGGGCTCTGCCATGGGCTCTTCCCTGCTCTCACCACTGGCCAGAGCTACACCCACCAAAACCAGTCTTGATGAACGTAGATGCCAGAGATCAGCACAGTCCTGGATACAACAGAGCTGCCATTAAACTGTTCCTTGGCAATGGAGCATGCCCTGCCTTACAGCACCAGTAGGTTAAACTTACCTGATGCCCATGTTCACATCTGGGCCCACAGCAAATCTCCATGTGTGACACAGCAGGACAGTGCCTCCCCACACCTGTACCCATTACAGGCCTTGTGAAAGGACTCACTCGTGCAGTTCCGCTTTGGCCAGTGCCCAGGGCTGGGTGAGAGCAGTGCTGAGTGGTTCTGTGCTGGCAGGAACCCATGGCTGAGCTCCCCTCCCTGGGAACCAGCACCAGGTCTCTCTTTCCCAGGCAAGAGCCTTGTCTCAGAGGTACCCTTTCCCCTGGGCAGCTTCAGTATAGTGGAAAACTGTATAGGGAAAAACATATGGGCAATGAAGGAATGGGACAACACAAGAGAAATGACCATGTGCAGTCATATAGAGTCCAGCTGGTGGCTTTTAGAYATAATTTCAAGTGGTTCATTAGTACCTAAAACCAGAGCCCAGCCTGGCCAACAACCATTATTGCAGGCAGACTCTCCTGAGCACTGTCAGTGAAGGACCACATCTGAGAGGAACTCCTGCAATGCAGTGGCCCTTGGGCAGGACCTCCAGGCTCACAGCTTTGTGGTCATGGTGCTGGGGAGGAGGAGGAGGTCTGAGCCCAAGAAGGAGGAAGAGATGGGAGCTCCAGTGGTTCAGAGACAGAGCCRTGCCCAAGCCCCCCCAGGGTTGGAAAAAACAGGTACCAGCATTAGCACTCAAGCCACCACCCAGGCAGGCACCTTCAGAAGAGTGTGGGGTCCTAAGGAGGGAAAGGAGAAACACCTCCAAAGGTGGCAAGTGGCTCCTTTGCCTCTGTTCACACTGACTTTGTAGGATTTTCTCTTGCTTTCCTCACCCAGCCTGTCCTATCTGGGCACAGGGAACAGCTCACTCTGCCAGCACTCTCCAGCTCCCTCCCCACTGAATACTCCTCCTTGCATGCTTCTTTTAAAACTTTTATTCAACAATATAGAATTCTTTTAATTATAGTATAGAACTGTCCATCACGATACTACATCCCCTGCAACCCCCATGTCCTGGAAGAGACAGGCACAAGCTGTCTAACCATGGTCCATCAGAGGCTGGGGGAGAACAGCCGGAACAGAGGAAGGAACGACTAACCAACAACTGCTTTGCACACCCTTCACATTTCCACGCTTTCTGGGTCAGGAAGAGCTCAACAAGGAAACAGAGGCAGAAGAACCTTTAACACTCGGAGGGAAGGGCTGCGGTCATGGCGAGGCGAGTGCCGTCCAGCCAGGCGTGCGCCCCGCTCGGAGCCCTGCCCGCGCCGCGCAGTCCGCCCGCCGTCGCTCTACCGCGCCGATGGGACGTTTGATTTGGTTCTCATTCTGCTTATGGAAAATTGGGAGCAACAGCATCGGACCTGAGGAGAGACGGGAGGAGGGAAGTGAGCGTCGCGGGGCACTGCCAGCTCAACACGGAGCTCCTCGGCTGGGCWCGCTGCCCCCGATCTGCCACCCCACCCCAGCCAGGCCCAGGCACACCCTCCATGGCCCTCTGGACCTGGGGACAGCAGGAACCTCAGCCTGCTYTGGAAGAGGCCAGAAAGGAAGGCAGAGCTGAGCAAGGCAAGAGAGAGATGCAGTCCAGCAAAGCAGAACTGTCACGGACAGCCAGAGACAAGTTTGGAGTTTTTTTCCATGACCTGCTGTTTGGAGTTTCCCTCCACTACCACAAACACCTCCCATAATTCCACTAAAAGTGCCCATCATGCCCAGCACACTTGCAACAGWCAAGCTGGCAAAGCTGCTTGCTGCATCCATTTCCTATTGCATCCCTCAGTGGCTGCTGGGGCTCAGTTTTGAGCCTTTCCTCTTACAAGGCACTCAGCCAAACCAGTGCTCTACCTCTGCTGGAAAGCTGGAGCCAGGCCAGCTGAAAGGCCAGGAACAKGCACTAGGACTCTCCTAACTTTTTCCAGGAGAAAGCAGATGGAGATGCATGTTTCTCTTAACTTCTGGGTACAAAGCACTCTTCCCTAGCTCCTGGCTGTCCTTACAGCCAGGAGAATGCTTTGCTAAGGTCCAGAGGGGAGAAGGATTTCCTGCTCTGAGTGCTGGAAGAGCCACTGGCTGCAGAGATAAACTGGTGCAAGCTGCAGTTAAACATCCCCACTGCCCTGGGATCAGGAGACTCCACACCCTCCTCATTCCCAGACTACTCTTGCTCAGCTGCTGTTTCCCTCCAGGATGAATCTGTCACTGCTCATCCTACCCTAGAGCTGGGATAGGGATGTGGGGAGATAAGGGGCAGGTTGTTCCAGCCTCTCTGCTTACTGCAACCAGGGAAAGCCATTTCAGTCTCTGGAAGAGCAACTCTCTTCCTCTGCTTCAGGGTACCAGGAAAGAATTCCTGATGCAGGTTTACAGAACAGACACTTCCCCAAGTACCACCCTGAAATTTCACTGCCAGGTTCAGACACTGTCAAGCATGCAGCACATTCCTACACAGTGGTCAACAGTGTTCATCTACCAAAGTTCCCCCACTCAAGCCATTTTTCTTCTCCCCACCTCTTCTGCCTTGCCCCTCTAGAAGCTGGGAATGCCAACACACAAGAGCTGGAAAACAGACAAGCTTCTCCCATAGCAACTTGGACAGGCCATGAGAAACATCCACTTCTCAATGGAGCAATTCAATAGATATTTAAAATCAGTTCAAAACTTGATATTAAAACCCCAAACCAACCCTGCTGCTACTGGCACAGCGTAAGAGCACAAGAGACKCCCCTGCCCCTCAGGCCAGGCAGCCAGGAGGGTAGGCAGATGGAAAAAGAGGGCTGGGAACACTCACCAATGCCTTCAGCAGCCTCTGCAGGAGAGCAAAGTTAGCAAGGCCCTGCAGGATGGTAGCTGCTCCTCAGCCCAGACACCCAGGACAGTCCCCAGGTGCAAGGAGACAGCTACTCCCAACTCAGCACATCTTTAGACCAAGCCATCCATGCAGGCTGAGAGCAGATGAGCAGGGGGGTGCACAGGTGGAGAACCCCGAGTTCCAGCTGTGCACTGGTGACCTGGTCTGACCCACCAGGTAACAGCAGTCAGGTCTGTCCCTCAGTGCAGCACAAGAGCTGAGCCCCACGCTGTGCCCAAACCCTCACACCTCCTCTGTAACCCCACGGCAGCGGAGACAATCTGCCCCAGAGAAACTCTCAGGGCTGACAGCAGGAAGAACTGCAACCAAAGACCGAGTGAGAGATCCCAAAAAAAGCACAGACAAGAGGGGCTGGAAGAGCCAACCTGCCCTCCTGGAGGAGACAAGGCCTCCAGCTCTCAGGCCTTCTGGCTATCCCATAGACTTGAGACGGCAGACGTTCAGACGTATAGATATTTATTGGTTTCAGTGAATTATACAAATGGATTGACCTGCTGTCGATGCCAATAGAACTTTATTGGAATATGGAATGTAAACAGATGTTTCAAATAGAAACATTGCAACCTTATAAAAAATTAACTATTTCAACAATGCCGCAGAAGGAAATTCTGTGTTTAGGTGCTGGTGGGAAAACACTATCTCCAGCGTCTAGGTTTGAGTGTCACCAGAACCACTTGATGAAGTTACACACAGAACAAGTAGAGGAGGCAACTGTGAATTGTGGGGCTATAAAGCCATCGAGGGATCTGATGAAAGAACCCATAAGACGAACCCCCCACCCCCCAACAGGATCGGCACCCCGGAATTCAACAAATGGCTGACTTTGTTCAAACACTGCGTGGGATCCCAAGGCCTGGATCAGGAGCTGCACAGCCCCCGCCCTGACGCCGCTGTTTGTTGATCCTCCCCCCTCCCTGTGCTCTCCTCCCCGGCCTCCTCTCCACTCCTCCATGCTGCGGTGCTGGATTGAACCGCTCCAGAGCTGTGCTCTGGCACAAGTCTGCGTCTGGCACGAATTCTCATGGGAGCCACGTCATGAGGTACGTGGTTGCACACCTATCACAAGAAATCTTGCAACACTGACTTTCCTGAGCTCGGTGGGAAAGTCTGGATAGTCCCTCCCCTCTCCTGCCACAAGAGCAGCCCTCACATTCACAAGTTTCCAAAGCAGGTCTATTGAGTTTCTTCTCAGAGCGAGCCTTTGTCAAACACACTGGAGGGGGGGATCTCCTCTCCCCAGCAACTCGGATCAGTGCCTTCGTTTTAATGCTCCAAACCAATCCCGAGATGCTGCTGGGTTTGTGGGTTGTTTTTTGTCGAACTCCCCCCCAACCACCCCGGCATTCACAATTGAAACTGGAATTCAAGGGCCAAATTCAAGCCCAGAGTGAGCAGTAAAGACTTGGACCTCAAAACAGAGTTGCACCTGCTGACCCCCAGCCTGAATTTGGTTCATTCAGAGTCTACAAGTCAGAAAGGCAAGTTTAGAAAGAGGCATGCTAAGGGCTGATGGCGGAACGACCAATTTGTCCCCACCAGCATGGTGGGGAAGGCTGGACTGAGAAGGAAGAGAAGGATCCATAGAGATGTGAACCAGAATCAGTTGTGTGGAGCCCTGGGGATATCACTACATATTTAGCTCTTGCAAGACCATTTGCCCAGGGCTTTGGTACCACAGGGTTAGAGTTACATTAACCACAACCACCAGAGAGGAACTGAGGTTTAAGACCCCCCCCAAGGTTAGATTTCTGCCAAGTATAAAGGGGAGGGAAAGGAGGGGGGGGTCCTTGGTTCTTTTCCCTTCACTGTGTGACCGAAGGTTTTGCTTTTATTTGTAAACATCTTGAATTACCCGTCGTTTTCCAGTCCTCATCGTGCTGTTGTCATGCCACTGGAGAGCACAGCATTTTCTGAGCTGGGCTGGGACTGCTCCTTCACCACTGGATCTGCAGGAGACAGACCAGGCAGGAAAAGGAAACAGCATTTAATAAAGCGGAAGCTCCACCCAGGCAAATCATTCCAGAGAAATTGCCCTGAAACCCCACAGAGCTGCTAAGGCTTTTGCAGAGTGGGGAGCCAAAACGTGCCCTCACAACTCTGTCCCTGCTGGCCCCAGCTACTGCACAGACTCACAGAAATAGGGGTGATCCATGGCCTCCTTGGCAGTCAGCCTCTGTTGATGGTCATATCGCAGCAGCTTGTCCAGGAGGTCAAGGACTTCAGGACTGACCAGGTGCCTGTTCTCACTGTGGATGAAGTTCTCCCAGCGCTTCCGGGAATGCCTGCAAAGGGACAAAGGGACCAGCTGTCACTGCACAGCACTACCCCCATGTCCCAGGGGCATCACCTGCCACCAGCCACTTCTGAGTATAGGTGGCTGTGATAAACAGCCCACAGCTCTTTCTTGCACAAGTTACTGCCCAGCAAACACCTGCCAAGGGTGGAAAATCCTCTTCTTTATGTACACAACTGTATGATCTCCTGTGCCAGGACAGGCACAACATTGCACATTCCCTTCTGTCTAGAGGGACTAGACAACAGCATGTGGCAGGCAGGGTGACACTCTTGGGACTAGAACTGGTCTGGCTTGCCAGCCAGCCTCACAGAAGCTGTCCTCACTAATCCCAGCCTCACAGAACCTGTCCTCACTATTCCATCCATTCCACTTGTCCTTTTCAGAAATCTCAGCTGGAAGACTCTGAGCTACTCAGCCCACACTTAACTGCAGTTTCTACAGCTCCATGTAAATGATGTGAACATGCAGGAGAGAGAAGAAATAGGGGATGGCACATGAATCATGGGAGACACAAAAGGAAAGAGCCTGCATTTCAGTGACTTCCTGAGATGGCATGAGCAGCTAGATGTGAAGCCTGCAAGCAGCACCRTTATCCAGAAGATCCAGCAGGCCTTTGCTGAGAGTGCCTCAAGGGTACAGACATCAGTTTATCTCCCTCTCTSTGCTTACAAGGAAAAAAAGGCAGCATTTCACTTCTCCACTTACTGGCCCAGGATGTCATTGAAGTGTGGGTCCAGTTCTATGTGGTACTTCTTGAGATACCCATACAGCTCATCTGTGCCCAGGACCTTTGCGATGCGAACCAGCTGGAACAAAAGGCACGTTCAGAGARCAGAAGGGCAGCCCAGCACTCTATTGCAGAGGCAGAGCTGCCCAAATCTAAGAGCCCTCCTTCTGGAACCATCCAGACAGAAGGAGTTTCTCCCTTGAAACTTGCTTTTGCAAGATGTGCAGAAAACAAGTTTCCTACACAGGCAGCAAAATCAGAGATGGCTCAAACATAGCAGCATCCTCCCAGCCTGGCAGCCCCATCCCCAGAGCCTCCCCACTGAACACACAGAGATGAACTGGGGACAAACTTTTCACAAAGTAAGCCAGGTAACAATGTCTTTACTTGGTCATAATTGTCCTGGCCGTGGAAGAAGGGCTCCTTTCGGAAGATCATGCTTGCCAGCATACAGCCTAAACTCCACATGTCTAAGCTGTAGTCATACATCTGAGGGAGAAAAGGAGAAGCTGTCAGAAAAGGCACACTCACCACAGCCTGGTTCCCCACAAGCACAGGCAGCCTCAGCCTTTGCACTTCACAGCCAGCCTCTCTCCAACCCAGGCAATGCCCTGACAGGCAAAACCAGACAACCCAAAGATGGCTGAAGTGCAGCCACAAGTGTTATCACTGGACAGACAGCAAGGAGGAGACAGAGTCTTACTTGGTAGTCCACAAGGAGCTCTGGTCCTTTGAAGTACCTAGAGGCCACACGGACGTTGTATTCCTGAGCTGGGTGGTAGAACTCGGCCAGACCCCAGTCTATGAGCCGCAGCTGGGCAGGCAAGAGAGACACAGAGTCACCAGCCAGGCAGGAGAAGCCACACTGGCCAAACCTCAATCCCCTGATGCAAGGGTGGAGCCCAGGGTGGAGGGAGGCCCTCTGTGGACAGCAGATGCTCTCAGCAGTTCTCTGATCAGGTTTTTCCCTTTCCCCTAACACCAGGTGGTGGGGCAAAGCCCAGCTTAGACAGCTCCAGTCTTCTGAGTCCAAGCACAGTTTTACTGCTGGGCAGCTGGCTCCTTACCAGCACCACCAGGTCCTTGAGTACTAGGGAACAAGCAAAAGTCTTATCCCACTGTTTAGAAGGGCTGAGCTGAAGGCAGTGTTGATTTTACTGGGGGCTGAGAGCAGAAAATGGGGCAGGAGGGGCTCAGCACATCCCCACAGCTGCAGGGATGGACAACCTGCTTACTAGGGATGGACTCCAGTAAGAGATTCCCTTCCTTATACACCTTGCCTTGCCTGTACAGCCACTGCTGATTGACAAGAGAGGGACCTGTAAACCACCAACTAGCTCCCTGACACAAATTCCAGGTCCCTGGGGCAGGCATACAGAGCACTCAATGGGATACAAGTGCCACGATGGGAAGGGGTAGGCCCCTGCCCTGCCCATTTCCTGTGGTCTAACTAGCACACCCCAGCAGTGAGGAAGCCATGGACTCCACTGAGGTGCTTCCCTGTGGGACTTTGACCATCTCCTGATGCTGGCACAGGTGGAGGGGAGCCAGTAGAGAAAGGTTACAGAGGTTTGTGCAGCTTAGAGGGGTATCTGCCAGGGCTATGGGTACAGAGGCAGCAGAGTTTTCAGTTTCCCTGGAAAACCCCTGCTTGTGGGCCCTGGTGTCACAGTACCTTTTTCTGTTGGTGGTCTATCATGACGTTGTGGGGTTTGACATCCCTGTGCATGATTCCCATGCTGTGACAGTAATCCAGGGCCTGGCAGACACACACACACACACATTAGACACGGCTGTAACCATGGGCACAGCATTACCAATAAAACAGTTCTCAGCCAGAAGCAAGAGTTCATAAGAAGTGCCACAACCCTGGCACATGGAATGAGCAGTTTCAGCTCTTATGCTGCACATGATAAAGTGACAAGCTGGCAACAAGACTGTRTGGACCTTGTGCCCTACTGCAGTCACAGGTGCTCCCTGTGTTGTTGAAGAACACAATGCAGAGAGGTGTCCCAGCTGGTGACAAGCCCAGTGCTCCAACCTGGGCAGCCCTGTGCTTCCTAGGTCAGGCTCTCTTCCCTAGAAAGGGAATGATTCCTACATGCATGCAGTTTTGTGGCCTTCCAGTGAGACTTTCCACTTGTGTCCCAAAACACACTCAAGTTAGAAAGTCACCTCTGCCCTGCTGATTTAAGCCAAACTGCACTTAAAAAAAGGCAAGTGACAGCACATGAGGGAGAGCAAAGCTGCTTCAAGGTTGTATGCAGGAGCACATATAAGCTCCCCAGCTCCATGACCTTGCACCACTTGCCCCCCCAGTGCAGCTGTTCCCTTGAGCAAGGGGGTGAGAATGTTGTTTTCTCATCTCCAAGGGGAGGGAGATCCATCCATCAACATCTATCAGATGCTATGGCATCTCCAGCAGCACAGAAAGAGGGTACAGCTTGTAGTCATTCAATATCCAAGACACCAGTGCCAGGGAAGCAACSCTGTCCTTGGGCCTGTGCCACAGTGGGAAGCAAGGAGGCAACAGCTTCCATCCCAGCAGAGAACAGCCCTGCAGGGACACGTGGCCTCACAGCCCACAGGACTCACACAAACTGTGCTCCTGGATCTCCAGTCCAGGAGATCTCTAACAGGTTACACAAACTGCTTCCAGGGATGAAGGTCTTCTAGCGTCTTGTGTGTGTCTTCTAGTGTTTTGTGTCTCAAGTATCATCTAAACTTCATCACYCCTCCCATCCTAATCCCAGGCTGCCTCAGGCTCACTCCCACACCCAGCAGGAAGGTCCTTCCCTTGCAGACAGGTGGGCAAGCATGGGGCTGAAGAGAAGAAAGCTTCCCTTGAGCCCACTGGATCTGTTTCAAGAAGTCTCTTTCAGTCATCACGTCSTGAAGCACAAAGGGCTTTCCTAGCCTGTCCCACTCATTTCCAGAAGCATGGGAGCTGCAAAGTGCCAGCCCAGAAGTGCCAAGGACCTGAGACAGCCAAGCTGCTGCTCCAGCAGGTCAGCCCTGGGATGGGTCAAAGCTGTCAGCTCTCCCTTGTGCCCTGCTGCCTCCCCTGTCCTGCAGCTGGAGACCCCCAAGAGCCAGAGCAGCACATCCCACAGACCTGCCATGGCTCCTGCAGGGAATTTCCATGGGGAAGTGCAAGCTAGGCTAGTTAAGGGGAGGTATTTAGGGCACTCCTCACCTTTCATCAAAGGGGCAAGGAAAGCTTTGGCTGGGAGGTGTCAAAGGAAAACCCTGATGTTACATGTAACAGCTGGCATAACTATTGGCAGAATTCACCTTCTGGGGCTGCATTTGAATAGTGCAGCAGAGGAAAGCCTGGAGCTGCCAATCCCTCTCTTCTACTCTCCCTGGCATCACAGCTCCCCAGCCCTGCCTCAAGGGCCTTGTCCTGGCTCTGGCTGTTTTTCTGGGAGTTGATTTTCCTCACAGCAGCCCAATGACAGTGCAAGAGTCATAGGGAGACCAAGCACAGCTCTACCTGGTGACACAATCACAAACACTTCAGACCYCAGAGAATCACAGACTCTTTGGAGGTGACCAGAGGCCCCCAGTTTGGCTGCAATACCTCACAGCAACGAGCCAGGTAACCTGATCTCTTCCCAAACCTTCCCAGGTTATGAGACTTGGATTCTGCACTGAACACAAGAGAAGTAACTTAGCAACAATGCCCCATGAGCCCCACTACTGCCACCCTCGTTCCCAGCCTCCCCATCCAGACTGTCATGTGCAATGCCACTCACCTTAAGCAGCTCATACATATAAAACCGAATATCAAAGTCTGTCAGGATCTGGTACAGTTGCTGAAACAGATTTAGGGAGGGAGGAAAAAAAAGAGAGAAAATAAATACTCCAGATTTGGATTAGTTTAATTTCCTGCACCCTACCTGCTTCCAGTCATTGATCCATTTCAGATTCCCTATGAATGCCACCATTCCTGAGGGCTCTCCTGATCTCAGACCTGCCAGGAAATCTAGAAAGGATGCAAGAGCTCCTGTGAAATGCTACTGGCATCATTCAGACTTGTCACAACTTTCCAGCAGGAGATGTCTGGCTGTCTGTCCAAGGGGGACAGAGCTCTGGAGGAGGCACAGAAAGTGGTGATTTTCTTTCTGTTGTCAAGTCACTGTGATCACTTTGTATACCAGCACTGACAACAGCATTCAAAGAAGGTGGGCTGGGAACACATGGAAGGTGTCCAGGTGTTCAGGGTATGACAGGGAGAGGAAAACATTCATCTAAAGGAGCATGGGTTGGGAGGCACAAAGAAGAGAGCCAGCCTTAGAGCCACAGAGGCTCTCCTCTAGCCCAGGGTTAAGGCTAATGCAACTKAAGAGCACAGGAATGCTTGTGGGACCAAGGAGAGCACAACTTGAGTTGTTGGGAAGTGCTCACTGCCACCACTCTCCTCTCCTGTGTCCTGCAGCAGCTCATGTGGAGGTGACAGAGCTCCAGGGGTACTTTGACCTGCCCTGTGCCACCAGCACCATGAGGAAAACTCATCTTCCTGCTGCTCCCACACCAGGTCACAGCTGGCCCAAAATTTGCCTTCTGCTCTGTATCTGTCACTGGCTGTGGAGTCAGTCCAACCTTGTTGAGCTGTCTTCTCTCCCAGGGAAAGCAAGGCAAGATGCCARGGCAGGGCAAGGAAGGACATTCACAGGGCAGCAGTGGGACCAGACCTCTCTGGCCTTTCTTACAAACAAGGATCATCTCACAGCTCAGACAAATCACCAATTGCATCAGCACTGGAGCCCGCTGTCCATCACCACTTGGCAGCTTCAGGAAAAATCCCAGAGCAAGGGATTGAAATTCACATTCCAAAGAAGCAGCTCTGGCCCTGGATCCCCYCCAGGCCCATGCTGAGATCCTCAGGTTTCTGCCTTACTGAGGGCCATCTGCAAACAGTCCCCACCCAGCCCCCAAATCAGAAATCATTTGACAATATACAAGTGTCACTTACASACACAGAGCTTTAACAGCCTCCAGGACACAACTGCATTGTATTCTCATGAGCTGGGATGATCCTAATGMTTTGGAGCAACCCAGTGAAGCAGACAAGTGAGCAGGGAGCAAAAAAGACATAGCCACAAGCTACAGAGCCATAGCAGGGATGGATTTCCTGACTTGTGCACAACTGATGCAGGACACAGGGCCAGCAGAGGACAGCTGAGTCCTTCCAGGTCTGTTTAAATGGCTTCCTAGGTTACAAACACTGTAAGAAATGTGTAAAATATCCCCTTCTGGCATTCACTGCCCTGTTCAACTTCACCTGGCAACCTCAATGCACCTGGGGAAGGAGGAGGGCAGGAAAGGCAGTGGCATTACAGGACTAGGCCTCATTTTCCCTATTTCCTGGTTCTCTGCCTCTTGCTGCTGTAAGTGGGAAGGGATGGGATGGAAGGAGGTCACCAATGTCTTTCTTCTCAGACCTGCAATGCTGTTGCTTCTCTGGCTCATGGCCCTCGGCACTGGGCCATGATAAGCCCAAACACTGTTGGGCAAACAGCATTCAASAGATTTCCCTGGAAGAGCTGCCTGTGAAACCCAGCCCCTGTGACCTCTGGCAGTGCCAAGGCCAGCAGTGCCCAGCTCTGCTCACCACAGGGAACAATCCCTGCAGGAGCCTGCTCAGCCCTGCAGGCAGCCAATGAATGCAGACAGCTCTGAAGGACAGAGCCAAGGTTTCCACTGCAAGGCTCCTGCACAGGAGCTGCCTCAAGCAGGCTTTAACAGAGGGCTCCAAATCCCCTTTGCCCAGCCTAGCAGGGCAGGACAGACACCTCCTTTGCAGACATACCCAGCTCAAACATCTGCCCAGCACTCAGGATCCCATGAGGCCTCAGAGACCTGGCTGGTCTCCTTTCTCCATACAGAGCACCAGGAAAGGCCAAACCCACCCACAGGCAGCCACTACCCCTCTCCAGCTTTTGGTGATGTTCTGGCACACATCACAAAACCAATGCTGTTTGTGCCTGAGGAGGCAGAGACACACATCCCCCAGCATGGGGCTGACAGGAGTTAAATGCTTATTCCTCTCCCTTGAGTGAGCAACACAGCTGGCTACGTGCAGGAAGCAGCATCTGCAGAGCAACAGGGTGGCTGTGAGGAGACACACTGCTTTGGGGTGCAGGGCAGCAGCAGCAACAAAAGAAAAAAAAAAAAGGAAAACAGTTTCCAAAGCATCCAGCCTTGGCAGCCACAAAAGGGAGGAGGATCTTTTCTACTTCTGCGTTGCTTATGCAGGGCAACAACCACTTTTTTAAACAAACCCTGGATGTACAAGGATAAAACCCATGCACACATTTCCCTCACAGCAACTGGGCCTAAAAAATCACCAAAATGCAGATGAAGTGGAAGACTTGACTCAAAAGCCCACTGYACCCACAACTCCAGCAGGCTGAACATCCTGAAACAACCTTCCACTGCTCACCCTTCTTACCCATCTCATCTTCAACTCCAAACCTGCCAGAGCAAACCCAAGCAAGAACTGCTCCTTGAGACCTGCCTGTCCCCATCTGCCTCTTTGGGGCAATGAAAGGCACAGTACCAGGTACAAAATACGTGACAGCTGACAGTGGCTGAAGTGCAGGCGTCTCGTTTCTAGTTTGAAACCAATTAGCAAAAGACATTTAATTTCACTGATGGCTCCTCAGTTGCATGTGGCTCTGCAGTGCAGCTTTCATTTAAGGCAAATTGCTGTGGGGAGCTTGAATGCTCTCAGATGACAAGTAATGCAGCAGGTCTGAGGAGAAACACTAACCCTGAACACAAGCTGCTGTCCTCACACAGCAGAATACAGAATACATATCCAGCCTGGCTCCAGCTCATCCTCCTGGCAAGTGCTGTCACTTCCAGAAGGGACCAGACAAGTAATTTAAGAAAATGTAATCAGCTCTGGGGAGGTATCACCTAAGTCTCCTGTTTATAACATCATTTAAGAATAGTGAAATAAAAGCTTGTGCTTTTGATCTGGGATCATCCACAGCCCCAGCTAGGATCCCACAGAACTGCAGCTTCTGTCCAGGCACAGAGAGCTGAGGAAACCCAGCAGCCAGTTCTAGGGGTGCACTGACATGAACAGTATTCTGTCATTTGAACAGGCAAAGGGGTCAAAGTATTAGCATCAAAGCAAAAAATAATAATGCTGGAGGAAAGGAACTTCCAGAAAGGAGACAACTGAGCAGACATCCATGTTTGTGAGCAATTACTGCCAACAGGACAGAGAAAAATGAAAGCCTGTGGAGTGGTCAGCAACCACCTGGTGCCTGCAAAACATGTCACCAGGAGCTAAGGCYTCCCAGCCTTCCTCACAGGAGGAGGGTCAGCCAGGACTGCCAACACTGCAGCAGCATTTCCCCTCCAGGGCTGCCAGCAGTGGGAGTCACAGCCCTGAGCCACACAGGCTGCCCTGGGAACCCCTCACACAGCCTGAAGGGGATTTGCCAGTGACATGCTGGCTCTYATCAGTGCTGCTGAATCCAGAAGCCAACACAGAGATGGGCACATCAGCAACAGCCACATCCAAACAAAGAGAAGAGGTCCTTGTCACCTGGATTAGCTCCTGTGGCACTTAACTCCAGCAGAACTTGGCTGCCCAGGGAGATAAGGACTATGGAGCAGGGGGACAATGACTGGGTGCACTCCAGCTGCTTCACATGTAGAGGTACAGAGCAAGCTGAGACCAACACAAGTGGTCTCATGTACTCTGTACTCTCTGCTTGGCACTTCAGAGCAAGGGAGAGACATCTTGGGAGTTTCTATGTAGGAGAAGACACCCACAGGCACCCTCAGCAGAAGCAGCTCTATAATCTGCAATTAGTTGCAGCCCCAAGAACCTACTCAAACAGGCAGACAGCTCATGGGAGTGGAGCATCAAACAACCCACACACCCCATACACAGCTAGGGAAATTCAGGTTACAAATAAGCTCTGAACACAGGAAGCCACACTGCATGCCCTGGGGACACACTTGCATTCCCAAGACAAGTTA
Organism: Cardinalis cardinalis; assembly: GCA_014549065.1. Classification (NCBI taxonomy): domain Eukaryota; kingdom Metazoa; phylum Chordata; class Aves; order Passeriformes; family Cardinalidae; genus Cardinalis; species Cardinalis cardinalis. The sequence goes on from JACDOX010000061.1 coordinate 1,289,610, forward strand.
TTCCTGCCTTGTACCAATCAGCACCAAAAGCATCAATACTTTCTGTCCTGGACTTGTACAGCTGTGAATTTGGACTTCCCCAAGGAGCAAGGCTTTCTCCCAGGAGCTTACAAAAGTCTGCTGCAAGCTCATGTAGTTGTTTCTAATGCAACAGCCAGAGCTGAGCACTGTCACTTGTGCAGTGCCAGTCCAATGCTYCTGACTGCTGCAGCAGTGCCCAGCCTGGCTCTCCATGTGCCCAGGATGGCCAAAGAACCACAGGCCCCAAGCCCAGCATTTTCACTTAGGAGTCCCTGTCGGCCACCAGCTCCAAGGCACTGCTGAACACTCCACTTCATGGACACATTTCAGTTTCTGGGAGATATCCTTGAGGAAATTTTTCTCCTCTAAGGACATGACAGAGTGGTGTAATCACATTTTGACTTGGAGACACACAAAGCAATCCTCAGCAAGGTGTACCACTGCCTGAGCAATGTAGCTTATCTCAAGACATGTATTAAAAATAAAAATCAATGAAATGGTTAAAAGGTCTCTAAATAAAAAGTTAAAAACTTCTAGGACCAGCATTCCAAGGAGGCTGTGGGTCACAGAAGCACAGGGGCACATTCCCAACACGAGGCACTGGCACAGCCCACCTGATGTCAACAAAGCCCAAGCAAACCAAACCTGCTTTAATTAGCCCTGAAAGGTCACCACAGAGCACTCCTCTCATGGCTGTTTACTTGATGGAGGCAACACTCCCCTCCCCACCCAGAGCTGCCAGRGCAGATGCTGCTGCAAGTTGCTGTAATTGTGGCTCCTGCAGTGTATCTCTACATGAGATTAAACAGCACTCAGACCTTCACTGCAGCACGGCTGCAGCTCTGGCTACATACACACATCCCACCTGGCAGCATCCAGCCCACCCCAGAGGGACACAAACTGTGTGAGCTGCCCCTCAGCATGCAGGGCTGCAGGAGCTGGTCTGGGAGCAGCTGCCTCCTTTATAGCMAACACCAGCCCAAGATCCTTCTCTGGGTGTTTCCTATACCTACATAATGATCTGGGACAGAAAGGAAGGAAAAAATACCATCCCATAACATGGAATGAAAGAGATCCCTGAATGGAGCAGGAGGGATGACTGCTGGCTTTCTAATGGCAACTGCTMAATTAATTCTCCACCACTGACTTAGTGATTTAGGGTAAAGGCTCACATGGGGGAAGCAAAGATCCCATTAAGATAGGTGTGGCTGCTAATTATAGATCCCTTTTGTCTGGAAGCATTTTGGAAGCAAAGGCAGTAGTAGCTGCAGKCTGACAGAAGGACCCTCATTTTGGGATATAATAATATCCCTTGGAGCCCCCAGACATCAGAAGAGCCAGGGAATATGCTACAGCCTCAAACAAGGAAAAAAAAGCTCTTAAGATGTATTCAAGAATGTTCAATCCCCCACTAATGAGCTCTCCAGCCTCTGCCACCCCACAGCTCCCAGGTCTGAAGGACTCCAGAATAAATCAGTGYGACCAGCTCCATCAACTGCACTGCTGTAAACAGAGCACTACAGCTCAGGGATTAACTTGGGCTGAATATATAGCACAGCAGTGATTACTAAATTGAGAGGGGAGCAAGAATATCTAACCTGTTRACCTTACTCCTCAGAGTTGGGACAYTCAGCACACAAGCCTTTTATGCCTTTTCATCTAAAGCCCACTAACAGGTTTCTGATTTACATTGAGAAAGAAAAGTGAAGCTGACAACTGTGAAAACTCTAAATTCTCCCCACAGCTCTTGAGGATTATATGAAAATCACAGCATTTTACAGAAATGGGAAGCCTCCCTCCTCTACACTCAGGCAAACTCACCTTAAAATCTGTGTTATTGATGTACTCAAACACCAGAGCAGGGGTCTTTGACTGCAAGAGAGAAAGAGTCATGGTTTACAATACACASTTAACCTTTCTTTGGCTCCCAGAGACCTGAGAAAGCCTTTGCTTCCTGCCCAGCCCTCACTTGGGACAGCAAGGTGGGAGCAGGACATGGCAAGTGCAGCCCTGCTCATACCCCACACTCTGAGCACCAACTCAGCATTCTGGCCAGTGCTGCTCCCCCCATGCCATGGAACAGAGAGAGCACAGGGCAAGGCAAAACCTGTCACCAGGAGCTGAGGCCTCCCAGCCTTCCTCCCAGGAGAGAGGTCAGCCAGGACTGTGACACTGCAGCAGGATTTCCTCTCCAGGGCTGCCAGCACAGCCCTGAGCCAGCTGCCAGTCACAGAGAACTCCCCAGGAATGGGGGAACTGTGGCAGTGCAGACATGATGTGACCACTGCTCACTGGCTAGGACAGCAACCAGAAGGATTAAAGGGCTTAATATGCAGTTGCCTTGGCTGGTACTTAGGTTACAGATGCCAGATAGAAGGTTACAGGCTCTACTTTCTTACAGAAAATTTGTAGGAATTCAAAACTTTCCCCCATCAGCTGGGGCAACTCATGAAGGACACAGAAGGGGTGTTGWGGAGTCTGGGGAACATGGAAAGGAAGAGGAGCCCATCAAACCAACCAGCCTGTGCCTTCAGCTGGTGGGAAGGCAATCCCAGCACACCCCCCCAACACAGGCACCTACCACTGGATCCTTGACAGTGTCAATCAGATTAATGATGTTGGTGCCACCACGGAGATTCTCCAGAATCTTAACCTCGCGTTTTATCTTCTTTTTCTTCACTGGCTTAAATAGACAAAAGAAATTAGAAGTGAGAGTCCTTTCAGAAATTAACACTGATTTCTGCCATTGATTTTGACTGGAACACACCACCTCCCCTCTTCTCTCTGCTCCCACCCTCACATGGGAACATTTTGAGCACCAAAGAGGAGACAGACACTTTGCATGAGCTAGGATTTCCCTCTCATCCATGAAATCCTTCCATGCATCAGGGGGACAATCAAACCCCTCCAGACAAACAGAACTGTGACTCCAGTAACCATGGTTAGAAGTGCCTTGTACTGCTATGTGGTAACAACAGCAAACTGATTCATGTTGTGCACTCAGAGTCACAGGACAAGCATGGTGGACCTAGCTCTGCTTTTGTTTACCAGCACAACCAGTCTTTCACTTTTCAGCCTGTTTCCCAATGAGTACTTGAATCCCATGAAACAATAACCTGAGAGTCTCCAGCACCAAGATTACTTGTAAGCTCAGACACTGCTGTGCCTCACTTGCAACCACCTCAAATGCACAGAGCCAACTGCACTGCATGTCACTGCATCCATARCCACGATTATTTTTAAAGCCTAAAGACATTTTAAACAGTTTTGACTCCTCCTCTAATCTGCTCAGTCTCAGGAGCCCTCTTTGCAAAGTAAGCTTTCCTCTGGACATTCCCCTGTGGAGAGTGACAAAGAACAGCTGCTCCCAAGGCAGAGGCTCAGTGCCTGGGCTGGCTTTTACACTCTGCTGATCCAGTGGTTCACTTCAATGCAAATGAACGTTTCTGTAACTCATCCACTCCCAGCATAACCCTAGCTCTGTGCCTGCTGGAAATGAAAGGCAGTTTAGAACAGATAAGAGGTGAGACTTTTTAATGAGCCTTGCCTATTGACCAGTGTGGGCAGCACCAGCTGCAAGGCACCAAGTCTAGCAGTCCTTCATTCCATAGCTGGAACATCCCCTCCTGCCTCACCAGTACCACTAAAAAGAACTGCAGAGACATCTTGCAGGGACTGGTAAAGCCCTTTGCTAGTGAAGCCCCATCTCTGAGGCGGCTGATGAAAGCGCTCCTCTCCAGACTTCGAGCTTTCTAAAACATTCATCATCTGGCACTGAATCTGGTATGTGTGGAGGGGTGTGATGAGGAATGGCAAAGGTATGAGGCACCTTCCCAAAGTAACACACATTAGCAGATGTCTGCGTGAAGGACAAGGAGCCACAGGAGCTCAGCAGCTCACGCTCACCACCKCACCTCTGCCACAGCCTCCCACTTCTATGACGGCCACAGAATGCTGATGGTACAACTCATACTCCCCTTACAGGCAAATGCAAGGCAATTCCTGTTTTCAGACCCCTGGCAGAAATGTATGAGCAGACAGGAGAAGGAACAGAAGGTTTTATATAGTGGGAAAATATGGCATTTATGTAAGTGATAAAATATGCTGAATTTCCAGGCTCTTCAGGTGGCTGAAACCTTCAGATTCGAATCCTGCTCTTCTCCTCTTGCAAGTTAAAAGGCATGAGCTAGACTTTAAAGCCAAAAGATGAGAATCTCAGCCTGAAGCAAAGTGCCAAAAATAACACCAGTGCCAGCACAGGGAGCGTCAGCACCTCACAAAGCCACTGTGGAAAATGGCAGCAAGGCCACTGCAGCTGTCAGAGCTGAAGTGATGCTGGGCAGGGCCTGCTGGGGAGTGGGACCAACAGCCCCAGGGCAGSACCCAGAGAATGCTGGAGCTCCTGGGAGCTTGGAGAAAGGGAGAATCAGCCAGAGCAAGGGCATGTAAACCAGCAAGAGTGAGGGTTACATCTGGGAACCTGAGAGGTGGATGCCTCATTAGGAACTAATTTAATTGATGTCAGCATGGAGACAGACACCGCCCTTGTGTCACCCACATGCACAGATCTTACCAGAAGGCCAAGATGGAATTAGAGGATGTAATTTGGTTACTCTGCTTGTCCAGTGAAGCAGATGCACACACAAGCTGTTTTCCAAGGAACTTCAAAGAGGAATTGAGGCACTGATATCCTGAAGGTGCTCCCTGAATAGCCTGGCTATGACAGACATGCCTTCCAGCCTCTCTGCTGCAAGTGTTGCACCTGACTGGGAGCTGAAACAGTCCCTGAACACAGCCAAGAGAATCCAAAGCCCACTRTGAAACACCTTTTCCTTGGTACTGTAGTTATTTCAGGGGCCTTTTGCATCAGCTAGSTAGGGGAGGATATCCCTCCATCCCTCCAAGATTCCCTTTTCTCCTTTCACAGCAACCACTGCTCCCACTGGGGCAGAAATTGTTGTCTTCYAGTCACTTCCACATGTTTCTTTCACCTTTTGCAGGATGGGAAAAAGATGCTCTGCATTATCTCCATGAGAAATCYACCCTTACCCACCACACACTAAAACACCAGAGCAGACAAAATCAGTGACTTTTAGAAAAAAGGAGAGAAGAAAGTTGGTCTTTTTKAATGAAATGCCTGCAGATAATCACCACCAGCAGCATCTCTGACATCAGCAAGGGAAGACACTTGGGTGAACACTGTCTCAGCAAGAGGGAGAGTTAAAAGCCCCTCACTGTTTGCACTTTTTCCTGCTAAGCTGCAGGACTGCAGAGCTCAGGCCAGGCTGGTCACACCATCCCCACATCAGCTGTGAGCTGGGACCAGGGCCCCACCAGCCTCCAGGCAGGGCTGGGAAGCTCTGCATCCTCAGACGAACTCAGAGTGGGGTTTTCCACCACTAAGTAAACAAGGATGAGGCAAAAGAAATGCCATTGGCTGAAGTCATTTCAGAGGAAAAGCTATTGCCTAGGAGTGTCCTCAGAGAGAGCAATGGGGGGGAACAGTTTCCCCATTTCAGTGGTGACTGCACCCCATCCTGCAYAGCTTTCACCTACCCAGCCTCACACCACCTCCCACCCACAGGTCCCACACCACTGCTGCAAACACCATGTGCTATCCAAGGGCACATCACTGGGGCTCCTTTTTTGCCCAGTAACCCATTCCATACCCAAGCTCTTGCATCTGGCAAGTCAAACACCTTGGTGCAAACCACTCCAACACATGGCCAGCACTGCATTGGGGGTAACTGTTCAAACCAGAGAAACTTTGCTGACTTCCCTCATGTCCCAGAGCCCAGTACAGCTGAAACTACAGGCTGGCAGCAGCGTATCACCACGCACCAGGATTAAGTCTGGGTTGCCACAACTGTCTCTGAGAGTCACCCGATCTGTCTCTCCAAGGATGTTGACTCCAAACACACATGGATTAAATGTGAACTGAAGCTATTATGGCCTCCAACCATCTGCCTCTCCCAGCAGGGAGAGCTTCTAAAACACCAGCCCTTGCAGCCAGAGTATTTTTAACAATACTCATTTAAGGCTATTTTATTAAACCAGGCTATGAACAGCAGCATTTCAGATTGTGCTTCCTACACAGGCCAGTCCTCCTGCACTGGGAGGGGGATTTCCAGCAGAGGAAAGGAGCAGGCACCTCAACAAAATTAACTGCTCCTGAGTTCGATCTGCCTGTGTTTTCAAGGCAATGTTTTACACAGGTACAGCCTCCAACTCCATCTGTTCCCACGCCAGAGGTATTTCAAAGCTTTCCTCCATGCTGGGATTCTCTAGTGACCAGTATGGGTCAAACCCTCCCCTCTGGAAGGGGCTCCAACACAGACCCTCTGCTCTGTGCAAACACCTACTTCTGTGAAATCTGTACAAACTTGACAGCTTGGAGACTTCTGTCACATTTGGTTGAAATTGGCCAACCAGTGCAAAAACTCCTGGGGGGAGGAGGGGGAGAAAGGCTGACAGACAGCAGGATTGCGTAAGACTCGTTTCCATAGGAAACCAGGCTAAAAGACATGTCTCACTTTAACCGTGTCTACACCGGGAGGGGTTCAATGACTTCAACTGCATCAGTACCCTTAGAACAACATTACTGYCTAGCACAAGCCAGTTTTCCAGTTTCCCAGAAAATTGCTTCCTTCCTCAGGCAAACTGGAAGTGAGGTGGCTGTGGATTGTGGAGGCAAAACATGCAGCTCACAGCTGAGTGCCCAGAGCAGAGGGACAAGATCACCTCCAGCCACAGGAGGATGGTCTCTGTCCTCAGCCACCTATCCTTTGGTGGCTGCAGGATTCCCACCCTACCAGCCAAATGGATAAAGATGCTTCAATTCACTTGAAAGTCAGGCAGAAGAGGCAGTGACAGTAACCAGAGCTATCCCAACTCTCTTTGCCCAAAGACTGGGGAGCATCATGCAAAGCTATCCCTCTGCAGAGGTGAAAAATGTCACACAATAAGCTTTGCAGTCAGGTAGATCCAGAAGAAAACACCTTTTTGTGACCAAGAGAACAGATCCTGGGTCATTTCCCACAGTATCATGCAAACTTGTAAGCAGGGAAGGAGTCAAGCTGCAGTAAACACCAGCTGGGAGAATTAACATTGTTTGCTAAAATAAACCTTTAAATAAAAGACTGCAACCATCACTTCCTGTCTAGAACGAATAAATGGCTGCCTGGTTAAACATCTTTTTTGCTTGGTTTCTAAAGCAAAGGGAGTACACTGCTCTGTCAGATGCTCCAGTTCCAGCCTTCCCAAAAACCTGGGAAGGCATTGCTTGAATTCAAGCAAAGAGAGAAATTAGATTTGTTATCCAAAATTCTCTTTGCATTTTCTCACTGTGAAACAAAAGCAGTGACCAGGAAGGCATGTGAAATACGAGTTAAGTCCAAAGCATAAAAATCATTTTACATCAGCCCAGAGCAGGCAGCCTGGCAGTGCACACATGCTGCCAGCTGAGGAGCACAYGTGCTGCTCTGAAGGAATCCCAGAAGGTGCTGGGCCTTGTCCAGCAGGTGCTCTGAAACAAAACTGGGGTTAGCAAAGCAGGAAAGAAGGTTTAGCAGGCAAAAGATACAAATCCACGAGAAACTAAAGTGATGTATTCCACCACCCCATTAAAAAAAAATCAATTATTTGCTCACCAAGCCTGAATAGCCTGGAAATACAACGATGCTTCCAGTGAACAAGCAGGGAGATGTGAACACACAATGTCCAGGACCAGTGAAAGGSTCCAGCAGCATCCCTGTCACAGGCTTTGAACATTTAAAAGCTGGCACTAGAAGCTCATTTGTCTCTAGCAAGTATTATCAAAAGGATCACAATAATCGGCCTATAAAGCCCGACATCAATTGCTCAATAGGAAAATTGGCTTCAGAGCAGCTCTGCTTATTTTGCCAGACATCAGCTGGGAAACCAAATAATTGTATTCCAAACAGCTACAAAATCGAGGAGCCCACTTATGTTAACGTTYTGTTGGTTGTTGCATTTTACCACTTCCATTGTGGAAATTCAAACTTTTGTGAGCTGCTCTTGAATTTTAGAAAAGAGGGGGGGGAAACATATCCTGAAGGTACAAAAGTACTATTGCTTTTTTAGTTAAATAAAATATACTTAAGTTTGATAAAATATCCCAGCACATATTCTGAAGGCAGTTTCATTCTTTCCTTCAGAATCCTTTTCATTCCAACACRGCACACCCCAAACCAGCCCTCCTGGGGCTTCAGAACTGCCCATGATACATCAAGAATTCTGCAGTCAACCAAAAGTGAGACACCTGAGGACCAAGCCCTGATCCCCACCACCATTCCATGGGATGGGAATCATTCCTTCAGGCCCTGCAAACAGACAYAAGGCTGTATCTCACCCTTCTCCAGGTGGGAGCTGCAGCTTTGCAGCTCATCAGTTCCYTGGTGTTACACCACCACCAGCAGAGTCACCAGCTGCATCTCCAGGCCTCTKCAAGGCACCCAGTGCTGTCCCAGTTGGTCTCAGCTCACACAAGGCTGGASTCCAGCAGCCAACTCTGCCAAGCTCATTGTGGGCAACTGGTGTTTGAAAGACCAGAGCTGGGTACCCATCTCTCTTGCAAAAGGGCTCATTTCAAGACTGCCAGAGGAGGAAGTGGGCCAGGGGGAGCTGATTCAGTGCATGCAAATGCAGGAGGAGCAAGAGACACAGAGTTAGCAGGAGCAGGCATTGAACGGCTTTGGTGGAAGGTCACTGATGCAGTCAAAAGCTCCAGCCTGAGGGACCAACAGCAGCCAATCCTATTTCCCTGTGCAATCCCTTCTGCACACCAGCATGAGAGTCATTTCAGCCCCCTCTAGAACAAGCTGATGTATGTGGGCTCTAAAGCTTGTAGAGACAGAAGAAAAACTTGGCAGAGCCACCATCCCAACTTGGTTCTCTAGTTACTAGAATGATAACTGGAGTTCAACACTGGCAGGATCTTCCAAGAGTGCCTGGTATAAGGAGCAGCTCTGGAGGGTTCACACAGCCCAAATGGGGAAACCGGGGAAAAAGAAAGCCAAACGAGCAAGAATGCACTTGTGAAACCATGTACATGGTTGAAATTTCCAGTGCTGGACTCAGCACAGAGGGACAAAAGCCACCAAAGGAGAAAAAGGCTATTTCATCACTGCTGCAGGACCTCCATCTCACTGGTCCCTGTCCTTGCATCTGCATTCTTCCCCCACCTCCACCCACGTTGTGCCTATGCAGAGTAACCACACTTAGGAGACAAACAGCCTCTTCATGGTGGGTTTAATGCTTTGCAGGCAAGCAGAGCACACATGGACACASGGGTGCATCACAAAAGCAGGATGACTCCTGATTCCTGCAGAGACCTCCCAACATGGATGCTGTAATCTCCACCCCCATGGAGGGGGTGCAGTAGGGATGGAGGCAGTACAGGAGACTGGGAGGTGAAGGACACACCTACACAGGTGGTACAGCCAASACYCAGCACCAGCAYTAACTGCAGGTAACTCATTTTAACAGCATCATTCTCACTACATGGTATCACCTGTAGCAGTTACAAGCAATGTGGAAAGTCAGCCTTGGGCTTTTAGAGTGGCAAYTTGCAACACTGTTCACATCCTCCAAGAACACTGTTACCCCAGAACAGAGGATTCACTTGAAAGGCATGCAGGGAGACATTTTGGAGCTGCATTAGCAAAGAAACAAAATGAGAAGCTCATCAAAGAGACAGCACAGACTGACCTCAGTGGTCCATCAAAAACTTCTGTGTGGTAAGATATGGAAGAGGAGAGCTGTGCTTCAGATACCTGCATTGCATGCAGACAACACAGGACTCACTGGCAACAAGGATGTCTTAAACTTCCTTTGGACAGGCTGAGGAATGTCAGGCCTCATCCTGGGAGTCAAACCTTAGCGTCAGATTTAAGCAAGACATGAAAACACGTACAGAACACTTTCACACACTYCCCCTTCCTGGTGTGGGCTGCCCCAAGGCAGGCAGGAAGCAGGGCCACAGCTGTACCCAGGCCAGGCAGATCAAAGAGCAGACAGGAACCTCCAACACCAGTGAGGGGCTGAGGAGCAGAGCTGCTGGCYGACTGCATGCCCTACTGGCCTGAGGGGTAGGAAGGTCAGTACAGTGCAGTCCCCACACTTCAGAACCTTCTCACTCTTTGCTCCCTGAATACACTGAAAAGGGGGTGAACTGTCCTCTGCCTCACTGCTCAAGATAAAAGCTTCTGGAGGATGTTGGGCAGGGGGTGTTGTGTGTGGCAAACCAGGGTCCTGCCCCACTGCTTTGCACACACCATCCTCCACAGTGCATCCTGATGTCCTGCTGCAGTGGAGTGAGAAGCAACCTGCTTGCTTCATTTGCCTTTTTAAAAAAGAGCTGTAGAATTTTCCCAGGAAAAGTGACATTAAAAGCATCATATTTGTAAGGCACTTGATCCAGAAAATGGTAATGTCGAAGTCATTTGCATGATCTTAATTCCCTTCCTTTGCTGATACACKTTATGACCACAACAACATCCCATTTCCCTGCAGGATATGCCTGGTTCTGCACTTGGGGTAGCAGAACTGAAAGGAAATGCTGGGTGCTGGCCAAGGAAATAGGACACCTTACTTTATGGAAGCCCAAAAGGCTGAGAGCACTGTGGTATCAACCAGAGCCCTCAGCTCCCTGGCCTTGTCCAAACTTAAAAAGTCTTCATGGAGCACTTACAGACAAACCAGGCAAGTGGCTGCCCCAAGAGGAAGAGCAGTTATCTCCCTCATGCAGCCCTAAACCAGGACCTATGCTCTAGTCTCAGCTTTGTTGAGGCTAAGGGACTTGCCCAAAGTCACACAGGAAATCTCTGTGGCTCAGTTCTGCATCAARGGGTGATAAAATTTCCTGACCTCTGTGGAGGATGGTACAAGATGTTCAGGTAGTACAACACCAAAACAGGGGAAGTACTTGCTATGTGCTAGCTGGAGCTCAGTAAGGACAAGCTGCTTCAAAGACGAAAGGCCAGGAAGACACACCAGTAACTTCCCATGAAGCTGAGATATCAAGACACTGACTCCTGCTAAAACTCACTCTAATACCTAACATAAATTGCACTCTCAAAAAATGTTAAAGACAAAGGAGCAACTGCGCTAAACAGCTGCATCCATTGCCCAACCATGGTACTTCTCTTTGACCCACCCCTGCATCACACAAAAACCTGAAGACTTTTGGTTGCGTTTCTCATCTCACAGAATCTMATTTTTTCCCCAGTTAGGAGGAACAGAGACACCCAGCCCTTTGCCAAGGCTCCCCTGTAGATACATGCAATTATGTTTGCAATTAAGTTTTGAGTCTAGTTACAGGAAACCAGAGGCACTTTCCACAGATCAGAGTGATGCTATTGCCACACTTCACAGGTTTTCATAATGTACACAACATGGTGCTCTGAAACTCCCTTTTCACTGACCCACTTTCCACTGAGGAGAAAGTTCATCTTTATTTATCTGGACCTTCTGCTTTTCCTTGCTCACTCTCAGGAATGCTGTCTGCATGTTAATGCAAGTGGGGAGAGCCAGGGGAACCAGTGGCAACACCATCCACTTCGTATCTGGGACAATCCAGTCTCCTGCTTGCAGGGCATTAAGGCAACACATTCAGGCCCCAAGGAGAAGGAGCACCCAGCTGCCCTCAGATGACTCTTGCCAGCTGACTCACTGTCCAGGGCTGACAGGCTCCCCAGCCGTGACAGAGTTCAGCTGCCWCAGGCAGGGCAGCACCGCTCCAGGGGAGGCTCTTTGGGCTGGGAAGAGGCAAGGAGCAGGGCTCCTGATGACTTTCCCTGCAGCCTCCTCTCAGCTCGTGGCGCCTTTCTATGTGGGACAAGACCTGGGATTTCAGTAAACCACAGCAGTCCCAAAGAGGCCATCAGGGGCTCCAGAGCAGCATGCASAAGTGCACAGTTTCCCCAGGCCAGCCACAAGGCATCTTGCTGTAAAATCCAGCTCTGCACTTGCCACTTGTGACCACTGTCTCACAGCAAAAACTTCTGCCTGCATCTGCTTTAAAAAAGACAAAACCCCAAACCACAGAAAGCATCCAAAGGGGGGGAGCATGCCAGAGGAACCTGGCTTGGCAAGGACATGTGAACCTCACCACTCTGCCCTGACGTCAGGCTCAGCCACAGAGGCTCTCCCAAACAGCTCACCTGGCCACCTCCTTGCCCACAGCCAAAGCTGGGGTTTGTGTGCCTCCTCCCAGAGGCAGATGGAAGATCATACCTTTCCCAGGAGTGCTGGCTGGACAAATCATGACAAGTTCTTTGGGAAGCTAAGGCAGATCTCAAGGAAGCAGGCACAGTGAGAGAGTGGGAATGTCAGCAGAGGCAGCCAGACATGCCATCCCAGTGAATCTAGTGAATGCCTTAAGGCTACAGCCCTGCAGAGATGCATGTCCTGGAAAGCTGCTSTTCTCAGTGGCTGCAGGGGCACACTAAGCTCAGAACCCCCCGCACACTGTGGATGAATGTGTGCCCAAATTCTTAGGACACCCATGGTCAGACACTGGCTCCCACGTGCTCTTGGGGAACAAGTGACAAGTGTCGCYGGTCCAACAAGTGACAGCCACAAGTGTCAGCCAAGCCAGAACCAAACACACTGCAACTCTAACCTTTCATCTCAGTCTTAACTCCCCTGCCTGCCCTGAGATCACCAACACAGAGTGCTGTTAGGACAGTTAGCACAGCTTGCTGTGAGCTGTTGCTTCAGTGTCAAACATGGTGAGACATGCCCTGCAGTGTAAAACCCATGCACAGCCACCCCAAACTACAACCTCCCAGTGCTGCACAAAGGTCCCCAYAGCCCAACCCCACCAGGGTCAACACACCAGCACACAGGTCACCAACACTGCCAAATTTTGGTAGGTCTCCTTGCGCCTCCTCAAGTTTCCATAGTGTTTGAAGTTCGGCTGTGATGAAGTTATTTTTCCCATYAGATCCTCTAAAGGACTGAATACAAAATATTGGTGTTTTTTTAACCGCTGAGCATCCCACAGCCTGGCTCTGAAAAGGCCACATGCCGGCTGTCTGGAGATTAACAGAAGGATTCCCCCCTCCAGGCTTCACATTCCTGTTGAAATGGCAGTCCCTGGGCTGTTTTAGACAGGCATTGCCAGATACGATTTGCCAAACACAAGCAGAACACGCAACGCTGTTCAAATGTCAGGACTCAGAGCTCTCCCCCACCAACTCTCAGCCCTGAGCTACGCTGGACAAGGAGGAGTGGAGACATCAAAACATCACTACAGCACGCAAGACACCAAATCCATTTCCAAACACACCATCCCAATGTCCTTAACGAGAAAACAGGAGTTTTGGGGTGAAGAGATCCAAGAGTTCTTTGGCCCTGCCAACCCAGCTCCTCTCTCTCGCTCCCAGCCACCACAAGCCCCTACATCATCAACGGGACACTCACCTTGAGGATCTTCACCACGACCCTCTCGTTGTTGGTGATGTTGATGGCCTCAAAGACCTCGCTGTACTTCCCTCGGCCGAGCTTTCGAACCAGCTGGTAGTCGTCCTGGTTGCTGCGGGCACCAAGAGGAGAGAGGCGGCGGTGGGGGAAGAGTGGATAACGAACGGGGCAGCAGGCCGGGCAGCGGGGTCCCCTCCCAGCCCCCCGGGACAGCCCAGCCCAGCCAGCCCGGGGGATCAGGAACCCTCCCCACGGGCTGAGGCCCTCCCGCGCCAGGGAGGGCGGGTCCCCGCACGGCGCTTTACCCCCAGCTCGGGACGTGCGCCTCGTAGTCCCAGTACTCGCGGCTCCTCAGGCTGTTCACCTCCGCGTACACCCGCGCCCGGCTGCCGGCGGCCGGGCCGGGC
>JACDOX010000061.1:1303857-1360687 GCA_014549065.1 Cardinalis cardinalis
CCCCGGCGGCGTGGAGGTCCGGCCCCTCGGCGGCTCCCGCCCCTCAGGCGCCGAGTCCCGCCGCGCGAACCTCCCGTCGTCTGTCACCTGTCCCGTGTCACCCCCTCGGCACACCCTGACACCCCTCTGCAGCCGTGTCACCCGCCCAGCCGCCTCCTTCCTGCACCATCGCAGCCTGTCACACGCCCGCCGCTCCCGCGCCACTCCCTCACACCGCTGCAGACACTGTCACCTCTGCCACCTCAGCCTGGTCACAGCCCTGTCACACTGTCACCCCATCGCCGCCTCCAGTCACACTCCCTCGTTATTCCTGTCACCCCACCACATCTCGCCAGCTCCAAGGTGGGACCTGGGGTGGACAAAAGGCTCCGTGTTCCTCTGGAGGAGCTCCCAGCGCCAGGGCACCTCCAGACCTGGTCCAAGCAGGGTCACCCAGGGCTGGCTGTCCGGGCCCGTGTCCAGACATCTGCTGGACATCTTTAAGGATGGAGTCTCCACAACCTCCCTGGCCAGCTGTGCCAGTGCTTGGTCCTAGTCACAATGAAAAAATGTTTCCTGAAGTTCAGAGGGAGCCTCCTGTGTTTCAGCGTGTGCCTGTGGCCTCTGGTCCTGGCACTGGCACAATTGGGAAGAGCCTGGATCCCTCTGCTTTGCACCCTCTCCAGTCCCTCGYTCACCTTTGTGTCCCTTCACTGGCCTCTCCCCATTGTGTCCCTGTTTCCCTGGCACTGAGCAGCCCAGCACTGGACACAAGGCTCTAGGGGTGATCCACCATGGCTGAGCACAGGGGAAGCATCCCCTCTCTTCACCTCCTGGCATTGTTTTGACTAAAGCAACCCAGGACACCCTTTTAGTCTTCTTTGTGGCTTATGTTCAGTGCGATGCCTGCTAAGATCCCCAGATCCTTTTCAGAAAAGCTACTTCCCAAGAGAACTGGATGTGGTTTGACCCCTGAGATACTGAGGCCCCGTGCTAGTGACGGGCCTSCAGCTAGACTTTGTGCTGCTAATCACCACATTGTGGGCCAGTTTTCAATCCCCCTCACCTCCCCGGGTCCCAGGGGAGCTGCCAACCCCAGCTCTTCCTCAAGCCCCTCTGGGCTGGGTGCAGCCAGGCCTCAGCACCAGCCACCAGCCTGAGCTGACAGAGCAGAGCTTGGGACATGRGGCTGCTTATGGCTGGCCCCAAAACATCAGCTTAGGCTCAGGTGGAAATCARCCTTGGCTCCCAAGTACCTCTGGAAAGATAAGCATGTGGATTCAACCAGACACTGCAAAACCCAGTGAGCTTTCTGTGATGAAAAAACCCAAGAGGACTTTAAAATTTCATACTTGGAGTCCTGACTGAATGCAGTCCAGGCAAGACTTTCACAGGATCTTTGGAAAACAAGGAGGATGTGTTCATGATGCTTGCTCTTCTGGGGCACTCAGCCCTGGAGAGAAAAGGCAGATGTGACACCCTCTCCTGCTAAACCTGTCTTAACAAAGCACCAGGAAGATCAGCTGTCCTTTGGGAGGACTGCCCCATCCTGAGCCCAGCCTACCGGCCCTTCCTACCACGACTGCAGAATGAAGACAAACATCTCCTTGGATTTGGAGGAGATGTAGAAATGCAAAGCATCAAGCCCAGCATGAACTGGAGTTCATGGCAGATATGCAAAGGCCAACRCCTGAGTCACTGGCTGAAGCAGTGCTGTGACACTGGGATGTGCAGGTGGCTGTTTTGCAGAGTGARGTGGCTGGAGCTGCCCTGCTACACAGCTGAGATGTTCTTCTCTCACAGCAAATTCTGCATGGGGCCACAGCAAAATCCTGTGTTGAATGGGAACTCGCCTTCCGCAGGGTGCTGCTATTTGGGCAGAGACGCTCAAGCATAGAGTTGGCAATTTTTTTTTTTTTTCTGATGGATAATTTTCCTGGTAGACTACACTGGGTTATCAGCAATTTCATCACTGGTGACATCTTCCTTGATGCTCTCCAATGGGACACAGGCTATTGAACTGGCTGGCCAGGCTGGTTCCTGGCAGGAAAGCTGGCCAGTGTGCTGCCAGCTCCTCCAGCTGGCGCCTGGGCTGCCCATCTCTGCTGCCTTCTAATGCTGCCTGCTGCCTTCTAATGCTGCCTGGCACTGCCTGCAGCAAAAAGCCCTGTTTGCAGTTACGGGAAGTTTGCCAAGCTTTACCTACTTTCACTGAAACGCTAGAGAGCTGGTTTTACTACTACTATTATTATTATTATTATTATTATTATTATTATTATTATTATTGTTATTATTATTTTCAAATCTGGCCATAAAAGCCCAGCTGTTTCCCAGAGCAAAGTCAGTGAAAATATTTGTTCAGCCATTAAAAGATCACCTTGTCTGAAGACAAGATCTCTGGAGTCCGGTGTTTAGCAAGGGACGAATCTGGCAGAAAAGTGCTGGGTCTCCTGCTGACCTTTGAAAAGCTTTTTGTGTCTGGACAGAGCTATAAACACCTTGAAAATCTTMRTCCCATATTTCTGCATCTGCCAAAYYTCTTGGCTGTSCAGTGATGACATCCTTGCTCACCAATCCATCATGGCTCTGCTGGGTCACTCAGCTGCCTTTCCCCAACCCACTGAATCATGGCCTGTGTCAGGCTGAGGCATCACAGCCAAGGGCTGGTGTGGAGACCTGGTGTTACAGTTATCTTTGCAGTCTTAATCAGCCAACACACACAAACACGGCTTTGAAGACAGCTTTTAATTCATGTCCCCATGTTCAGCTTTTTCATGGGATCCCCATCCCACCTTGTATGCAAAGATGAACTCCAGGCTATGCCCCATACATGCTGTTCCCTCCTCTTCATCCCAAAACAGTCAATTTCTGGTATTGAGTTCTGTATGTGGTGAAGATCCCTCAATGAAGGATGTTCATCCCTGCACCCAACAAGGCAGGAAGCAAGGTTCCTCCCATGAACTGGATGTGGTTATGACTCAAGATGCATTTTGAAGATGAGTTTTGACATGTTCTAGCCAGAAATGGGACTGGCTTTGCCAGGGCATTGATTTTTCTCGTGTATATATGATTATATTGACTTGTATCCCTCATCCCAAAAAAGCTGTGGCCACATCATCAGCTTTTGTGGGAGACATACGCATTTAAATAGACCTGCCACCCASTGCCATTGGCCCTGAGCATCCTGCATGGATAGAGAAGTCAGAGCACATTGCTGTGCCATGATCTGGATCCAGCAACAGGAATATTTACAAATGATTCTCCACACCCTCACAAAGCTCCTAAAACTAGCCATGCCTGTAGAGACAGCTGCCTTCAGGGCTGGTGCTACTGTTCCCCCAGTTTTACAGCCAGATTGTGACAAAGCAGAGTCTGTAAGAGGAAGATTGCAGAGTCATGGACAGAGAAACACCCACTGAGGTGCACATGTACCTCAGATGTGAGCAGGGAGCCAGTGTTTGCTGCAGCCCTCTGGAGCCTTCATCACCCAGCTGAGTTGGACTGAGTCCTGCCTGGCACAGCTGGTGCCAAGGAGCCCGGAGGCAGTGCCTAATCAGGAGCTTCTGGGAGCTGGCACTGCAGGAGCAGGAGTGATGTGCACYCCAGGAGACCCCTGGGAGTGCTGTCCCTTTGCCATCACACCCCCTGCCACTGCCGCCAGCATTTGTACTGCACAGGATCAGTTTCCAATTCTGCATTTGTACCTCTACCAGAGGAGTTCACCTTGGAGACCAGCTGCTGGTGGAACCATGACCACCCCGTGTCCTTGACCCATGGGCCATGGGTTCCCCCGGCTTTGCAGCTCTCTGAGGAGGTCAGCACTGCCAAAGAAGCACGACCCCATGGCAGCTCTCCCAGGCAGCGTGGAACTCCTTTCTGAGACCAGCACAAACATCTTCCTTTGTCCAGAGGCCTGGCTGCCTCCTTGCCAATGCTGCTGGGAGACAGGCACTTCTCACAAGGAGCTGGAGCCTCCCAGCAGCCTGGCCGTAACCTCGGAAATAATGAGTTTTCGGCTCCGTGGAGAACCAAGCCAGCCTGACTCTGCATGGAGACAAAGCCTGAAGCCTGCTGCCAGTTCTGCCCACAGCAAGATGAACACGGCTCTTCTGTGAGCTCGCACAAAGCCTCCCTTGTGCAGGAAGGGATCCAGCCAAACAAATGATCTCCTTGGCTGCATGTCTCCTGGTGCTCCATCATTTTTACTATTTGCTGGATTGTTCCCACAACCAAGGAAAATTTAACAAGTAAAAGCATCTGATAAAAATCTATCAACCACAGTAAAGCACCAACCCAGCCAAACCAGTCTGTACAGCGCAAACCTCACAGCCTTCGGGACATGTCCATTCAATTTACCACTCAGAAAAACAAATGCTGTGTGGTACTTGCAACGTCACCAGTGTAGAGTCTTTGAGTACAACTTGTGTTACCAAAGTGCAGTGAGATGTTTGAAGGTTGCTTCCTTCCCCAAGCCTGGTTTGCTGTTGTGCAAAGACAGTTCTTATGTCATTTCCTTGGCATTTTGTGCTTCTCCTCTTGTGTTTCCGGACCACACTGCTCCCCTTGCTGCTGGCCTTAGCAGTGAGGTCCTGACTCCTGGTGACATCCCTCCTGGCCAGGTGCCTGGCAGGAATGATGCACCTTGTCTTCGCTGAGGAACTGCAAGAAAACAGCTTTTGGCCACTGGTGCCTTCAAGTCTCACAGTATTACTCACAGATGGTTCAAATCTTGCCTTGGAGACAAATCTCAAGACAAGTTTTGACTCCAAGACAAAATTTGAACCACCTGTGAGTAATCCTGGAAGATTTCCAGTGCTGTGATGGATGGTGTTGGTTCTGTGCTGGAGGCAGCAGCTGGAACAGAGACTCCCATGGCAAAGGCACGCACAGCCTGGATAGTCAGGTACCAGCAGAACGAGGCCACCAGAGTGTTTGTCTTGGTTGAGCTCCTTTCAGCAGATGTTGAGCACACATGAGCAARCCCATCTACCACCCAGAGGCATTGGTGTCTGCCATCCTCAGTGAAGGTGGCCTGGGACTGTGTGGCCAGCAGGGAATGACTCCAGGCAGGCAGAGTGATTGCACAGGAGATCTGCCGTGCAGCTTACTTAGCCAGCTCCTGGAATACACCTCTGGAYGGGAGCCTTGCTTTTTTGTCAGAGCACACATGGAGGCTCTCAGGGGTGCTGCCTGCAGCAGCTGTGGCAGGGTGCTGTTCCCTGGTGTGACCCACGGTGCTCCAATGCATGGCTGGTGGCAGCTCAGTGGAGTCACTTGTCTGGAGTTTGCATGGAACATCCTGGTCATGGAGAGGGCACCCAGGGACATTTTGTGAAGTGACTCAAAACGTTTTGCAGGATACTGTAATTAGTGGACCATTAAAATTCCTTTTAGCCCAGTCCCACATAAAATCCCTCCTTCCCAATAAGAGGAGGATATCAAATGAAAAGAGAGAAAGTATTAAGAAAGCCAAGGCAGAAGAGGAAGTGTCTGAGGAGGCATTTGTCCACTGTCATAACAATGGTACAAAGAGCTGATCCCAGACAAACACATCTTCACTATGGACAGACAACAACCTGAAATTCTCCCTTTTTCTCTCTGTAACCAGATGGAAGTTTTACAGCCTCTGTAGACTCACATATTAAGGAGAAGGGTATTTCAAACCTGGGGTTGTATTCATACTTTTTTTTTTTTTTTTGTGTAGAAAAGAAGGCAGAAAGTAGAGGGCAATTAGGTTCTGGGCAGGACAAACAGTCTCCAAGCTCAATCCCTCTAGCAGTGGATGATGCAGTAGTCCTGGAAGCAGAGCAGCACAGTTAGAGGGGGGCCCAGGACCAGGCTGATCCTACACATTACTGTAGCAGCCATGAATAAGTCATTTCCATAGTCAGGACAGTAGGATCTGTCAGGAAAAGCAAACAGTGGTTAAAGCAAAAGTCTGGTCAGTTGGTAAAACCATTCTCTGAGGGATATGCATGCCCTGAACTGGAGGACAGATCCATACTGAATTAGCTTTTCTATTATAAGGATGATGACTCAATTTATTTCTACGGGGTGCCCTTGCCAAAGGGCTCTGTGTCTGTGTAGTTCATAATAAAACAATTAAAAGCCCCATTAATGCTAAAATCTTACCAGGCTAGCACAGAAAGGGTATTTTCCTTCCCACAGAACCAAGAGCAGCCAGACTTACAGGTCTCATGGGAATGGAAAGAGTATGGAATTATTTTTAAAGGCTGGAAGAGGCTAGATGGGAAGGATTGCAGGAGGCCACAAGTTTTGCACTCAGAAATCATTGCTTTTGACAGATTGTTACAGTGAGTAAATCTGTGTGATCATGTCTTGCATTGGCTCTGTACAACAGCAGGTGAGGCATAGTTGAGGAAGCATGAAGGATCCAATAYTAGTGGGAATTCATTGACTTCATTTTGGAGGGAAACTTAAGTTAAAATTAGTCCGAAAAAGGGAAAGAAAGCCTTGAGATTCACAGCTTCTGCCAGGCCACCAGTCTATGGCACTGTTCCCACTAAGTGGAGCAAAACTGAGTTGGCCAGCCAGGACACCTGACCCAAGTAAAAATTTCCCAGCTTTTTCTGATAGTCTAAGTCCAAGTCCAATTTAGTCTAAGCAGTGAGAATCAGGAGTATAGAGAAAGAAGTCTGCTTAACACTCCATTCCTGCCTTGGCCTGGGGCACCACTGGCTTCCCCAGAGCAATAACTGGAAGTCACAAAGCAATGTTCCTGGTATAAGTGACAGTATGATCTGTGCTACAAATTCTTCTGCCCCAGAAGCAGGAGATGCCATGCAGACCAATGGCTCATCCAGTTTCTTTATTCTGCCTTTATTCCTGCCTACATCCAGCTATCCCAACTCATCAGTGTGAGGATGTGAAAGTTCCCTACATTTTCTTGTGTGACCTATCCCTAATCCCYGTGGAACTGGGCTGTTCTAACACCTGCAAAGCTGTAGGATGCCCAAAGACATGCATGACTGGTGGAGCACCCAATTATTAATGAAATAGTTTGCATGGCAGAATAGGGTCAGACTTAATGGTCTGTGACAGAAAGCTGGTMAGGGCCAAAATGCAGGGACAGACACTTTCATGGACACCTCTGCTTGTTGGSTACTGGATCCTTTGCAGTGGGAGGCAGAGCCTGGCACAGCCACATTTGTTAAATTGCCACAGTGCCACTTTCCTCCAGGCATACCAACATTTAACTGACTCCTTTTCCCAGACATTGTGTCCTAAGTCCTGGGAAACGAAAAATTTTCTTCAGAGGGCACCTAAAGACCCCCCTTTAACCATTGAAACTTCTAGCTTAATCCAAARTTTACTCTGACCCTGAGTTAGCGGGTTGTCAGCATAGGGGGAAGATCAGGAACTGCAAGCARTCAAGCTACTGAGACACTGGGGACCTGTCCACTCAGGAGTGCCAGTACAAGCACGCTGGAGTGTAATCTCATCAGTCTGTGAAGTTCAAGTGTTATTTTGCAGTGGGATTCCTCTCACTAGAACTCACATCAGTGTGTAAAACCATTTGTAGCTCACTCCYACCCCCAAACATCATTCCTTTGTTCTAGATGTGGTTGCAGCTAAAGGCAAGTTTGGGGTCTGCAGGCAACTAAAGCAAAGGCACACAGTCTGAGCTGCTGCACACAAAACTGGGATTTCCATGTGTGAGAGGCTGTGGCTGTGACCAGGACAGCTGCTCYTGTGACCTGCTTTGCAGGAACACACAGAGAGGGGGAATGCAGCCAGCTGGGGCTGCCACTTGCCATAACCATGGTGCAGGAAGGGCTTGTAGATGTGCTTGTTTATGGAGCACAGAAAAATGGGAAAAATTTTGATAGACACTATTAGTCACTAATATCAAGGTTAATCACACACAGCAGGAAAATGTGGTTTGTATGAGTCAGCCCCAAAATGCCAAGGAGCTGCTGGAGGAGCTGCTCCAGGTACACACACACCTGAATGAGGGGAGCATCTCATGCAACAGATAAAGCTTCTGCTGGAAACATGATTGGTTTCCAAGACCTCAGCACTGAGTGATGGATCTCAGAGGAGGCTGCCCTGAGCTGCTGAAACAGAGTCTAAACCTTCACACACTGCCCAGCCCCCTGTGCTTTGATACAGGATCTGTTTAAACCCCTCCTTGGCATATTTTACTGTGTACTCATCAGAAAACTAATGACATAGGAGGAGGAGAACTTAAAAAATGAACATCTTAAGAGATGGAGAGGAGTGATGTCAGCGAGGTGGATGCACMCAGAGACAGGGACTCAGGAGGAAGAGCAAGGCTTGTTTGTTGGGAGACTGTGAGGTTATAAAAGCTCAGGGGCTCCTTTGTTGCAGCTCTTCCTTGGAGGAATAAATGGCTTAATGGTAGCAGACATATGAGGCTCTGAGATGGGTTAAATTGGTCTGGCTGTGTGTTTAGAGAGTCCAGCAGGACACCCTGGAGCTCACTGGATCCATCATTGTGAAGGGGCTTCTGTCCCTATTGTATTTGCAGRGAATGCCCTGATGAAGGCAGRAATGATGAATCTGACTCCATGTTCTCAGAAGGCTAAATTATTACTTTATAATCCTATATTATATTAAGGAATACTATACTAACTATACTAAAGAATACAGGAAGGATACTTACTCAATGCTAAAAAGCTAATAATGAARACTCATKACTCTTTCCAGAGTCTCGACATATCTTGGCCCTGATTGGCCAAAGAGTGAAAACAACTCACAYCAGAATCCAATGAAACAATYGCCTGTGGGTAAACAATCTCCAAACACATTCCACACATGAGTAAAACAGAGGAGAAGCAAACGAGRTAAGAATTGCTTTCCTTTTCTCTGAGGCTTCTCAGCTTCCCAGGACAAAAATCCAGGGCRAAGGGATTTTTCAGAGAATGTGAATGCCACATGTCCCAGCAGTGGAATTCTGGCACTGGGAGTGTGACTTCCAGAGAGTCTGGTGAGTGGTCAGACTGGGAAATTTCCTTAACCTGAGGGCACTGAAAACACGCAGCTTGCGTCTGCTTTTCGTGAGTGCTCGGTACTTGTTGGATGCCATGAATATATCTGAGGACCTTTATTTGTCTTCTGATTCATTGGCCTTGGGAGCTTGACTTCATGAACTACTTTTTTAAACTAGGCAAAAGCTCTTATCACCAAGAGATTGACACAAGGGTGCTCCACAAAATGCTTGTGACTTTGTAGGGGCTGAGTCACCGTCACAGATGCTGCCAGTCCAGACCTCTTCACTGAAAAGTCTTGGTATTTACACTGCTGCCTTTTCAGCACTCTTCCAGCTGTAAAACGGCAGCAATCCTGACCTGTGAACCCGCTCCCTGGCTGGCACTGGGTGACAGGTGACTGAGTCTCTCTCCTGGAGCTTTTGGGCTAAAACACATCACCATTTTTTACTTTTCTGAATCTTCATGTGGTGATGAACAGGCTTCCAGAGGCACTGATGGAGAGAAACATATTCTGGCTATTTATGGATGTAAAAAAGGTCCAGTTTCCAGATGAAGTACTAAGCAGTGTTTTGAATTCTGCTTCCTTCTTCGGCATCTCCTGGAGATGCTCACAGTCTGGGCTTCCTGGATCTCCCCAAGATTTTGAGGTGAAGGAGCAGAGATGGTGATAGAAGATGTATTCTCTGATGGGGAGTGCCAACTCTGTCCCTCAGTTTCCTGCAGCTGGACTCTCCTCTTTGACCCCTCCTTAGAGAAGGGCTGGGCTCTGGATTACTGGGGCTACAGTGCTATTTCTGAAGAGCTTGTTGCCAACAGTATGAACCACGTGCTTACAGGAACTTTGACACTTTTAAATTAACATATTTCATTTTTGTCAGCACCCTGCTGATGCTTTGAGATTATGCTAAAATGTAGACTGCTTCTTAATTACTTCAAATGCCAAGGTTTAATTACAATGCTTCTGAGTTAAATTTCAAGGCAGCCAAATTTTCAGAGCCATGCAGGAGACAGACCGACATTCCCATAGCAAGTTCATCCTTCAAAAAAGATGAAGATGGTTCATGTTACTGATTTCCCAGCGCCAGTGTCTCCTCTTTTGAACACAGAGCATGTTAACTGGAGCATTCAGTGCCTGTCTGACCATTTCTGGGGTGGGATATTCCATCTGCACCAGAGCTGCAAGAGCAGTCTGCCTTCCTGTATGAGGGAGAGTTAAACCAGGCTTCATTACACAGCTCCAGAGGAAACACACACCCATCCTACTGGATGGGCATCCTTCCCCATGGGCAAGAGGAAGGTGTTTTAAGAAACAAATTGCATGTGGGCTGCTTTTACAGCAGAGCTGAAACCTTCCTGTGAGCAGCTGGACTCCTGGCCACCCTTGAATCCAGAACAATTGCTGTTTGCTGTGAGCCATTTCTTTAGCAGCATCCTATGTTATTTTCCAGATACAGAGTTTAGAGACCATGACCTCAAACACAACAGCTGCAGCATTGGTGTGGTAAATCAACTAACTTAAGGATAATAAGTATTTTTTTGGCCCTTGACAGACAGGAAGGTGTATGAGGCTTAGTTCCAAAAGCATGTCTGAAGTCATGGGCACCAAGAGAAAGCCTCCAAAACCATCAGCTTTAGATTTTGGCAAAATCAGGTGCTGGAAAATATTCTGGAAGTGATCTGCCAGCCATAGGTATTTCCCAGGAGGAGAAAAGGAGGCGCCTCTCTGCAGCCTCCACACCTGGCTGATGCACRCCTGAGCTGTGCCACACACCCAGTGCTGCTGCTGGGGAGCTGGAGGAGTCTGAGCCTGTCACTCCAACAGCTCCAGGCTCCCTTTCACAGCTGTGGCAGCCAGGGAGAACAGGAATGGTTGGTCAGGCAGAGTGACAAACATCTGCTGGATGAGAGCTACCAGCACTCGCTGCCTTGGCTCTGACTCTGCCAGAATAATAAAGTTTCATCTTGCTTTCAATGCTTTCAGCAGTGAAAGAGGATGAAGGATCCAAAGAAAACATCTTCTGATTATACTCTGGGGACTGWAATCTTGCAGCTCTCTTAGATGCTGTGTCTGTGTCAGAAACTTGCAATTAATTTATACTGTCTTAAAAATTAACAGTCAGGGTTTAAAACACTGTGGAATGTTTTTGTATTGCAATGTTTACTGATTTCCTCAGAGCCCAAGGTCTGAAGCCACATTTCATCAGGAGGAAAAAAAATGAGCACTTTTTWAAAATTTGAAAATTGTTAAGAATTAGACATCATAATGATACTAATGTTAAAAAATAAATTCAGACCTGCAGAAAAAACCCAAACCCTATGACTTCTAAGACATCCTCATGACTTTTAGGAACCATGGCATTATTTTCTAAAATATATTGTTGTCAAAGCTATGATTTAGCTCATAAAAATCTTTGTTGCTTAGGGATAATAACACATCCTGGGGTTAATGGATTCTGTAACCTCCCGAGTTTGGGTTATTTCTGAGAAGCAGGCACTGGCAGCCAGCTGGAGAGCACTTTATTAGCCAGCATCCCCAGAGAGCAGACACTGTGACACTTGAGATCTCTTTGGCTTAGAGGATATGGCAAGGACACAGAGCTCCTCACAGCACCTTGGAAAACGAGAGAGCAGCAATGACACAGCCCAGAACGTGCTGTGCATCCCACTGCCAGGGCTGCYTTGGAACAGGGATCCTGCCACCCCTGCCTGCCCCGTGCCACCACAGCTCTGACCTGCACCCTGCCCTGCTGCAAGTGTAAATCATTGCTGGGTTTAGTATAAAATAATACTATAATATAAATTTGAATGTATTTTACACATTTTAAAAAATCTAATGATGTTTGAAAACAAAAGGCTGTAGTCTTGACTGTGACACGACTTGAGAGATCATAATCAACTTTTTTAACATTAGATCTTACATAAATTCTCTCTCTCTATCAGGTCTAACCCCATTCCTTTAAGGCATTGCTGATCCTGTTTCCTTTCTTGGTCAATACAAGTTGCTGTTCTCTTTGGAAACCCACATTTGAACTTCTGGGCATTCAACATTTCACTTCTTAATTTTTTTTCAAGAGAATAATTAGTGATATATACTGTAAATAGATATCTACTGAAAATTTAAATATATAATGCATGTCTATACATATATAGGTAATTAGCATTAACAGGTATTAAGAGGATTTTACTGGCTAAAGTATATAAGTATAATGAATTCATCTAGCCCTAAGGAAGATAGAAAGTGTTCATTTGAAAATGAAATATTTTAAAATCAAACAGACAAAATGAATTTCTTATAAAGTGTCATCTCACTTAAAAAAAATATTCAATTGATCAGAAATGTTCTGTCTCTGGGCAGAGGCAGAAATGGGAAGTACAGCAGCTTCTGAAAGGCTTCAGCTCTAGTCAAGGAACCTCTCATTGGACACACACATTTTTGTTTAGCTGCTGACTCCTTGCCATCTGTTAGTGATATCAAGATGTCCTCCAGAACATCAATAACAATCCTAAATGTGAGAGACACCAGGGCTTTGAATTTTTTTTTTTATGTGAAAGTCTTATCTTGCTTTCGTCAAACATGGATTATGCACAGAACCTGACTTGTTAAATTCTGTCATGCCAGAGATCTGTCAAATTAGAACTGTGCCAGTGTTCTAGTTTGAAAACTGATTTGCAGTTCTTAACAAACTCAAATCATRTTGTCTGACAGTCTGATTTCAAATGAAGCAGCAGCACACTTTTTGAAAGAGGTGGAAGGCACCTCACCTGAAAGATACTGGCCTCAGTAAAATTGCCAGTCTCCAAATCACAGGAATTCTGCAGTTGAAGCAGGAGGGAAAATACCAATAAAAAAATGAGCCAGATGAAATGATGTGTCATTTACAGGAGAAGCAGGCAATAAAAATCATATTTCCCTCTTGGTTCAATTCCATTCCTTCAGCACAGTTTGAATATAATCTTATATAAATGTACCTTTCCACAGCAACTGTTCTTATAGAGAGATTTAGCTCMTCTTGGTTTCAAGTACCCATTTGCAGGTCAAGCACCATGAGAAGCTGTAAAATATGACATTAAAAAGAAAACAAATAAAAATGTTCCAGATATAAATAAGTTCACAGACCAAAGGAGGGCAGGGTGCTATTGCAAAGCTGTATGGGTCTATGCTGTGTAATGAGATAATTTTGGAATAGAGAGCATGAAAACAGCCCTTGAGGAAACAAGGCTGAGACAGCTTTGGTCTRTGCTCCTATTCCTCAGCCTCCTTCTCCAGGCGTGGATGCAGGGGATGCCCTGTGGCGATGGCAAACATGTGCAATTTGTTGTTTTAAGAAAAGCCTTCATTAAGAGACGAGGGTGTCAGCAAACGAGTCTACTCAGGACTTTTACTTCACAAATTCTTGTTTATGAAACACAATGTTACCTTCCAGGAGTGTTACCAACATGAGTCTTGCCTGCACACAGCAGCTGTTAATTAAACCTGTTAATTGTCATGAACTACACCAATGTTACTCTCCAAGCATGAGGACTCTTACACAAGATACTACTTACAGCTCAGTATTGTGATAAAAGCAGGGGAATATGAGAAATAGTGTATTTCTCAAATAAATAGTTTCACAGAAACAGAAAATAGAGGTGTGGGGCCCTTAGGCTTTAAACAGAGGCTTTCAAGGAATTCCCAGTCATTCCCCTGACACACCTCTGGATCAGACAGGAATTGCCTGGGACATTTTGGGAATCTTCTTTTGAGATCCTGCCCATGCTCAGGCAGTGACCTGGGCTTGTCCACAGGCCACCTTCTGCCACAGTCACAGAGCCAGGCAGGAGGGGCAGTGAGTCCCATGCAGTCTGAATGCCATCCTAGGAGCCCTCAAAGCTAGTCCCTGAGCAGGATCCTAGCTATTAATACTCTTCCTCAAATATCACGGAATTTAACAACCTGAAGGGTGTGCAAAGAGCTCTGTGCAACAAGCAGAGACAGCAGAGCTGTGCTCAGTCCCTGCACACTTTAAATAGAATGGAAAACGTTCAGATACAGAAAAGAGCAATGAATGAATCACAGGACAGAAATCCCACTAAAGTCAACATGAATGTTGCAGCCCATTAATTTCAGCAGGAGGTTTGGGGATTAAATTGGTTGTTGAGTCTGGGCCCAAGTCCACTTCAAATAATATGAATTGTTGGGAGGGCAATAACTGGCTCTAAAGGTCACCAGGGCTCTGAGGTGCAGCAGCAGACGACCCCCTGCTCCTCCTGAGCAGCAGCTTTGCTCATAAATTCCCATGYAGTGGTTGCAGACCCCCTGAGTGGGTCAGGGCCGGTGGGTGGGGAGCTGGGGAGAGGCTTTGCACAGGAATATGAAGTGACTGAATTGGGCAGAATGAAACCAGGGGAGAAAAAACCCACATGATTCCCTCAGATATGGGATGGTTCTTCCCACACAAGTGTTTGGACCAGAGACATGGCTGCTAAATAGGGCTGSAATTTTCACTCCAGCTCTAAAAAAAACCTGTTTCTTGTTCTCAGCCCAGACTCTGTGTGTTCCTCTCTTCCTGGCTGTGTCACCACAAGTCACTGCGTGGAGCTGGCTGTGAATGCAGAGCGTGTGCTCCAGCCAGCACAGGCTGTCAGTGCCCAGCTCACACACAGCCATTCACAGATCCTGCCTCAGCATCAACGGGATGCATGAAGTGCTGCTAAATCAGATACCACACTTCAATCCCCAAACCACCAAAGAGTTACACTGCCAGGACACAACGGCCCAAAAATAAGCCAGCAAAGAACTGGAAATGAAATACTCTCCAGGTAGCAGATTAAGTTCCAGGCAGGTTTAAAAAAATACTGCAAAATACTCTTATCCRAAAAAGCCCTCCTACTGCAAAGTACAGACACTTCTTCAAGCCTCATAAAAACTGATTATAAAAGCCTACACAAAATAATGATTCCCACAAGAGACACAGGTACTCCAGGAAATCCATTGGTTTTGAGATTGGTATTTTGTGTGAAGGTGTTTCAGTAACACCACCATGAAGGGCAATGGATGGAATTTGACAGCATTTAGAAGGGAGCAGAATTCACCTGCTTGCATTCCCTGACCTTCTTTGTTCTACAGTGCAAGGTGAACTCTGTAACAAACACATCAGAGCAGCTGTTCAACAAAAACCTTGTAGATTGACCTTACTGCTAGTTTCAGATGTATTCTGTAAGAAAGAAACAGTCTGTTTCCAGGAAAAAAAACACAAATAAAGCATACTAGAATATCACCTCTAGCAATGACATGAAGCAGAATATGCCRAAAGAAAATAAACTGGCACTATTTGCTCACATCTATTAGCTTTGCTGATTCATGTATATTTGGTAAAATGCACTGAAAGGAAAAACAGAGAGGAGTTAAGGTACACACAGTTTTGATTGGAAGGCCCTGCAAACTGACTCATTATTTTGTGCCTGCTCTGCTGAGAAAACACAGCTGCAGCCCCTGGTGCATGTAAGTCCACACAGACTGATGAGATGCTRGCACTGGCAAAGAGAGGATGAGGATGGCTGTAGGGCCTTCACCACTGAAACCCTCCTGTGCAGGCAGGACAAAGGGCAGCAGGACAAAGTCCTCCAGTCTTCTCTATCCGAGACAGAGAGGCACAAAAAAGTTCTGTTGGGATGSTTTAACAGCCAAGAGCATCCACAGCAAACCCCGCAGTGTGAGCAGCTTGCAGGGGAAGCTATTTTAAGTGCTTCAATACAGCAATGGCTTTAATACAACCATATCATACTTACTGGCAAAAAAAAATGTACATGTACTTTGTGGCCTCCACTAATTTTTGAAAAAATATTCTTTTACTATTTTCAGCTGCCCACGCTGTTGGCAGAAAAAGGATTCTGGAGAAATTCTGCCAGAGGTCCTGCACAAAGCCAGTGACAGCTTCTGGGAGAGTGCCACAGGAAGCATGGARAAGAATTATTTGTATTAATGCAGCTACAAAGCTTTCCTTCTGTGGATCCCAAAGTATCCTAAAAAATGCCAGTCTTTCAGAGAGAAGAGAAAGCATCCAGAGATCATTTAATGGGCCATAAAATGAGACAGGCAGCACCCCTGATCCCAGTGCCTTCCCTCTGCTTTCTCTCCACTGAGTGGGCACTGGAATCATCATCTGTGGGGCAGCCACTGTGTTTCAGGGAGACGAGGATAGGTACAGCCATGGCAAAGTGGGGAAGCCCTGCAGGACACCAGCATCAAGGTGCTGCAGAGGAGGTTTGGAGAGCTCTGATGCAGGTCAGTGCAACTCTCTTCTCATGTCACAGGCTAAGAACTGCATCCAGCAGCTCTTGTTATATGTGACAAGGGGTTTGAACATTAAATAAAAAAACAACACCTGTCAAAAAAAAAAAAAACCCAAAACAACCAACCCAAACGAATCCCAGCATGAGATCAAAGAGAAATATCTGCAAAGAAAACAAGACAAGACTTCAAAGCCCTTCATTGATTCTGTCACAGTAAAGTCGCCATGTCCTGAGGCACCTCTCTGCATCTCTGTCTATTTTGTGTTTAGATACCACAACCACCACAGTGTCTTCAAGTGTAATTAACTGACACTGAAATTGCTTATGTTGCTGCCTTCCCATGGAGGTCTCAGAGGCTGGCACACATCCCAGCACATTACTCACTCTAGCACAAGATGTCAACATCTCAGAGCAAGGACTCCTCTCCCTGTCAGTGCTTCAGAGCTCTCACCATGCATGTTCCTGCACAGTCTTGCCTGTGATGAGCTGCTAGACCAGAGGGATTAATCTGGGCTGCTTTACTGGCAGGAGGTGAAAGCCCCACATGCTTCATAWCATGTCTGTGAAATCATGGGACCCYACAAGAGCCCTTTAAAAGGTTAATCCTTGATAACTAAATAGTAACTTTCATTCAAATATCCTAAAAAAGGGGAGAGGGATTAGAAAAGGATGAGTAAAGTTGTCATGAGTAGTAAAATACCACTGTGTAATGTCCGAAATTGTCATTAATTCACAGCAAAATTGCATCATGATTGGACACAAGGAGAGGAGTGTCAGACAGCTCTGGTGATGGCTGCATTTCTAGCAGTGCAGGTACAGCCTGCAGGACTTGTGTTTAGTCCTTCAGGGCCCAGCACAGATAAGAAAATAATTCTYCAATCTCAGAAATAGCTCCCCACTTTTTGCCAAGTAGCAGAAGATGTATGCCTTTGTGACAGGGCAGTGTTTGACACCCAGCTGCAGTGTCAGGATCCCAGGGAGCATTTGTCAGCCTTGGTAGGAATCTCTTGGATCAACACAAGAACTGTTACCAACCAAGGGAGACTCTGAAGTGGACAGGGATAATTGCAGTCTCATTCTCTCACTACTTCTGGAGCCTTTTAATGATCCAGCTGTGTTTGCCCTTGAATTTCTYGGAAAATTCAACTAGAAGCAAAGAGTGGGGTCTAGCAGAAAGTAGTATGAGTCTGGGAAGAAAGAAGGGAAATACCACATTGGTTTTTTTAATGAAAGATCTAGTGTAAAACTGTTCTGCTCTGACATTCAACTTGTTCTGTGGAGCTCTGGGTGCTGTATCAGTGCATACCTGGTCATGGTTTCATTACTGTAGCTGGGAAATAGATGGGAGTCACCATGCTGTTGAAACCCGTGTAAATACACAAATCCTAAAGAACCTCAGGCTYTGTGAAGACCATTCCCAGTCCTGAGAATGGGGAACGTTCATCCTCTTGTGCCTGCACAGAGCCATGACCAGCACATCACTGAAGCCCTACCATACACTAACCCCAGGTAAAAAGAACAATAGAGACTTGGAGCTTCCCTTCAGGACTAATAATGTGGCAGTAAACAGAATGGTGCCAAGCTCAGGACWGCAACATTGATGAGATAACACTGAATGACACAGAGAAATTATCTACACTGTAATGGCACTGGGTGATTGCTGCTTTGTTGAGGCCACTAAGAATATTCTCGATATTAAAGGCTGGGGAAATGAAAGATTTGTTCTCCATTTTTGCATATCCTAAATGACAAAGCGCTCATCAGACTTACAGCCTTGGTCTAAGGACAAAGGTGAAAGAGCCTCCTAAGCCCCATCTGCACTTCACAGCAGATAAATCCTCTGCATGCATCCCCTGGGCCGAGTGCTGCCCTGCCAGGGCCGGCACAGAGCCTCCTGCCCAGGGCAGCACCCAGAGCCTTGTGCTGAAAGCTGAAATGAGCTGTTTGCTCACAGAAACTGAGCAGGCACAGAGCTCTGCTCTCATCCACGAGAGGACCCATCAAAGAGAGCTGCTAAGGTAAACACATCCTCTGAGCAGGGCCTTGTCTGTGYCCAGCAGATCCAAGAGCAGCCCTGCACTGCTGCCCAGCGTGCAGCCACCAGCAGCAGTGCTCTGCCTTGGTGGCTTGCAGGCCTGTGAGACATGCATCACATGTGCAACTCGTGGCGATGAGTTTGGGGATGTTCAGAAAACAGATATCTAATGTTAGATTGCCGTTTGGGAACCTGAGCTCACAGCCTGACCTTCAGAACACAGAATGCTTCACAGCACCCAAGGAGTCCAAGGGAAGGGACTTTTCAAAGATGCAAATTAATTTTATCCGTCACCAAAAAGGGATAATTCAAAAATGTGTTTGAAAATGTTCTCAGGACCTGCATGTGCCCTGAAATACTCACTAGCCACCARCACTTGTGATTTTCTAAAAATGCTTTCCATTTGAACTTTTTTCTCTGACTCCATTGCCTGGTGAAAGACACAAAACAGACCAGGCAGGAGGAGGTGGCAGAACTTCTCACACCCAAAGTGCTGTCAAATATACAACACCAAGCTTGAAGCTGGCAATCTTAGGCCWCTTCTAAAATCAGTAATTTCCAGCAAAGGTTGGATTTTGAAGGAATGATGTCACATCAAACAGATTATGAAAGAGACAGTTATTCCTTTGGTGGAAGAAGARGTACCCACTTGCAGGCCTTTCTCAGCAGCTTGGGGTAGATTGTGCTACAAATCCTGCTCTGCTGACAGAGAAGAGGGTAACCACTGGAAAGGGATGGTTAGTTACCTTTCCCTTTCAGGTTCACTGGGTATGTGATCTGCTCTGACTGCCCTCTTTCATCCTTCCTGGGGCAATGGCTAGAATGTTCTGCTGCCAACAAAATGCATAAAAGGGATCAAATGAATCTGAGGCCACAAATGAGTTACATAACCAGGAATGGCTGATCCTGCACTACTCAGCTTCTCATGACATCAGGTATCAGCAGGAATATTGCACCCCCTTCTGCTTTTGCTTTCACCCCTGGGAATTCTCCAGCAAACTGGATCAGGGATCCCTCTCCTCTGTCTTCTGGGATCCATTGGGTCCTTCCACCACCCCAGAGCCACAGCATCCACAGTTTCTACCTGATGTGCCTGCTTATCCCCCCACTGCTGCCCAAATGGGGCACAGTGAGCAGCCAGACCACTGCAAGAATTATTAATTGTATTAATTGAATTATTAATTGTGTCTCTTTGTGTTGTGGCACTGTGAGCTCCTGCACTTCCTCCTGTCTCTAAGGTTTCAGCCCTGAGCTGGGCCTCTGGTACCAATGGCTTCCTCATTGCCACACACAGACAGCATGGGAARCCTGAATCCAGCACTGCCATTCTTGGGTTACTTTCAAAGGAGATCCTGTAATGCAAAATTTGAGGTTATGTGCCCCACAAAATACTAGTAGTATAACCAGAAAACATTGTCTACTACATTAAAGAGATTCATATGTTCTAAGAAGTGGAGAGCAGAGAAGTTAAAAAGCAGAATAAATTACACACTGACTAACAAGAAGCATGCAGTGTGGTATTCAAAACAAACCCCTCAGCATCAGCATAACACTGCTTTCAAATTTGTCCGAGGCAGAGAGGAACTGAAATAATTTTAGCCATTATTCCCCATACACTCATGGCAAAAAGGCATGTTTTACAGTGAATTGGTTAAAAGATTGAGTCAGGCACAGTGTGTACACTCTTATATGATCCCGTGTCTGTCTTCAGAGAGGCTCTGCTTCACTCAGCCCACAAGACAGAGATGCAAAGGAACTTTCTGTGACTCACCAGATCAGATGAACCCCATTAGCTTCAAGTCAAGAGCACAGAGTGCATCAAAGTGCCCTTTTCAAGCAGAAGAGCCCTGCTAGAAAGAACAGCAGGAACAAACAAAGCTCAGGAGAAAGCTGAGCAGGAATATTGCTGAGTGAATAAGAAAAGCCARCASGGAGGTTTGAGGAAGACAGGGAAAWGAATTTATGAACTAAGTTGCCCTGTGGCTGTGGGGTTTGCCCACTTGTAGGCACTTGGACCACAGYTCTCCTCCCTTCAAAAGCAATGATAAAACCTTCATGCCCTGGTTCAGGGTCTGGCCCTGCATGGCAATTTATGACTTCAAATGTACAGATCAACTAATCCTGCCAGTCTTGGTGAGGCGGGAGATATTTCCATGGCTCAGAGACGCTCTCTGAGTGGAAAATGAAAGAGATCTGACTTTCCCCAAGTCACAAAGCACATCCTTGGCAGAGCTGGGGGGAAGCTCAGAAAACTKCAGGGTGCAGAAATCCCAGTTCTGAGCTCAGCCCATGCACAAACAGATCACAGTTTTTAATGGCTGCTGCCAACCAGGCTGACAGAGGGCTCTGGATCAGCTGGCTGTGTGTCCTGGCAGATGCTCTGACATTTGATTCACCTGGCAGTGGGGAACAGTTTCAGGGCAATGCTGGGATACACAAACAAGGTCAGCTGCTCTCCAACTACAAGAAAGGAGAGTAAAACAATTCCAGTAAAGCAGGAGCTCACACACACCAAGTGACCACAGCTACCCCAGGGCAGACAGGGCAAGAAACTCCCTTGTGCTTGCTACTCTGACTGCAGAGATCCCTGTCCATGCAGTCTGCCAGGTGCATTCAAAACAGACACCTAAACCATTCTCTCGCCCAAAACAAGGCACAGTGGCACTCAGCTGTGCAGGTATGATTTTTTTTAGGTGCATTTGGAGCTAAACTCAGCCCAGCTGCTTGTGAACACACTCACAGCTTCTCCCAGTGCTGCAGGGGTGGGAGCAGCCAGCCTTGTCCTGGTTGGGATTTCTTCAGCAGTGAGAAACAGGGACCCCAGTGAGAAACAGGGAYSCCATGAGAAACAAGCTGTGCAGTGAGGTACAGACAGGGAGCCCAGTGAGGCACAGGGACCCCATGAGAAACAAGCTCTGCCCTGGAAAGGACAGCCAGGACAAGCTGTCAGTGAGGACATCAGGAACACCCGTGCAAAGCAATCATTTGGCAGCACCTGAGCCCTGCAGAGCCAGAAGAGCTGTCATGTGCCACAGGATTCAGGATRGGAAGTGACTGTGGCAGGGTTTGTTTGTATTTTTTAACAGCAGCCAGATAGRTTGCTAAAACCAGGGAACACAAGGGAAAAACTTGCTACCCTCACTCTAATACCCTTCTCTCTTCCCAGACATCACTGTACCATTCAGAGGGTGCCATTAAATCCCTATTTGCACGCAGCAGCCCATAGAAAAACAGGAGCACTGAGAAAGTGGCTTCACCCACCATCATTTATTATCCCACTTGACTGAATGTCAGCCACGTGCCTGTCAGACCCAGCGCTCTGTGGGGACACACAGAGAAGCTACAGAATGTTCTGAGCCCATTCTGAAACAGCCCACCCCAGACACAGAAACACAGAGGGGATGAACAGCACAGACCCCAGGAGAAAAAAAAATCCCATTTGCTGCAACTTTTTGAAGCTCCCAGTGATTTAGTTGTTTCAGCAGATGGAGCCATTGCAGTATTCAAACTAGGATTGCAAACTAGGCCAGTTCAGCCTGTTAAAAGGGAAAAAAACCTTCTGCCTGCTCTGAGGACATTTTCAAAAGAATCCTTGGCTGTATCCAGGCAAGTGTGTGTCACTTAGGCAACTACATGCTCTTTCAACAAATTGACTTGTTTGCCCTGAATGTCCTAGGACTGATTTTTAGATCTATAGGATCATTAGTAATGATACATTAGTATCACAACTGAAGTTTATGGTTTTAACCTGCATTTCACAGCTGGTAGGCCTCCAAATCAAGCCCACTCAGTAATTCTAGTATAAAACTCCCAGCCTTTGCCATGAGAAGCACCCAGTTCCCCTTATTGGTGCTAAAATCAATTTTTTAAAGGCCTGATGTCACTACCATGGCAATAGCATCTAGTTGCTGAATTGCTGTGTTGCAGGATAGCCCTGGCTGATGGAGTGGGGCTTTTGGAATATCTACACACACACACATTGAGGAAAGTAACAAAAATAAGATCACAAGAATTCCAGTTTCCAGAAATACATTCACTTAAGAGTATGACTCCTTAAAGGTTGTAAGAAGATAACTATGATCATAAACTTGGGCATGAAACAGCAAGCAATTCATGGTACAATTAGAATTTGAGATAAATGGATTAATAATCTCTTGCTCAAGCATCTAATTAAGAAGAAGCTGAATTCATCAAAGGCTGCTGTTGACATTACACATTACTGAAGGGGAATGGGGATTTAATATCCCCTTGGTATGAAAACTCATTACCATTATCCCTGATGGAGGCTACACATATACAAGRGGCAAAGATTATGACACTTAATACAGAAAGACAAAAGGACAGAACTGATCCCAGCTTTGCATCCTGCATAAGACACAATAACTTTGTGAGTCTTCCCCCCATACTTTAAAATGCTTTGTCATTTTCAGGGCTGCAGATAACACAGAAGCTCTTCTGCAGTGACAGCCACACCAGCTCTGGGACTGCTGGAATTCAGGACATCCCTCTGGCTGTCCTGGATTGCCCAAACCCCTGCCAGGGGGCTCAGAGCCCAACACAMYTGTGACTTTGATTATGACCCATGGARMAAATTACCAACCTTAGATGAGGATCTGCAAGCCACAAAAGTCTAAGTAGAATAATAGTTAGTTTGTCACGGGGTGAAAAATAGATTTTTGGGGTTTTTAGAATMGGGGTTCAGGAGGCAAGATGGAAGAACATAAGCACGTCCAGCCTTTTCTCCTTCTTCTTCTTGGCCTCCATCTTCTGCKGTGAYGGTGGCACTTTTGGATTGGTTTAGAGTAGAAGCTCACTGTCTAACATAAATGATAGGTATTGGGAAGTAATTGTAAATATTGTACACGTRGTTTTTAGTATAAAAAGATAACACCAGAGTGCCTCTGTCTGACCTGCTGAATGGCCCTCGGCAGACCAGAGAAATAATTTTATAGATAAGAATCAATAAACAACCTTGAGAACGAAAATAGAAGAGCTCTGACTCCTTTGACTGCYGGGCTGGGAAAAGAGACTTTCAAACACATCTCGGGGTCACTGTGAGCAGCAGAAGTCCTGAGATGGGATGTGCTGCCCTTGTACTGAAGCARGGTAACGCTTCTACCCCAAACCAAATCTCTCAGCTGGAGCTGTGGCTTTCACCCCACAGCAGGAATGGCTCACTGAAAGCAAGCTCAGAGGCTGCCACGCCAAACCCACACTTCAGCACCACCAACCTGGGACAGGCAGGAATGCTTCCTTGAATCAGCCAGGGACACCTGGGCCTTGTGGGTGACCTGGAGTAAATCAAGGGGAATTTGGTGACGTTGAGGACTCACAGAAAGGTTGGACAGACAGCAAATTCAGACATCCAAGGAATTTCTGCCAGGAATTTCCACTGAAGGCTGGAGGCTTCCAATCTACCATTCCTTCCCAGACTCCAAATCAAGGACTTCTCATTGCACTAACTCTTGTGGTAGCTTTGGATTGAAACAGCTATGGAAATTGAGGCCACAAATCCCTTCTCATTTGGGAATAAATCTAAATTTAGACCCTAGTCTTCAAATGAATGCATGAAGCTGATCTACCTCACTGCATTACTAATGTTCTTTACAAATATGATGTCCTAAAGGCATTTTGTTTCCCTTTGTGTATATGTGGCAAAGAATTGGATTAAAAGGATGGGTTCTGCTAGAAATACCCATCATTATACAGAGCAAACACAATTAGTAATGAACCAGTTCACCCACTTTAAAAAAATTCTTGCTATAAAAACTGCAGGAAGCACAAGCAAAAGAAAAGCTGAAAAGAAGGAAATAACAACAATTATGAAATAGCTGTACTCTCCACTGGTGTGAAGACATGGCTGATGTGTGTGCCCAGAGGCTGGGCTGGGCTGAACTTGCTGGCAGCAATGGCAAACTGCAACTTCTTTGTGGATCATCCATCAGGCTGCTGCAGGTCAGGAGCTGCATTTATGGAACAGAAGCTCCTGAGCCCATGGGCTCAGCAGAGGTTGGGTAGAATGGGCACAGTGGAAAGATGAGACTGAGAATAAGACACAGCAGATTCCTGGCCAGCTGCTCAGCCATCCTCCTGGGGGGTCAGACTGCCCTTGTGAGCACCTTCTGTGGATCAGGCACCTTGCAAAGGCAGAGGCTCTGTGTGAAMCAAGTTTTAAACAGCTCCTTTCAAAACTGCGTAGTCCAGTCTCTTCCAGCCYTTTTGTACAAACCTGCTGAATTAGGGAAGGAAATCAGTATCAGTCTCTGACACCTCAGGAGGCTGGGTTTCCATGAGACATTCTCTCTGAAAACGAAATGCTAATTTAGTTGAATTCAATGTTTTGAAGGGTGCCATTCCTAATCAGCTTTGCAGAAATAGCCAGCTGTTTTGCTGTGGGCAGTCAGAGCAAATTGGGATGATGTCATTACTTCCACAACTAATTATTTGGAAGGAAATTGAATGCGAGGGAAAATGTAAAAGTAGGTGAAAATGTAAAAGYAGAGGAACATCCTGCAATAACAATGTAACCTCACGCAGGGAAGCAAGATGAGCAATGTTTATGAGGAGCAGGAGCTGAGTGCCTGTTTTCTGGTGCTTCTGATGGGTTCACCTCAACCAGCAGCCAAACACCCATCCAGCCTTTTGCTCACTCCATTCTCTGAGGAGAAAGAGAGGAAAGTGAAAAGACTCATGGATCAAGTTCAATAGGGAAAGCAAAAGCAAAAAGGCTTCATTCAGTACTTCCCATCAGCAGGCAGATGCCCAGTCCCTGCCTGAGAAGAAGGGTCGGAGCATGTGCAGCATTGCTTGAGAGCACAAGCACCATGAGCACAAACATCTCCCTTTCCCTGAGCTTTTACTGCTGAGCCCATCATGATAAATGGAATATCCCTTTGCACATGTCCCTTCCCTGTTGGGTTAAGCTTCCCTGAATAGAGAATAAAAGTTTTGGAAACACCTCTCAGTTACCCCATCTCTTAAAAAAAAAAAAAGCTTAATCCAGCACTTCCCCATCTCTCACCTCACCCCCAGCCCTGACTGCAGRGGGAGCAGGAAGAGCCCTGCACTGTGCCAGCACTGCTCAGAGCAGCCAGAACTCTGGGCAGCACCACCACCACCACTTTAGGCACAAATGCACCACCCAGGCACTGTGACAAAAGTTACCTCCAACCCTGACAGATCCAGTGCACTGCTCTGTCACAAAATTCTTCCTGATGCTTAAAGCCAAAGCAGGCTTGAATGCTAAGGATGTTATAAACAACCTGCTGCAATTTTAAGCAGTTGCATAAGACCTTTATCTTCAAGGTCTGACTCACACATTTCGCTGTCAAAAAGCTGGGACTTGGTTTGTGGAACGAGCTYATTAGGAACCACAAACTCTATCATGTTTCACCTGAAGTGAAAAACAACCACCATCCAGTCTGACATCTCTACTAGAAAAGCCATARAATTGTGGGCATTTCGAATTGGAGCACAGAAACAACTCTGCCCTGCAAGCAAGTCTCAGAAGGGACATAAGGGAAAGGCAAAAATGTCTGTGACACAACACTTAGAGCACTCTGAGGCTCTAAGATGGAGACTATTAGTCAAAAGAGAACAAAACCAAAGCATTTGCATTGAAGCACTCATCAAAGAAGGCGTCACTGTCTTTAAGGACTGCTGATTGCAATATTGAATTGTTATCAACAGATACATGTTGATGTCATCAACAAAACAACAAAATCACCCTCAGTGATTCTGATGAAAGATGCACTTTCTGTAGTGGATTTACATCTAGTTATACCATGGAGATATTTTGCCCATAATTCTGTGAGGAGATAGATTTTTTAACTCCTTTTTTTGAAAACAAGATCTAAATCCATCAGTCATCTCAATAAGATTATGCWATGTTTGCCAAACCTTCCCCACTTAATGTGTTTTTCTGTTATTTTACTAGCTCTGCTTGTAAATACAGGATTATAAGAAAAATGTGGAAATCAAAAGATACCCAGCTTCTCCTAGAAGAGGTTAAAACCCTGTCAAAAATCCTCATCTGTGTTTGTGTGATAAAGGCTGCCACTGAGTACAAGCCACAAAGTCCAGAGAAAATGTGTTTGCTTTTAACACATCTCATGGGGCTTTGTCACTTTTGAATATAACATTCCTGGATATTTAGCTGCTGGCACTTGCACACTGCTGGCTCACTGGCAATGAGATATATTGCTGRGCATGTACAGGGGTGTTTCATGAAAACCAAGATAAACTTTACAGGATCACAGAGCAGTCCCTGCCTGACAGAGCAAAGCTGTCAGATCTGAGGATACACCGAGACAGGATGTTCTCAGAACTACAGAGCCATTCAGCTGTCAGACATGCAAGCTGCCTGTCTTGTCTCTTCTTTGCATTCCCCCACACTGTGAGTCACTGGAATTCTTCCAGATAGGAGGCTCAAAACCAACTGCATTCCCCCCTCAGTCCCTGGACTCCAATGGTTAACCTCTCAAACTCTCTCCCCATGCTTCCCAAGCTCCCACACCTGGGATTGCCTGACTGCTCTGGCAAATGATGTGGGTAGGGGAACCTGTAGGGTCCCACAGGCATCCCTTTGTGTCAGGGTGCTCTGCCTGCCTGGGGGCGAAGCAGCTCCAAACTCCCCCAGTGCAAAAGTCAGCAGCACTGGATGGAGGAGGAGGGTCAGCTGAGAATGCTGAGACCAGCCAGACTCATCAACCCCAAAGTTAAACATCACAGGAGCAAAAGAGATTTGCCCATGATCCTTGCTATGGGTTAGTAACACCAACCTCTACCTAATAATAATTTTGCTGGCTTGGATACAATTGCTTCAATAATGCTGCAATAAATAGTGCACAGGTAGTGCACTACCTATTCTGTGTAGTAAATMATTCTGATTAAGATCTCTTAATCTAATAACCATCAATTCAAATAAATAAGTTATTTTATTCATATAAATATATTTGGTTTACGATCCTCACTCCTGAAGGACAAAACAGTACAAAGGCTCAATTACACCTATATARTCCTTTAGACACAAACCATTGACCAGGTCTGGGGGTAGAGTTGGAACCAGCTGCATCTTGTCTCTGAGAAGGGGTTTAGAAAGCAAGGGGGTCCTTTCTGCTTCTCRTGACTCAGTGGGAGGGTCTCCCTGAYAAACCTTGTCCAAATCTCACATTCTGCCTGTGGTGCCTTTGAAGAGCTCAGAAATTGCTGCTCTCTGCCAGCCTCTAGAAACTGGTKTGCAGCAGCCACCTCTCCATCTCCCCATGACACCAGGAATGCCAGCAAGAAACTGGGTTTGCTCTGCTCCTCAAAGAACTCCTACTTGATATTTTATTAATAGTCTTTCTCACTGGGACACAGAATTTTTGGTGTGCTCATTTGGACTGTAATCCCACTATATCAGCCAAATTCTCAGTATATATTCAGTGTAACCTGACATTTCTACMGCATTTCTTTCCTTGAAGGATGAAWAKCTTCCTCACAAGTAAAGAACAAGATTCTCTACTTTTTGACACAATGCAGTGGGCTCCAGCAAGGTGCTGCAAGATTTCCCTTCCCATTTGTGATTAGAGAAGAAACAATTTGGATCTTTTCCTGCTCTAGTATGCCTCAAAAAACACAGGACAGCCTGAGCACATACCCACAGTCCAGAACTGAAAAGCAGCAGCCAAGAGGCAATCAGATTTAAGGAATTCAGYGATTCTGCTGCCAAAAAGACAGCGAGCCATGGGCCAAAAGGAGCATTTATGCTCTGAAAAAGCCCTGGAATATTAGCATTCTGCTCATCCAGTGCTGACAGATGAAGGGCTGGAGTAATGCTGAAACCATGGCTCAAAGAGCACAGGCAGCTGAGCACAGAGATGCAGATGAGTGCATCCTCTCCAGCTTGTGAAGAAGCCAGACAGAAGAAATCTGAATGAAGGCAGTGAAGAAACTGTTGGCATTTATGTTGTAGTAACTGACTGGTTACTTATATGTGAGTTGGTAGGCACCTACTCTCTGCAATTCAGAATTCACACTCTCATTCTGGATCTTCAGAAAAACATAGGGTTGCTTTTTTCTTTTCCAGTAACTCACTTTAAAACTCTCCAGAGTAATAAAAGTAAGAGTGAGAACCTAGAATGAAGAACAGGAGTATTAGAACATGAAGAGAAAAGCGTGAAAAATATCTGTAGCCAGATTTACAATTGCTTATCTGAGTCTGAAAGACAAAGAATAATCTTTTATTCACAGCAGTAAAAGCTGATATTTTATCTTGTTTTTACTGGAAATGTCCTGGATAGCTCAGGAAAAAAAGCCCCCACATAATTTAGAAAGTGAAGCTGATATAGCAAACCACTCCTGTCTCTTCCTTTCAAAGAGGTCACCAGCTTCTAGTTTTTATGTAATTTCCTTTAAAAAAAAAAAGAAAAAGAACGTGTTTTTTTTTTTTTTTCTGTGCACAAAGATTGATTCATTAGATGTTTTTTGTCTCTGGGCATTGAACAGCCTTCAGCTGAATAGAGTTGGAGTTCATGCAACTTAATTGGAAGAGCATCATTTCCAACATCTCCCTGGGATATTTACTATGAATGGTGAGACACAAGAAAAAGAAATTGCTGATGTTTAATGTTTTATGCTGTGGAAAGGATTCATTGTTTTGCTCAGCAGCTTGAGTTCTTTATGAGTAGGAAGGGGTCTCCCTGTCAAGAATGAACACAGTACTTTTCTTTCATCCCSATCATGTGAGTGGATGTGAAAGAAACTAAAATACTGTGAGTTTTCTACTCACATCATCACAGTCACCTTGAGACACCAAAAGTTTGAGAAATGTCACCCTTTTAGAATTTGCTGCACAGTCATCAGCAATTCTGCACAGTCATCAGCGATTTCCTTAATTTCTTGTTAAAGGCAGTTATCACAATTACAATTTTCCCACACTTCTGAACAAAAACAACAGTGAATTGTCATCTAGGGAACTCCAAATGGAAGAAACATCAACAATTTTGGCAGCATTCCCAACTAAACCATCAAAAGTTTTAGCAAACATGGCACTACTGCTTAAAACAAGAAACTTTCTGCAAATTCCTGCTGCTGATTTAACTGTGACTCTCCACCTACCATAAAAACTACACAGTGGWTGAAAAAGCCTTGGAAAGTGCTGAATCCACTCCTGCATACTAACAGAGTGAATGACAGCTGGGGGAAAATATTGGAATTCTAGAAATGTTTTTGTTCTTCCAGAATTTTTTTTTGCAATGCAAGCTACAGCATCTGGTTGATCTTATGACTTCAATATTCCTTTTTTAGAAGGTGTTTAAAAGATTTTGAAATTCACTGTATAAGCTGGCCAGACTCCCAGTTGCCTTCTGACTAAGAGACCCTTGCTGGAAGATGGAAGCCAAAAGATCCTTCCCATAGGATGTTTGGTTACCCTAAATCCCATCATTTCATCTGTGGCTGTTCTCCCATCCACAATATGTGTGGTTATGTGGGGACACAGTCCTCCACACTTCCTCCACATGAAAAGGAATGATACTCTGAAGTGTAAATACGGATATGATGTGTCCTTACTACTGCTGCTGAACATCTCACATTTGCAGATAAATTGAACAGGRAAGTGATTATCTACTCAATTTAACTACTGTGCTGCTACCCCTTTTTCCTTCAAA
Source organism: Cardinalis cardinalis (assembly GCA_014549065.1). Taxonomy (NCBI): domain Eukaryota; kingdom Metazoa; phylum Chordata; class Aves; order Passeriformes; family Cardinalidae; genus Cardinalis; species Cardinalis cardinalis. The sequence continues at coordinate 1,333,770 of JACDOX010000061.1, forward strand.
AGCTGAAGCTGTGCTGGACTGCAGAACCTGTCCTTGGGGAGCAGAGTTTATTCATATGATGCAGCACCTAACTCCCTCAGGATAATCCTACYGAAGCCAATTGCTTCACTTGAGTTATACACCCGTATTTGCACAACAAAGGGGCAGCAAAGACAAAGTGCCAYTTACAAATGAGGTCTCCCACTGCCACGGGCAAGTTAACTGATTAGGAAATGCAAATTTGTGGTGTGTAATAACTTCCAGGAGGGAAAGGAGTAGCTAAGTAGCATTAGCTGCTTACTTAGTAAATAATTATCTAAAGCAGCTCAGACATTCTGCCCGGGGCTGGGGGTGAGGGATGTGTGTTAGGGTGAGCGCTGCCCTCCTGCAGCTCTGCTCTCAGCAGTGTGAGCACCACACGCCCGGGCGCCACTCGGGATCCTTCAGCCGGGTTAGACAGTGAAACTCTGTCTTGTCTGTCAGGTGTCTCATCTGGGGATGCTAAGGCAGCAGTAAACCCTGGCAGCATTTCTGATTGCTGGATAACCCATGCAAATAAGAAAAGCAAATMATTCTGTAATCCTCTCTACCTCAGAGGAGAAAAAGATTCAAGATTAACCTCAATTTGTGCTGTGGTTTAGTCCAATACATGGGGACTGATGATTCCTCTCCCACTTTGACCTTAAAAAGTAGGGTGAGGAGAGGCCACAGGGAGAGAGGGGTTTCCTTCTCTCACCAGCATCCTGCAGCTCTTTCAGCTGATTTACTTGGTGGATTTAATGCCATTTAGATTAGCCAGGGTGGCTCCCTCAGCTGCCTCTGTCATCACCCCCCATGCAGATGCTGACGTGACAGAGCTCAGCTGCTCTGCAGCACACACAGACTCGGGCTGCTCTGATCAAAGGGAGGAAGCAGGTAACAGCCCGGCTTCCCCAAATTTATCTGATATTAAATGGGCTGAATTCTGTGGTATTCAGGATTTTAGAAGAACATAGATCAGATGGAACAGGCTGTTCCTCAATTTCAAAGATTTTMCTCTTTCCTGTACTTTGCAATCCTTCATCTACTGTACCTCCAAGTGATTTGGGTTTTATTCATCACAGCTCAACCTTAATTCTGTAACGCTTTTCTCTGTCATTACTCAATTTTTGGCATATATCAGTTATGACACAGGAAATTCTTTTTCCTTCAGGAAGGCCTTGAAATCATATTTATGAAAATATAATATGGTTTAGGATGCTGGGCTCGTTATGCATATTTTTACACTAAGATTTCACACAAAAGGGTTCAAGAATAAGAACCTGCCTGGTGCCTTTCTCTGGATGAGAAGGGGCGACATAATTTTGTCTATGAAACTCATTATTCTTTAAAATTCTCGCAAAAGAACCGTTCTTCAGCTGATTTTACAATGAGTGTAAACATCTTTCCCTCTGTGTTTTTTCAGCTTTACCAAGTACTTTGGGCTTTCTGCACCTTGGTGCTTATTTCTGTATCACACACTGGAGGCTGAGGCATCTCAGGACACAGGGAAATTTGCTTCTCTTTCTTCTTTTTCCAGATGTCTTAGCTGTGCAGCCTGGAAAAAGCATATTTCATTTGCATTGTTCTCTCTTCTCACTCACAAAGTGCACACTTTCAAATTTAGCAGAGATTTGTTTCCTAAACCTCATTAAGCAGGGAATACTTTTACTAATCCAATTCAACAAATTATAGTTTTCTCAAAACTGTCCTTTAGAAAGAGCTTTCAGAAATTGCTCTGCAACTCATCTGGAAAATGTGCACAGACAGGAGGATTTATTTTCCAAACAGAGAGTTTTAATCTCTCATTAAACAAAAAAAAAAATCAACAAAAAACCCCAAATAAAACCAATACAGGACAATAGTTAGTGTTGCTAAAATTAATATAATGCCTTTTTTCTATGCTATAGAAAGAAATCCAGCATCTTACAAGAAATGAGTTTTACAGGAAATCTCTCATTGGGGGCATGCATTGCCCTCACAGCTGCTGTCAGTATTTGATGTACCTGGCACTGGACCCAGCAGTGTGTGGGTGTCACACTGACAAACACACATGGGCACATTTCTTCTGCTCACACAGCTCACAACACCTCACCCTGCCTTTGTTGGCTGGATTTTTATAGCACAGGCTGCTGTGGGACCCAGAGGACGTGGAAGTGACACACATCATCCTGAGGTCTCAGCCCACACTGCCTGTGCTTCATTTTTCTCAGTATGAAATGAAACAGCACAAAATTTAATAAACTGGTTCAGATTTTATTATTGTGCATGGGCCTGGCTTTGATGAAGATGTTGAAGTACCAACATGCTAATTAATGATGACAAAACAGTAGCAAATCATAGCCTGAGCAAACAGCAGCAGGAAGAATGCTGAGGTTGTAAGAATTAACAGATGATTAAAGATGCATTGGGCTACGCCTTAGTCATGGACTGAAAATGTCATTAAAAAAATCATCAAACCYTCTATAAATAACTCCATGATTATTTCTCAGGAAAATTGTCAGGTGTTGCAACACTGCTCAATTGTTCATTTTCCTTCCTCGACAGAACAAAGACTGAAATATTTACTAGATTATTTAAATGTTATTTTATAGACCACTGTCWATATAAAAAGTAATGTTTTCAGCATATACAGCTCAGGGAATAGCAAGAAAATTTTAATCTGATGAAAAATGAATTACTTGAGAAACAACAAAACAATGAACAAAAAMCCCACAAGGTCAGGTTCTAAAATGACGTAAAACACTGATCAAAATGGGGAATAACCACTTCTTTTATCCTTATACAACCAAACCCAGAATTTAGYACAGGGTATTTGATTCTGCCACCAAAACATGACTTGAATCTTTGTATTACAGCACTAAAATAAACTAATTTGGGCTGTAGCCTCCCCTTGAAACTGAAAGTATACACAGTTCATTTGCACTGCCTTCTGCCTACTCAGCTCAGGCACATCCATCGGCCTGATCATGTGCTCTGCAGGGTGAGCCACGTCCTGAATTGCCAAGGAGAAACACAGGCAGAGCTGAGCACACGGGCAGCATTCCCTTGGCTTCCCACAAACCGCCTGCAGGGTGTGGATGGAGGTGTTGGAGCCTGTGAAAAACGCCAATCACTTGGTTTTTTTAAGTTTTAAAAGTTTAATGATAATAAAATGGTTATAAAAATAGCAATATAATTACAGTAATAATAATTTGGACAATTTGGATTAGGACAATATGAGGCAATAGAAACAAAGAGTTACAGATRTCCAGGTACCTTTTTCTGGGCAACATAAGCCCRAAAAAGGACACAYGYTAACAGAGGATTAACCCTTAAAAACAATAACCTGTTGCATATTCATACATCGCATACATGATGGATAAATTCCATTCAAACACAGGATTCTGTCTGGTCAGTGTCAACTTCTTCCTCTTAATCCTAACAAGTGTCTTCATGGCTGAGCGAGACGGGAAGAAGTTCATTTCTTCTGATAAGAGAGCAATAAATTCTCTTTCTCTAAAAGACTCAGGTGTCCTGTGGCTGCTATCTCAGTGCGAGTCCTTTCTTTAAAAAAAAAAAGTATCCTACATAGCATAGTTTCTATTTTAACCTTATGTTATAACCTAAAACTATATTTAACACACTACTTAAGGAAATTAATAGAGCATAACTTTCTAACATAACACATATAATATTAATTTTAATATTTGCGAAAAGCCRATCATAAAATACGCAWTTTTCACAGAGAACAGCGCTCTGAGGGCCGGGCTGGGGCAGCGCCCTCAGCGCCTGGGGGCTCAGGGGGACAGGGCAGGGCAGCCGTGCCCAGCCCGCCGTGCCCGAGCAGAGATCCCGGAGTGCTCTGTGCAGGAAGGGCCTGCAGAGCCCATCCTGATCCAGCCCTGCCGAGCCCATCCTGATCCAGCCCTGCCGAGCCCATCCTGATCCAGCCCTACGGGCACGGACACCCGCCGCCATCCCCGGCTGCTCCAAACCCGTCCGACCCGGCCCTGGACACCCGCAGGGATGGAGCACCCACAGCTGCTCCGGGCAGCCTGTGCCAGGGCCTCGCCACCCGCACAGCGAGGAATTCTCCGCAAAACCCAATCCCAGTGTGAGGCTGTCTTGATACAGCTCCGAGACTCCTCTTTAACGCAGCTCGGGCTGCGGTGAAGGGGACGGACTGCCGAGCCCCGGCGCTGGGGCGGCCGCGGTACCGATGCCTATGCCGATGAAGATCCCGCTCCCCATCCCGGTCCTGGTCCCGATCCCCCATCCCCAGTCCCCGATCCCTGATCCCGATCCCCGATCCCCGATCCCCGGTCCCGGTTTCCCCTCAGCGGTGCCGGGCGCGGGGCGGGCCCGGCGCATGCGCGGTGTCGGTGGCGGGCGGTGCCTCACGGGCTGGCGGGAGCCGCGGCCCGGCCATGTCCGAGGCGTATTTCCCCGTGGGCCCCGGGCTGGGCATGGAGGAGAATTTCCTCTCGCTGGACGATATCCTGATGTCGCAGGAGAAGCTGCCGGGGCGCGCCGAGAGCGCCCTGCCGCGCCTGGCCGTGTTGATGGGGCAGGGCGCCAGCAGTGCCGAGTCCGTCCCGGAGGTAACGGGGAGGGGACACGGGACGCAGGAGTGTCGCTTTCAGGAGGGGACACGGGACGCGGGAATGTCGCTTTCAGGAGGGGACACGGGACGCGGGAGTGTCGCTTTCAGGAGGGGACACGGGACGCGGGAGTGTCGCTCTCGGGAGGGGACGGGGCGCGGGGTCTCTGCCCCGGGGCCGCCGCCTCGCCCGCCCCTCCTGTCGCGCCTCCCAGGCCCGGCCACCCTCTCTTGGTGGTCACTGCAARGATGCTCTCTGCTGCTTTCCCAAAAGTTATTTTGCTTTTATTATATACACTTTGCTTGTTTGGGTTTTTTCCCCTTCTTTTTCTCTTGCTGTTTCATCAGCTGACAATTCTTAAACCATAGAGCGTCAATATAAGTCCACTTCCTGAGTCTTGCAGTAATAAAGCCTCTAAAGTGTRTCTGGTTTATGCTACAGTCACAAAGGACTGTTCTGAAAACAAAATTGACTTTTTWAATGCTGGGTCTTCATTAATAAAGTTCACTCTGTCTTTGGGGCTGCTTCAGGTGTGCTTTCCTGGCAAGGATAACTTTTGGCTTCTCTGGTTCYCCCAGGGATCGAAGCTGGAAATCCCCCTGTGGCTTGCTAAGGGGCTGCATGACAGCAAAAGGAGAATCATCTCTGTGGAACTGCCGAAGATTTACAAGGAAGCCTGGAGGACAGTGTTCAGTGCTGATGCCAATGTGGTTGATTTGCATAAAATGGGGCCCTACTACTATGGATTTGGCTCACAGCTCCTGAATTTTGAGAATCCAGAGAATCCTGAGATAGCTCAGACTATCCTGCAGGCAAGTATCTGAATCAGGCCTTGAAATTTAGATTTGCATTTTTCTGTCTTCGTTTTATTCCCAGCTACTTAGCARTCTTCAGGAAAAGTATCCTGGTTTAATCCAGATGACTTCTGGATTGAATATGGATGTCCCTCTTGGCAGCTGCACTGGCTGGGGCTGGAAGCCTCCACTGTGCATCCAGGAGTATAATTTTAGCTTGGTGTTTCCACAYTGTGAATATGGTATTTCATAAAATCCTGTAAAACAGGACTAGAGGAGATGTAGGATTATTTAACTATACCTGTCTTTAAATGTTTCTAATGCTGAGAGCTYACCCTGCTCTGGGCAATCTCTTTCAGTACCTTGCCAGCCTCACCTTAGGAGGTTTGCTCCAATGTCTGAACCAAAGCTCYTTCAAGCTCTGTTCTGTTTGACTCATACCAAGTAAATGCTGAGGAGAGATTATTCTCTTCCCTCCTGCAGCAGTCCCAGTTCATTTGATGTTTCTCTATGGGTCATGCTCCCTAACCTCAGTGCCCTCATTGTGCCCTGCTGKTGCCTCTCCAGTGGATCTGCATCCACCACGCCATGCCCTGAACAGCAGTGCAGTCCCATGCTCAGGACTTGTGCTGCTGAAAACAAAAGGATTACTTTGTGAGTTTGGTGTGGCTCTGATGCTCTTGGCTCATCTTGGTGCAGCATCTGGTTTGTCACAGTGCAGTCACACGGATCTGTGTTTGGCTTGCAGTCCACAGTGGGATGGTGCAGGTTGCATCTGTGAACAAATAATTTCCTGACTCTGTGCTATTTCTGCCTTAATGTAAAACCTTCTGTTRGTCCTGGGTGAATGACAGCCTATTGTTTTCACACCATCTTTCTAATTAGTCAGGATTGCTATGAATTAAGAGTTCTGCTCCCTGACATGCCTGTAGTCAGCCCTTCTCCTTCTCCTGCATGTTGCATGCTGATTTAATAAGCCCAGCTTCTGTTTCTTTAGTAAGCTCATTAATTAACATCTCAAGCAGTGGCTGGTTCCACAGAGACCCCAGTGGAGCTCCACTCAGTGTGTTCTTCCCTCCTGACAGAAGCTGTGGATGATGGCTGTCTCTCCTGACCATCTTTGGGTGGTCTGGCTACATCTTCCAGCAGTGCCCCATGACAGATGCCCCTCTGCTGCTCTTCCTGCCTGTGCAAGGCCTGGCACCCTGCCCTAGCAGGAAACCAGGCTGGGCTCTGGGAATTTGTTCTTGGCAAGTCCRTGGTGGCTGTGATTCTTTTATTGTCTTGCAGAAGTTTCTGTGTTGCTTCTTTGTTCCAGTATGCTTCCAGGAATTGATGCTGATGGATTTATAATTCCCTGGCTCTTCCCTTCTCCCTCTCCATGTCCCCTKTCTCTTTTAAAAGATAGATGTCATCTTTGTCTGTTTCCGGGCTTCAGTCTTCTTGAGCTTTTAAGCATAACCACTAACAGCTCTGAGATCTCTTCAGCCAGGTCTCTAAGTGGGCTGGGATGGTTTTTATTGCATTTTTTTCCCTTTCTCTGTGCTTTACATTAAGGCTGATGCAGAGAGGCTTTAAAGTGCTGCTTTCTTGGAGCTGTCCACTGAACATGTGCTTTGTGCATTGAGGAGGTGCCCACGCCTTTCCTTGTCTTTTCTTTTTCTGCTAATGGACATCTTGGGGAAAAAAGCCACAGTAGAATTCATTACTTATTGACAGAAAAGTCAAAGCATGCCAGGTTTGATTTCTCTTTTTAGAAGCAAACAAGGGAGGAGTTGTGCTGAGTTAAAAACCTATAAGTTTATCCTTATTTAACCTATTACTTTATGCTATAAGTTCTGGCAATTCTAAAATCAACTTCTGAAATAACAAAGCACAGTTTTCAAAGAGTTCTGACCCTTTTTTTTCCAGTTCCCAAAAGCAAAGATAGAGAGGAAAATAAAATGCCKTAAGTAGATCTTGTTGCTTAGCTTTTCAAAGTGCTATTTATAAGTTGCAGCTCGGTTTGGTTTTTCACCTTTTTCATGGGTAAATGTTTTTCTAGCATACTGAGTGCTTTTCAGCAGCAGTTTGGCTTAGCTTCCAGGACATTCACAACTTGCAGCTTGTACGTTCCTGTGGCATGAGATTTATTCCTCCTGCTCTAAAGCAATGATTGCTTGAGAAGTGAGACAGAAAAGATCATAATTGTGGTGTATCCTGAGATCTCCTCAATCCTGTTGTGAGGAAGCAGCCAAAATCCAATTCTGTGTTTGCTTCCCATCCGATATCAGGTATTTGACGTCCCAGCTCGGGCACAAAGTGATTTTGTCTTTGTAGCCAAGCTTAACAAGTGCTGTGCTGGTTGCAGACCCTTGGCTTGCTGTGAACAGCAGCCTAAACTTTGGCTGTTCAGTTGTGGCAGCTCAGGGCTCCAGGTGGGCTGGGTGGCTCTGTGTTACCTGTCAGTGACTCTGTCTGTTCCCTCAGACGTTCGTTGCCCGTTTCCGCCGCATCATGGACTCCTCTCAGAACGCCTACAACGAGGACACGTCTGCGCTGGTGGCACGCCTGGATGAGCTGGAAAGGGCTCTCTTTCAAGTGGGCCAGAAAGGGCTGAATGACTTCCAGTGCTGGGAAAAGGGACAGGCTTCTCAAATCACAGCGTCCAGTCTGGTGCAGAACTATGGGAAAAGAAAGCTCGCAGAAGTGGATGGTTAAAAGTCTGAAGAACATGAAGCTGCAGTGGGGAATACAGATTTACAGCCTGTTGTAGAAGAGAAAAATCAATCAATTTAGGGAAGGACAGGCTCCCTGTCYGTTAATGGGCATTCTTCTCTGTAGCAGCTTTGGGTAAAACTAATGAAAATTTTAAAGGCAGAGGGCGAGGGTACAAAAACCAGATGACACCACTGAACAGCCTTACAGCTTACTCATAGCACTCCTGAGGAGTTGCAGCTAAAGTGTTTGCTAGGTGGCTAAAAGGCTATGAGAGGACTTCCTAAAAGGGTAATAAATACTAATTATTGTTCCAAATTGATATTTACAATACCAGGTCTGGACAGAAATGTAATTTATGTATTTCATCTTGTCCTTCCCATCCCAACCTCCTGGAAACAACTGTTGATTCTTTGAACAGCTGTTTCCAGGTTCCCTGTTCATTAGAGAGCCCCAGTGATGTGTTAAAAATGTGATACAGCATTAATTTTTTTTCATTTCTTTTACACTGAGGTGGAACAGGTGCTCTTAGTGAGGCAGGAATGTTTTTCTTTCCTGTCTCCTGTACACAGTACCAGTGCCCTGGAGAGAAATACCTCCTCAAACCCACACAGCAAGTGGCTGCAYAGGTCTCGTGCTGCCTTGTCCTCTCTCTCCCTTTTTGGCCCTTGTGACCTTGGTGTTGTGCAGTAAAGACTGTTCTTGTTTGATGCCTGTGGCTTTTGTACTGGATTTGTCTCTGTGATGGGTGTTCTACAGAGGAGGAAGCAGAAGGCAGCRAAGAGTAAAGTCTGGACCAGATCAAAAGCAGAAACTTCAATGGAAACTCTGCCCCATTATCAACCTTTGAGATATTTGTTCCTCCATGAGAAATTTGTCTGATTTCTAAATTTGGTTAGTAGAAGGGACAGAGCAAATGAACTGAGTTTCCTTCCTTCTGATCCATCCAAATGAATCTAGGAATATGATCCTGGTAAATGTCATCCTTGCCAGTAGGAGTGACTGGATTTGGGACTTCCTGAACAGCACAGTGATTATCATCCCTTGTGGATGCCCTTAAACCTAGATCATCTCAAGTCCCATTGGACTGGAGACAGAAGATGTGGTTATCTCTGTAGGGCTTAGTTCCTGCAGCCATCAGGATGGTTGTCCTTTGGGAGCAGKATTAGACACCTTAGAGATGCTTCTGTGCCTCTGTAGAAGGAGAACCTAAGCAGAGGAGCTGGATCCTGATGCTGCTGAGCACTTCCACTTCTGTGGGAAATTTATTTCACCTCCCTGGGAGGTGACAGCAAGATCCCAATCTCAGAGGAGCTGTTACTGGACTCGCAGATGCCCCTGGATATTGGATTCAAACAAGACCTCGAGCACAAAGGSCTGTTCCTTGGCCAGAGAAGTCCAAGCTCAGCCTGTGGAGGTGGTCAGAGGGGACAGTGTTSTGCCTCCACAGCTGTCTGGTGCCTCCCCTCAGCTGCCCAGGGCCAGCTGCCCTGCCACAGGAGACCAGCTGGAAGCTTGCCTGACAAAGTATTTGGARTATGTGCAGGACGAAATGCTGCTGCACTTAATGACTTAATGGCACATAATGGCTTATGCATTTGGCAGTTGTCCATTTCTGGATTTTTATCTTGAATAAATGTKTTGTAAGGGAATGCTCATAATGTGAAAAGTCTGTTGTTAATTCCGTGGCGCTAGAAAAATCAAATGGGAAAGTCCAGGTCTCTACACAAATGTGGCCATGGTAGATAATCCCTCTGCTCTTGCAGATAAGATCAGGAGCTAACTTGTGCAGTTGTATCAGTGTAGAAATAGCTCCTGCCTGACTTAGCCCAGGTGGGGTCTGGCAGCTTGTACAGGCTGTGGCAGAGACCCTGCCAGGCAATCAATAAGCTCTTTAATGAATTGCATTTTTAGGAACATAAGATGTGTAGAGATGACTCTGTGTTACCTCAGCTTTGTTGTAGTGCTGGTGGGAGGTGGGAATTGGCTCCTGCTGCTCCAGGCACTGTGGCAAACACTTGGTGTACCATGGCAGAGCTGTGATCARTGCTGCAAGGGGAGCAAGTTGAAGTCCATCTGTGACAAGAAGCATCTTTCAAYTGGAAATACTATTTTACTGAGATGTTTGCCTTGGGATGTAGCTGGTTTATAACCAAAATCATGAGTTTCATCAGTTTCTGGACTGGTTTTGGTGACTATCCAAGCTAATTTTCCTGCATTTGTAAGACCATTTTTCTTCTCTACTGCTGGATGCAAAATCCAAGCAGAAGGTTGCTCACTTGCCAACATTTTGTGCAACAGCCTTCAGAGTAGGGAGGAAAAAATGTCTGAAGTAGTCTTCATGTCACTGGCTTTTTGTAAGAAGGCAATGCCACTTCTAGTAACCATGAGTTAAGGACCCTTAAAAATCTGATCCTGTAATTTTAAATGACAGTATTGGTTAGTTTTTTTCTGTCTAGAAGAGTGCTCTTTTTGTGAACACAGCTGTCCTTTGCTATGGCACTGCAGCAAGCTTTAAGTTAGAGGAGTTTGAGCTTGTGTGTTTTCAGAATGGTACAATAAATCTTCATTACAGAATTACCTGGAAAAGGTCTGAAAAGGACTATTAAGTTTTATTTCTCCCATGTCCTTCAGTTTTTAAATTGAAGGACTGCTGGCATTTCTGACAAATCAGTCCACAGACACATTTTACAGTATTGCCACAAATGTTTTCATTGCAATCAAGTGAAAAAATAGGCAAAATTTTAGCAGCAACCAGGAGAAGAAGCAAGAAGTGTTCTGGGAACTGACATACTATAACACCAGGTATTATTTTTATGAGAGACACAGTGGCACCTGGCTGAGTTAGGGGCACAAGCTGTTCTGATCTTCAGCCAGTGATTKTCTACCTTTTTGGGTAACCAGCTACAACAGAAGCTTTGTTCAAAATTTTAATTGAAAGCTGGTTTGGTAGGTTGCACTACCTTGTCCTAGATTAGAGCATACACAAGGAGTGGATGTCATGGTTGGCAATGCAAATGAAGGATTACTGACTGCTGCTGCAGGAGGGAAGGGGTGAGAAAGCTGTGGAATCCAAAACCCTTCTGCCAGGGAGAAATTTGCCATCCATGGGTCTTGACCACAGTGGTGAAAAAGAACCCAGAGGGGGCTTGAGACAAGGAATGAAAGCAAGAAGGAAGAGGAGACTGAGCTTCCACCCACCCTGGGCACACTGAGGCTGCCTGATGGGCTTTGCTTCCCAGTGGGAATTGCTCTGGAGAGCCTCTTCCCTGGGGGCTGGCCACGCTCTGCTGCACAGGGCCAGCCTTGCTGGSAGCCCCCAGAGCCGAGTCCTTGCTCTGCTCTGGGGAGCAGGACAGCACCAGGAGCACTGTGCTGTTTGCCAGAACACTCCTCAGCTGCTGTGGAAAATTACAAGGGGCACAGCCCCAAAAAGCCAAGGCATTTGTTCTGGTTTTCCAAACACTTCATTAATGTCATTGACAATACCAGCAGGTTCCTCAGATTAGCGTGCTTCTATTTTTGAAGAGTTATTCCTCGTGGCAGGCTGCCAGGCAGTGCCAGCAGCCTCAGTATCCTTTCTATCAGGATTGGCAGGGCACACTGGTCYATTGCCTTTCATTGGCCTTTGTGAGAATTTACAGCTGCAGCTCTTTGCAGTGCTTCCCCCACACCTCGGGGAAAATGCACCTTCCTTGGGATTCCCAGCTGGAACTGTGCAAGGCAGAAATCTCCTCTGTTGTAGGAAAAAAGCCACTTTTCTGCTGGTGGGTCAAGGCAAGGCACAGGCAGCAGAAGGGCTGAGCAGGTTTGGGGGTGAGAAGCATAGAGGGACACAGAATAAGGAATCCCAGTTTCCCTGCAGATGAGCTTGAGAAACTGCAACCCTAAAGACAGTCCCAAACTTACCCTCCTGGGATTTCTGTGTCTGCAAGTGGGCAGTGGTAAGGAAATGTCACCTGAGTGTCACAGTCGTGCTGTTCCATTTCTGTTGTGATGCTGTGATACAAAAAAAAGGTGGCAGAATTCAAGTGGAGATTGAAGACTGGACTCTTAGCTTGTGTGGCTTGTAGGACAGGCCTTGTCCCTTGCTGTCCCTTTGGTCCCTGGAGAGCCCTGGATTCTCCCCTGGGAAAGCAGAGAAGAATTGTGACAAACCCTCACAAACCCTTGCTGAACATAAAAGACAATTTTTCCCCTGACTTCAGACCAGGAAGCTGCCAAATGCTGAGGATGTAGTGTGGTGKTTTTTTTCCTCAGGCATTAGAGCAGAATGGAGTGAGGAGGTGGCTGTGGSACTTGGCAGCGATGCACTTGGGAGGAAGCAGTGAAGCAGATGCAGTAATCAGAGTACAATCTAAGCAGCCCTCACATGTGCTTATTTCTCTTGCTGTGGGACCATCCTGGGCAGGGTGGGTGTATCTTTGCAGACAGGCTCTCATCACAGCAAGGATTTAAGATGAGTTTCTTGCCTTCASAAATACCAGATTTGCAGGTTTTTGGCTGTTTAGTTGACATCCTGCAGCCCCTTTCCTAAGTGCTCWGTGCCCATGGATGGCTGAAGGGCCATTTCTGTGCTGAAATGAGGGGTGAGGGAACAAGCCACACACAGGCCCTGGGCAGCACCAGCAAACCAACTGTGGGAGTCACAAGCTTCCAGAGAAAGGTCCTCCCTCTCCTCAGCTGTGCTGGTGGGGACCCAAGGAGTGCTGATGGAGTGGAGCCAAGGGGCAGGGCTGTACTCTGCACTCATGTACTGCTGCCCCGTGCATTTGGGGTTACTCCAAGTTTGCACCAAATCAGCAGGGTTTATTGCAGTCATGGTGGATTTACTGAGCTCTTCCTGGAGGCTGAGCTGGTATTTTCCTTTTCAGTTTGGGCTCTCAGATGCACAAATGCAGCTCTGGCTGCCCAGCCGAGTCTGTCCCTGCTGATGGAGGCAGAATGGGGTGAACAGACCACGGCCTCCCTGGATGGCCAGGGCTCAGTTCAGCCAGCACTGCCCTGGATTCACACTGCATCCTCCAAGTGAGCCCTCCTGGGGCRTGCAGTGACATTTAACTGAGTGGTCCCACCCTCATCACCCTCTGGAGCTCTGCTGTGTCCTGGCTGCACCCAGCACCCTGGGGCTTCAGCTGACTCAACAGGGCAGGGAAAAGGCTCTAGGAAAAGAAAATCACTGCAAATCAGGCCTTGGGAACAGCATCTGCTTTATGGCAGGGACCGATTTAATCTCCTTAGCAATCGCCTCAATTGTAGAATCAGCAGGATGCTAATTAATTGAGAGGTGCTCAGCGACRGCCACTGAGATCCCTCCTGGCTTTAAGTGGAAGCCTTTTGGGTTTGGCATTTGTGCTGGCTGCTCTCCCAGCAAGAGGGTGTGCCTGGGGGTTAAATCCCTGTGTGGGGTGTCTGACACCATTCTCCTCGGGCTGCCTGTCCCTCCCTGCTGGCCGTGCCCGGGTCTGGGGTGCCCACACACCCCTGAGATGATGCCATGGCTGTGGGAAGCASTGCTCTGGCCTCCCACTCCTGCCTCTTGGCCCAGGGAGCCAGCAGAGAGGGGTGGCTGCAATCCATGGAACACCTCACCCTGCCTCCCTCTGGCCCTTCCAGCCTGGAGCCAGCCCCTCACCTCCACCCTGAAAGCCCACAAGCCGATTAAGCCCAGCATGTTAATTGGCTGTGACAGCTCATTTTGTTATCTTGTGCTTTGTTATTGATGGGGTGCGTGTGACTGGCTTGGCAGGAAGGTCAGTGCCAGGATGGGCCAGAGCCCCTTGTTTGGTGCACCCCAGCACGTGGAGAGGGCTCCAGGAGCCCTGCCAGGATCAGCTGCAGGGCAGCAGCCACCTCAGGGGGCATTGAACCCCGGGGTCTGCAACACCCTGACTCAGGAGCTCATGGAGACTCCAAGAGAAGAGGGTTTGGGTGGGCATCTGGCACCCACTGGTGCAAGCCACTCTTTCCAGGGCTGGGTGATACAAAGATTGGATTTAAAGCCYCTGAGGTGGGAAGATGCACAGGCCAGGCAGCACCTGGTATCCAGCTCTCTCCAAACCAGTTTGGGGACTTCATCTTGGTTTTGTCTTAGGCTTCTACAAGGGACAGGGCTAAAACGGGAAGGAGAGGATGAGTGTGCAGGGAGCTGGAGAGCTGAGGGAGGGAGCTTCGTGGTTGTCCAGTGAGCCAGGAGCTGTGGGGGGAAGAGATGAAGGCCTGCCTCAGGAAGGGAGAGAGGTTGGTGCTTCAGAGTCAATGTGCTGTCCTGGGACAGCAGTGACACACCTTTGGCCAGCCCTCTGCCCCTCTCCCAGCATCTGCAGAGTCCATGGCCCAAATGCAGCAAAACAAGAGAGTGCATTAGTGAGAAGTGGGATGAAATCGTTAGGATTGATGGACCAGAGCTAGTGGTATTGATCAGCTGAGGGCCAAGGAGAAGGTCAGGGGCAGAGCTGGTGGGGTGCAAGGCAAGGGGAGCTGGGTGTTGGGCTGCTCCTGTGAGGGCTTTCTKGACCATCAGGAGGAGGGACTGCAGGTGGCTGCAGCTGGCGGGGAGTGGGGAACTGTGGAAACTCTGAGAACAGAAATTGAGTGTTCCAATGCTCCAAATCCATCACCCTCCCCCTAAAGCATCACAGCAGCTTGCAGCTAGAGAGGTCAGCCCTTGGAAATGGCATTATTCCATCCTCYGAGGGAAGGTAAGAGTGGGCAACTTTGCTGTGTTGTGACAGGTGCTGTGCAGTTGAAAATGCTGATTAATGCTGCCTTTGAGAATGTGCCAGTCTCTGGCCCCCGAGGAGAGAGCCCCTGCTGTCTGTGCTCTGTCTCACGCCTATCAACCTGCTAAACACACACATGCCTCACTCTGAGCACTGCCTGGGCTCTGCTGACAGGGATTTATTTAAAGCCTGGCTTGGCTCTGAGAAGAGGCCGTGGCAGAAGCAGCACAGTGGGCCTGGGCAGGGCTGCTGCTGCTGGCTCCTGTGGCTGGGGGAGGCAGGAGGGGATGGAGGGGCCTGCTCTGGRGAAATGGGCACAGAATTCTGCCTCTGCAAGAGGTGTCTCCTGGTAGTGGGTGGCTCTCCAGGCCCACAAAGTGAATGCCTGAACTGAGGTCAGAGTTGAGCACTTCATTGCAGGGAGAAGGAGCTGAAGGCAGCACCCTGCTGCACACACCCTGCAGGCACAGTGCTCCAGGGCCAGGTACCTTCCTCTGGAAATCAACTTTACTCTGATGTGCTCAGCCAACCAGTGCAGCTGATGGACCAGACCTTCAATTCCAGCAGAGGTGCCTGTGCAGAGGCAGCTTTGGAAATGGCTGAGGGAAAAGTCCCCAGGGCTGCCTCGTTCCTGGCCCCAGTGCAGCTGAGCCATGGGAATTTTTCTTGGCTGGTTACTGGTCTTTTTTTTTTTTTTTTCCCTGGCTTTTGGACAAAATCATCCCATTGCCCTGAGGCAGAGGGGCTGTGAGCACTGTGAGGAACAGAGCTCAGAGGAGCAGCCATCCTGCAGGACTGGTGGGCAGCTTGAGCAGCAAAACAGTGAGGGGACTCAGGGTCTGAATGAACAGAGAAACTTGAATGGGGCCCAGCCCTGTTAGAGGGACAGAGGAGAACATCTCGTTAGGGCAGAGCTCAGAGCCAGGATGGAAAATTACTGGCAGCCCTGTGTTTGGAGGGCAGGAGGCAGCCGGGGGGGACGGGCAGCTYGCCAGCCCCAGCACATGCTTTGTGGGGCACACAGGGCACAGCCCAGCTCTGCCCTGGGCCAGGTCACAGCCTCTGCTCCGTCCTGGGCTCGGGGKCTGTGTGGCAGGGAGAGGATGCTGAGCTCCCTGCAGGATTTTACCTTCCCAGGCAGCTTCAGTGGAATGTGCGGTGTCAGGATGTGGAGCAGCAGGGCTGGCTCCTGCCTGTCCCTGTCCCTGTCCCTGCCCACAGTGCAGCTCTGCCCTGTTCTGCATGAAGCCCAGCAGTTCTGGGGACACCAGCCCATCCTGGCACCAATCTGGGACCTCTGGGCAAGGTTTGAGGTGTCTCTTTTTGGGGCACCCAAGATCTAATTGCCCTGCTGTCATTCTGGTTCTGATTATTTTGGAGCCAGCAAGGTGTGCACCTTTTGCTGCCCTGTGGATGTAAGGCTGGGGCAGATCGTGCCTGCCCTRGGGGTGGGATGATCAGCCAAGGTGGGATGCAGGATGGGGCCCATCACCAACCTGCCCAAGACATCCTTCACTATGGTCAAGGCTCCAGCATGYCATCCCATGCCCTTGGAGCAGCTTTACCTGGAAGACACCTCTCCCTCACACCGGCACATCCCCACAGCCACCAAAGTCACACTCCCACTGCTTTGTGTGCACTGCTGGATTCTGGGAAATGACTCCTRAGCATTTTTGAAAATAGGTCTTTGGGATATGTCTCACCAACTGCTTAYTCTCATTTCTCCCTCTTTTGAGTAGCTTGACTGAAACAACCCATCCAAGGTCCAGGGCTGAGCAAAGCAGAACCAGMAGCCACTGGCTCCCAACAATGTTTTTATTTAAGGGCAAGAATAAAAACATCACACTCACGCACAGATGAGGCTAAATTTAGCTGTGACTCCTCTGCACATCGTCACTGGCCTGCCTGTGCCTGGGGTGGTACCCGATGCCCATGGAGCCCTTCAATAGAGGCACATTGATCCTGCCRGTGCCTGCACAGCCGGCCTGGGCAGCCAGCACATCTGCCCCAGGCTGCTTCTCCTCCTGCCCCAGACCAGCCCTGTGTGCAGCACAGCCTCAGCCTGGAGCTGTGGATGGGTGTCAAACCCTGCCCTGCCTCGGGGCTTGGATTCAGGCCTCTGCTTCCCAGCTGGTCACCTCTACGTCCCTCTCTGCTGATGGCAGCTGTGGGCTCTGTCCACCACCAGCTGCCCACCTCAGGAGGGGTCCTTGTGGCACTGCCAGTGCTGAGTGCCACTGTGGGAAGGGTGGCCAAGGGGTGCAGAGCTGCCTGCAGCAGGGTTAGGGGTCCCAGCTCACCTCTGCCAGGCTGAGATGGCACCATTGAACAGGAACTTTGGGGGGAGCAGGGTCATGCTGGAGCATTTTGTTGGAGTTTTATGGTCTCTGCCTTTTTAATGGAATCTTTCCAGAGACAGGGAAAATGAAAGGTCCCAGGGCCTCTAGTCCTGCCGCTTCCCTCTTGCCACCAATGGCATCCATGGGTTCAGCAGTTCTGGCCCCCTCTGCCCCTCTGCTTGAAGGTGTGACTGCTGAGGAGAAAATAAATCCCAAGCATGGAAAAGAATTTATTCCCAYAGAAACCCCTGGCAACTGAAGGAAGAGGAGGAGGAGGAGGTTTAAATGTGTGCAATGCCAGGAAGATCAGAACCAACACTGTCTCATCCTTGACCAGTCGAGAGAAAACCCCTTGGCTGCTGGACCCACAGARGAGGGGGAAAAGCAGAGCTGAAGACAGGAAGATCTGATCCCATTGAAGGGCTAGGTGAGGGGCTGGCTCCTACTTGAGGGATTTGAGAGTCCCTGAGCTCCCTGACATCATGGGCTTTTCCTCTCTTTGAGGTGGAAAGGTGAATGAATGCAGCCTGGATGCAGAACTCGTGGTGACTCAGCGGGAGAGGTTGAAATCAGCTGAAATCTGGTTGCCATCCAAAAAGCCTGAGACAAGCTGTTAAAATTGATGTACCAGGGATGAATGTCAGTATGAGCAGACATTTCTCCAGCCCCTCAGCGGCTGTTTGTAGGAGCACTGCCTGTGGCTGCTCTGAAGACACCCCCTGGCMCAGCAGGCAAAGGTGCCCTGAAGCAGAGGGGTCTGTTGGCCACTGTGGTTGGCTGAGGGGCAATGAGGCTGAGCTCTGAGATACCTGATTCAACCCAGGTGCTGAGGAACCAAGCCCACTGAGAGGAGGTGATGGGGTCCTCAGGAGCTCCCCATGTTTTGGTAAGAGCCAGTTTTGGATGGTATGTCCTGTGCAGTTGCCTCAGGCAGCATGGGAGTGGAGGCTGTTACATCCCTAGCTGTGGGAAAAAGTCAGTTAAAGTGATATCAAAGTACAGAGGAAGGAACAGTGGCAGGATGGGCTTGTCTAGCTTGGAGACAAGCAGGATYCAACCCTTGCTCTGGGGCCGGCCAAGGCCCTCTGTTTTCAATGTCCCAGTGGTCCCAATTCAGGAGAATTCAAGTGATTCACAACCTCCTGCTCTGCCCCAAGCAGATGCCACCCTACACCTCCAGCATCAGTGTGCGTGGGGTCATCACGACCCCRGTCACAGCCTCCACTCCTGGGTGATCATTCCGATTGTCATGATCCCAATTCCCTCACAGCCCCCCACCATTATGGCCCTGCTGTGGGGACCTTCCTTGCACAGGTTCTTCTTATCCTGGAACCACCAGGCAGCCTTGATCAGGCCCATCCTCTGCCCAGGGGAACCTGCATTCCCATGCCCCGAGGACCCTCAGGTCCCTTGTCATCCGTAGTTTTGWTCCTGGATACTCCCAAGCCCTTTGTCCTTCATGGCCCCACTCTCCAGGACTCCTTACATCCCCTGGCCACCAAAGGCTGTGTTCCATTGTAGTGCACAGGTGCCCTCTTGTCCCAGATCCTCCCCAGAACCTTGATTATCACCCTCCCCTGCTCTCAGGGAGACCCAGACCCCCTGTGCCATACCTGGGGCTCCTGAGGGGTCCCACTGTCCCCTGCTTCTGGGGGACACTACCACAGGGACCTGTTGGACCTATTGGCCATCACAGTCCCACCCTGGGACCGAAATGGTTCTCTAGAGGGTGATGTGTGTCCTCGGCAGCCTCCATCCCCCGTGCAACCCCCGCACCCCCAGCGCTCCGCGAACCCCCCGCAGTCTCCATCTCCCGTTCGCTCCCGCCTCCCTCAGCCCCGTTGTTCTCCCGGTGCCCCCGTTCCCGATCCCGGCCCCGTCCCTCCCCTCCGGGCCCGACGAGGGGAGGAGGATCCGGCCGGCGGGGCCGTGCCCAGCCCAGCCCCTGCGCCGCCCCGCGCACCTCGCACCGGCACCGGCGCCGGGGCCGCCGCCGCCGCTCGCAGCCCGCCCCGCCCGCCCCGGCATGAAGGTGCTCCGGCACAAGATCGAGCTCCTGACAGGTACGGCCCGGCCGCGGTGCCGGAGCGGGGCTGTGAAACCCGGAGGGGCCGTGGGGCGGWGGGGCCGGGGGCGGCGAGAGCCCTCAGCCCCTGAGCCCCCCGAGGAGATGGAGCTGCCCCACAGCCTCGCCCTGCCTTTGCTCCCTGGGTGYGGGTGCCGGGCTCGGGTCCTGCCCGGGCTTCGGGAGGTGATGCCTTGCTGCAGCGGGGAAAGCCAGCCCGGGGGTGCTGGGGAACGGGAACGGAGGCGGCGGCTCCAGGCAAAGAGGGCGGCCAGCAGACAGCCGGGGGTGGGGGGGCCTGGGGAATTGCCGGAGCATCCCTGCGGTGCCTCGCGGCTCCTCAGCCAGCCTCCCCTGGGAGGCTCCCCGCTGCCCCGGCAATGCGCTGGGCTGGGAAGGAGGCAGCTCTTAGCAACAGCCACTGCGAGACAGCCTGAGCCCCCCCAGAGCCCCCGGCTGCCACCGCCACCGCCGGACCGTGCGCTGCTCAGCCCCTCAGCAGTGGCACCGTGTGCCCCGGCCTGGCCTGGCGCTCCCGTGGTGCGGCTGCCCGGTCCTGCACCCTCAGCCGGACCGCACTGTGCGGCTGGTTTGTGGGGGCTGCTGGGCTCCTGTGTCCCCCACGGGTTCAGAGACAGCTGGGGCTGTTCCTCCTGCACCGGTGGAGCAGGATGTGGCCAGGCTGTGTCACACTGGGGTTTTCCTTCACCCCATCGTGCTCCCCCATCCCGCCTGCTCGGGGGGCAATGCTGTGGGCACACGGCCGTGGCTCAGACTGGGCTGCAAGTTCCCTTCCTCCCTCTGCCAGCCTCACTGAAGGCTGCCTTGGCTTCACTGCCTGGCAGGGGCCAGCCCTCACTTCTCCTGATTTGTCTGTCTGTTTGTTGCTGCTCAGTCAGCCCGAGGTGTCTGTGCCAACATCCTGTGGGCACCACATCCGTGCCAGGGCAGCACGCAGGTACTCAGTGTGGGGACTCCTGTGAGACTGAGGCAACATCTCAGGGATCCCTGCCCTGTGACCAAACACGCTCCCGAGTGTGAAACGGAGCTCAAAGCCTTGTCGTAATCATGATATAATAATAATAATAATAATAATAATAATAATAATAATAATAATAATAATAATAATAATAATAATAATAATAATAATAATAATAATGCTACAAGCTGGTTTTCCTTCAGTTAGCCAGCAGTGGGCTGCAGATCCCTGGGGAAGGGAAGCCAATGTGGCTGTTCCTGTCCCATCTATATACACAGTGCCAGGGCCCTGGTGGGGCAGAGCACTAGTCCCAGACAGAGCACTTAYGTCCTGCTGGGTTTGGAACTGATTGGGAGTTAGGGAAGAGACATGTTCTGGCTGTGCCAAGGGAACTGTGGCACCACACTGGGAAGGCAGAATGGGAGCAGAGATGGGTGTGCTTGGGGGGGTACCCTAGGAATGGGTGCTGGTTGGGGAGCACTGGAGTGAGCTGCAAGGAAAGGGGCTCGTTGCTGGGCACATTACCCTGGCAGAAGATGGGAGCCAAGTTTGGAGTTTTGGCTAGGATGGAGCTGTGGCTTCCTCACCAGCCCTCCACAGCAATGGTGGCCCAGTGGGGCTGGGTGAGACTGCCCACAGCCCCCCAGCTACGCTGCTGCGGAGGGACAGGGGTTCCTGTGGGGTGCCATGGGATGCAGAGCACCCAGGACAGGCGGCAGCATGGCTGTGACCCTGCTTCCTGATCCCTGACTTACTGATCCCTCCTCTATTCCACACTCAGCACCACTTTGGGAGAGTGTCCACCCCGTGCAAGGGATGCTGTTGGGGCAGGGCTCTGCCACGTCCCCCCTGAGCCAGCTTTGCCCCCACCACGCAAACAAGGTCACGGGGCCTTTGCTCATGGCTCAGCCACCCTCCCTCCCTCCCATATTAGCTGCAGGCTGTAATTAATAAAGGCATTCACCATAGACTAAGTGCTGTTCCCAGCCACCCCGGGGCCGTGGCCACACGGTGGGTTGGTGTGCTCAGCGTGGGACTCTCCTGCTCTCCTCCAGACCCAGCTATTGGTGAGGCTGATTTTTCTCCTGTTTTTCCCCCTGGGGTTGTGGGGTTGCTCTGTTGGTGGCTCTGCAGGCTGTGTTGGCTCGGCTGTGCTGGTGGGCTGTGGTCCAGGGCTGTCCCTGTGCCACAGAGCCATCTCCCCAGCAGCACAGCCCAGCCTGGAGCCCTGTGCCCCTCACTTGTGCCTCTCCTTGGGGCTGAGGGCACCTCTCGACATCCCCCAGCCTGGTGGGACCCTCTGGGCAGGGGGTGGCATGGAGACTCCTGGTGCTGGGTGCCCTGGGAATCTCGAGAGGCTTTGCAGTGGTGTTTCTCCCTCCCAACAGTTCTGGATTGCTGGATGGCTCCCAAGGAGCAAGGCAAAGTGCCGTGTCTGCAGGGAGCAGGCAGGTGGCACAGCCTGCTTGAGTTTTGAATGGAAAACCCGGTCGGAGGAGCAAAACCTGACTTTGGAGGGCAGTTTATGGCCAGCTCCTGTATTCCTGGTGGCTTTGCAATATTTGTGGCATTCCTTGGGCTTCCCACATTGTCAGCCTGGGCTCACCTGGGTTTGGAGGTGGACAAAGTGTGGAGCAGGCTCGGCTGAGGCTGTGTGGATGGAGTGGGTCTGGGTCTGCTGYGGTGCTCGTACAGCCCAGAGCATCCCCGTTATGTCCAGGGAGATTGCACAGGGGGGAGTCAGCTGGGAGGGTGTGGGATCAGTGACAGCTCATTTGGAGAAGCAACAGCTTTTCTGAAGGCTTGGTCTTGTGGAAGGGATGAAAACAGAGACTTCAAAGGCAATACCTAAGGTCTGAGTGCAGATAACCCCCTGGCACTGGGATTTGCCAGGTACCCATCCCATTCAAACACAGGGGAGCCTGGACTGCTCCCTGTGTCCCCATGTCTTTCACCTTCTGTGTGCAGGCAGCTGATCTCYCTGCTCTCTTTTGCTCTTGAGCTGAGCTTGTGCCTGGGGGTGTTTTCRGAGATGCCAGTGTTGGCTGAGGTCAGCAGCATCCAGTCTCACACTGCTGCTGAGCAGTGGCTCCATGGGGAAGTCTGTCCCCCCAAGTCATGGGGCTGAGGTACCAATGGGCCAGCACCTGATTCACAGGCAAGGAGAAGACTTTGGGAGCAAAGGCTTCACGTTTGGATTTCCTTCATCATTGCTATACAAACTTCAGGCTGTCTTGCTGTTCTCTTTCTGCTTGGAACACCCCTCTGCCTCCCAGCATGGCTGAGTAACTTCACCCCTCATTCTGCCTGTGCAGGGAGATCTGCCTCTGTCCCATCCATACCTATCTATCTGCAGCCTAAAACTGGCAAAAAAATTGGATTTTCTATCTTTGACTGATGCTGAAAGCTGGGATGGAAATTTGGATGTTCTTACTCTGGGTTGRGTGCTTACTGGGGTGACCAGCATGGACAGATGAGGCTGGCCCCTGTTTGCCCAAGATCATGCCCTGGAGATGGGTTTGTCCTTAATTGGGAGAACTGGAGCTGGGTAGGAGCTGGGAGCAGAGCCCATCTAGGCACAGTCTGCTCTGTGCAGAAGGGCTCACTGCAGCCCCTGGACAAGCTGAATGGACAAGTGCCCATAGTAGATGGATGTAATGAAGCTGATTTGGGTCCCATCCCCGTGGGAGGGAGCCCTGTGAAGCTCTGGAGGGCTGGGGCGAAGAGGGCCAAGGAAAGGACCTGCCCTGACCTGTGCCTTGCCCTGCAGGGCTGCTGCTGCAGGAGATGACCATGGCAGGGCTGCACGAGCTGCGCTTCACCGAGGAGAAGCCGCTGCTGCGGGGACAGGACGCCGAGCTGGTGAGTGTGGGGACCACGCTGGCCCTGGCTCCTGCATGTGGGGACAGGGGAGCTCAGGAGGGGTGGAGGGGTTGTGTGCTGGTACTGTGTGTGTGTGTGTGTGTGCTGGTTTTGGGTGTACATTAGTGCTCCTCAGTGTGTGTGTGCTCACGGCGATGAGGCCGCGTGGCTGAGCACAGGTGAGGTCTGGAGGGATGATGGATGTGTGTGCACAGGTTGCACATCATGCTCCCACACACCTGTGTGTGTGCACACACTCAGGTAACMCATGCATGTGTGTGCAGCTGTTGTGGAAGTGTGTGTKTGTGTGCACATGTGTGGGCACTGTGTCCCCTGCAGCCCCAGGGAGTGGTGCCTGTGGTGTCAGGGGCTTTGTGAGCTGGGTGGGAGGGCGCTGCAGAAGTGAGGGCTGTCTCTGTCCCTAATGGCTCCTTCTCATCCCAGGAGAACTCGGATGTCTTCCTCTCCACTGTGGACACAGACTGGAAGGTAGGAGCAGCCATGGGAGGTGCTGCCCACCCCCGGGTGTCACATGGAACAGCAGCCTGTGCCTGGGGAAGGCTGGGGGGCACTGAGTGGACTCAGGGGCGTTGCTGTCCCTTTTTTCATGGGATGCAGTGCCTGGTCAGTGTCTGTGCAAGAGGCTGCTCATCCATCATGGTCCTTGTCAGAAGGGGACGGGGGGATGCTGCCAGGCATCTCTGTGCTGGCGCTCAGATGTAGCTGGCGGGCACTTGGCCATGGGCTGGGGACAAAACCTTTAAAACAGGCAATTTCTTCTCAGGAAGGCTGAGCTGCTTTTCCAGCCCCTCTACCATTGCCATGGCGATGGTTTCCCAGGCAATGCCAGCTCCCTGCTTACATAAGGATGTTTGAAAGCCTCTTTCTCTTTTGGAGGGCTGGGGCATTGCCCCCTATACCACCCACCTCTCTTGGAGAGCAGGGCCCCTCTGCTCCCTTGGCTGGCACTGCCCATCTTGTACCTCCATTCCTGCTCTCCAGAGGAGCCCCATGATACAGCTCCAGCACTCATGGGAGCTCAGCTTGTGCCTGGCTCCCACGTTGGTCTGCATCCCTCTCACACCCCTGCCAAGGCTCATCCTGCACCAKGCTCCCTGGGGAGGGAGGGTAGTGGGTAGTGCTGCCTGTCCCCCTCCCAAAGTGTTCCCCTGCCAGGGGACACCAGTGATTGTCACAACTTCAGGTTGTGTGCTGCCACTTTGCCAGCAGTGGGACCACGGGGAGAGTGGGATTGGATGGTGATGGCTGAGCCCTTGCAGGTACAGCACTGAAACAGCAGCACCTGTAAGGAAAAAATAAATGTGGAATTCATTCATCCTGGGATAAGGGCGGGGGAGCACAGATCTCTGATTGGGCAGGACCAGAATTTTGGGGCTGGCCCACTCCCATGCAGGAGGGAGGGTGCAGCTRGTAAGGGAGCAAGGCCTTTGGCAGGGTGCTGGGTGCTGTGGTTCACAGACTGGGACATTTCTGATGGCCCTGTCAAAASCCACAAAATAATTAAAATGGTGCCCTCCCCAGCAGCTCCAAAGCTGGTGAGGTGCTGGGGCTGGGAGCAGCCAGGTGTGCAGGGCTCGGCTGCTCCTTTCTCTGCTTGCTCAGGGCTTCTGTTGGCCACTGGAGGGGACACCAAACCTCCTGGTGTCACCAGAGTGAGAGAGAGAATAGGGAGAGGGAGGCGAGGAGGGAGGGAGGTGGCAGTGCCAGCCTGCCCAGAGCTCTCAATAACACCAAAGGCACCAGTGTGGCTCTGGCTCAGCTGTGCTGGGGCAGGGCTGGGTTGGCACACAGGGGCATTAAAGGGCAATGACCCTCCCAGGACAATCGTTGTGCATTTCAGGGATTGGCCCACGGTGGCACTGAACTGTGTCCCTGGTGGTGCCCAAGTGGAGCAGTTCTGGACAGCAAATGCCACAGGGATGCATCTCCATGCCCTCAGGACCTAAAAAAGGAATTGGGCAACAACCAAGTCAGCTTTTCCCAAGCCAACCAGACCCTTTCACTCCTTGGTTTCCCTCCAAGAGCCTCCGGGCAGGGATGGGCTGAGTTTCCCAGGCTATGCCAGGGCAACCACCTCCTTTTCTCCACTCTGACATTTGCAAGTTGGTGCAGTGCAAAGCTGGGGGCTGCCTGCCATTCCTTGGGGAGATCTTGCCCAATTTTCTAGGCTCAYCTCCTTGGGATAATCCAATCCAGCCCCCAGCTTAACTCTTCACAGTCTGTCTGCTCCTCCCTGGAGCCAGTCATTGATGGGGTGCTCAGGGTGCCTGGGGCAGTGGGGGCCTGGGGAGCCCCCACTTCTGCCACCAGCCAAAGTAAAGCCCTTGAGACATAAGCCAAGGTGCAGGAGAGCTGGGGGAAGGGGCCCTGGATCCTGCAGGAGTCTGGGCCACCCACCTGGCACGTGGGCTAGTAGCCAAGGCAGTGGTGATCCCATTTGATGCTACTCCAGCAAAGTCAGCCTTGCTCAGCCCTCCCATCTCCCTGAAGCCCTTTTGCATTCACCTTGGCTCTTCTACCCCTTCTGTTAACCACTTTTTTGTCTTTTCTTGTCCCTCTGCATCTCTTGGTTTTTTTTTCTGGGGACTGTGGCTGTCATGGTCTTTGGCTCTACAGGCAGCAGGGCTGGGGAAACCAAAAATGGCACCTGGAGTGCCAGGAACCAGCTGGGAGCTGGGCTTCCCCATTACACTGAGTCCTTCACTTGCAGAAATGCCTCTTTCCAGGCCTGGGTCTGAGCTCCCCACAGGAMAGAGCAGTCAGAGTGAAGCCTGGTGGGGGCAGTGTGAATGTCATCCCTCTGCCTGCCTGTCCTTTCCCCACATCCAGGCCTTCTGCCTGTGCAGCCCTGGCTTGTTTGTAGCACACGGCTTTCAGTGGGTTCCTGAAAGGCAGTGAAGGGACTGTGGGACTCCTTCTCCACCCACCATTGCCCAGCTTTGTGCTGGTCATGCCAAGCTGGGCAGTGGTGCTGGGCTGGCCAGGGGCAGGCAGAGTGCAGGGGGAGTGCACTCACAGACTGTTTTGGGTTTTTGGGGTGGTACTGGTAAGAGACCTCGTTGGAATCAGGGAAGAAATCATCTGCTGCACCCATGTGCACAAGGGAATACTCACACGCGTGTGCATGCACACAGCATGTGTCAGTCCAGGGACACAATCCAACCCCTTGGAGCTGCTGGATTGTCCCTCCTCCTGCTTTATTTGCCTGCCACTGGTGATGCCCAGGTCAGGGAGAAACCCTGCACATCCCCTGCGTGCCACCATCCCGCAGCAGGTGGGATGAGGGTGCTGCTAGGTGAGGTGACACAGGCGTGGACATGTGTGTGCCCCTCTGTGCACACCTGTCCAAGGCTCTGCAGGTGTGCAGCTCGCTGTGCATCCACCAGCACYAGTGCTGGCCGTGGCATCCATGCTGATGCAGCAGGTGTGCTCCTGGTGTGCACGACATGTACAGAACAGGTACTGGCACACACAGGGCCTGGCCTGGGGCGTGTGCCACAAGCATTTTGTGGGATGCACGTGCTTTGGTGTGGGTATGGTATTAACATTCCCAGTTTCTCCCCTGGCAGACAGGGTTTTGCCTGGCCCATGTGTGTCTGTACGTGTTCCTGTGCATGCACACGCGTGGTCACAGGCACGTGGCACAGCATGCCTGCCGTGTCCCTCTCCTGTTTTTTAGCGTGTGCCCGTGTCCATCTGTGGCTGTGTGTGTGCTGCCCTGCCTGGGCACGGCTGCAGGGCCCTGGCCATGGCTGCGGGCTCAGCCGTGGCTCAGTGTGGCTGCAGCCAGGTATGTGCAGCGGGCTCGGTGTGCAGGTGTGTGCAGCGGGCTCGGTGTGCAGGTGTGTGCAGCGGGCTC
>JACDOX010000061.1:1365041-1570041 GCA_014549065.1 Cardinalis cardinalis
CGGCAGGGATGGGACACGGGGGATGCTGCCCACGGCAGGCAGGGATGGGACACGGGGGATGCTGGGCACAGCAGGCAGGGATGGGACATGGGGGATGCTGCCCACAGCAGGGATGGGACATGGGGGATGCTGGGCTGGTCCTCACTGCTGCTGCCAGCCCGTTGGTATTCAGAGCATGGACCCTGCTGGCAGCAGGGCAGAGTCGGGGACAAAAGAGACTGGGAATAGCAGGGAAGGAGGGACCCCGATCTGGGGCTCTGATGTGGAGATGCTGCACTTTCTGTCAGCCTGCAGCCCTAGACCTGCACCCAGAGCCCTGTCCTGGCTGTGCCCCTCAGCTGAGCCAGGATATTGAATTCCCTGTGAGTAGGGAGAAGCATCTCCCGCTCTGCTGGCGGCTGAGGCTGAGTCACTGACATGCACATGAGCTGTGTCACYGTTGCAGCAGCTCTGGCTGCTCAGGTACACGTCATGCTGGCTGCAAGGGGCCTCACAGCCTGCCTCACCCCACGTGTTGGGAGGCATGTCCCAGCACTGATGCCATGGGACAGGACCCCTCCAAGCCCTGGCAGTAGCTGTATCCCACTGCAATGCTGGGGTCTTGTCCACAGCTGGGGATGTTTCTTTGACTCTTTCCAAGCAGGGAGATTTGCAGCTGTTCCTCAAATTTGGTGTTTGCTTGAGCCCTTTTTGGGGATTTTGGACAGGGCTAACACCCCAGGCTGCTAATCCTGCTGCCCACTGGGTGGTCTTGCAGTCCTGGGCTCTGCATCCCTCAGTCCCATTCTTCTGAGAATAAGGCCATCCCAAACTCCTCATTCTGGCTATATGTGTCCATCCCCATGCCTCCTGACACCTGTAGGGCTGCAGCCCTTGCTAACAGCAACTGTGGTCCCTGCTGGGAGGACAAGGAGCCTGGAGGGAAGGGGATGGGATGGTTTTGGTGGCATGTCACCTCCTGGTTGAAGGGCAGTGGGAGGGTGAGCAGCTGCTGTCCATGCTCCCCTGGCCCACCAGGCCCCAGCATTGGGGTGTTTAGTCTCTGATACCCACCTGCCCTTTGACAGACAAGCTTTGTTTCAACACCTTCTTCAACTACGAGGACATGCAGGAGATCACRAAGCACTTTGTGGTGTGCCACGTGGATGCACCAGGACAGCAGGCAGGAGCCTCACAGTTCCCTCAGGGGTAGGTGCCAGCTGCAGGGGCTCACTGTGCYTGCTGGGGTGTCACCTCCCTGCCCCTTGGGTTGTTGCTGCCTGTGGGTCTTTCCAAACTGAGCCAAAGCCTGTGGCAGATGACTGGGCYAGGGTGGGTGGTTTGCAGGTGGGTGGCATTTCCCTGCCCATTTCAGGCAGCCCAGCTGCCCTGTCCCAAGCACTCTGCTCTRAACAGGTTCCATAACCACCATCCTGTGCCTCCCTGTGCCACAGGTACCAGTACCCATCCATGGACCAGCTGGCTGCCATGTTACCCAGCGTGGTGCAGCATTTCGGGTGAGTCAGCCTCTCCTCCACAGCTGCTGGCTGAGGGTCCTGGCAGGGAGATGGACAGAAGGCAAGGATTGGGGCTGGGGCAGTTGTCCCTGTAAGCTGGCATCCTGCAAGTCTTTTTGCTGTGGGTGGAGGGGTGTCCCAGGGAACGTGTTGGAGCCTGCTGTCCCTCATGTGCACCTCTCCATGTTTCCAGGTTCAAGTATGTGATYGGGATCGGTGTTGGGGCAGGAGCCTACGTGCTGGCCAAGTTTGCGGTGAGCCTGGGGCTGGGATGGGCTGGCCTCGAGTTGTTTGTACCTGCTGTCAGTCCAGGGCATGGGGAAGAGCAGGAGCTGATACCTCCAGGCAGTCTCTGTTGCTGCAGAGGCTCCTGGGGGGTTGGGGAACCCAGGACAGCAGTGCCAAGGTCACAGTGGCTGGGCAGTCTTGCCACAGGTCTCCTGTTGCTCCCAGGACGRGGTCACATCAGCTCCATGCAATGCCTGTGCAGTGGCTCTGGTGGGGGGCTGCCCAGGGCACATCTCCCCTCTCCTCTGAACCTCTCCCCTCTTGTTCTCTGCAGCTCATCTTCCCTGACCTGGTCGAAGGGCTGGTCCTGATGAACATCGACCCCAACGGCAAAGGCTGGATTGACTGGGCAGCTGCCAAGGTGGGCAGGCCCTGACCCCTCCTCCCAGTCCTGGCAGCTTCCTGGGGCAGGAGGCAGCCACGGCAGTGCAGTAACTCCCTGTGCTCCCTCTGCAGCTCTCTGGCCTCACCAGCACGCTGCCAGACATTGTCCTGTCCCACCTGTTCAGCCAGGTAAGAGCTGTGCATCCTCCAGGCCCCTGCCACCAGCCCCTGGCCCAGCATCCCAGCTGGGTCACCCAGGCTGTGCCCTGCCAGTGCCACAGTGCCACTGGGCCTGTCCCATCTACAGGGTTGGGCTCAGTCAAGCCCTGCCTGGTCTGAGGCTTAACCTTGATGAGTTTGTGACCAGTGCCCATGTCCTGCCTGGGTGTGCTGCCTGCAGCACCACTGTGCCCAGCTGCACTGCCCAGCATCCCCTTCTCATCTGTGCTGGCTGGCATGGGCAGGACTTGGGRAGCAGGGTGTGTCCCCAGCACTTACCCTGACCTCCATCCCCCGCTGGCACAGGAGGAGCTGATGAACAACACGGAGCTGGTGCAGAGTTACCGGCAGCAGATCGGCAGCGTGGTGAACCAGTTCAACCTCCAGCTCTTCCTCAACATGTACAATGGGTGAGTGCTCCAGGCAGCCCCACTGCAGGGCTGTGTCCCTGTCTGTGCTAGGGTGAGGGGCTGCAGTGCTGGAGGGTGGCTCCGAGGTCACTGTGAGAACCCAGGCCCCTGCTGGGTACTGTCATCACCCTCCAGTGCATGCAGGCAGCAGTGCAAAGCTGTCTGCCACTGCTGGCTGGGGATGTGGGAGTGGTGGTACTTGAGCCAAAGCCTTGCCATGTCCCAGAGCCCACCGTCATGGGTACATATTCCTACATCTCC
Organism: Cardinalis cardinalis; assembly: GCA_014549065.1. NCBI lineage: Eukaryota > Metazoa > Chordata > Aves > Passeriformes > Cardinalidae > Cardinalis > Cardinalis cardinalis. Next base: position 1,368,040 of record JACDOX010000061.1, read on the forward strand.
TCCTGCACTGGGTGCTGGCACAGGCTTGGGAAAGGGGKCAGGGATGCTGTCCCATGCATGGAGGGGCTTGGGAGCCCTGCCACTCTGCTGGGTGCTGCATCCTGCGGCAGAGATGGCTACAGCATTCTCCATGCACAAGGTGCTGGGACAGTGGGGCTGTGTGTGGCTTCTCGGGGCTGGCAGTGGCCTCATTCTTGTGCTGTGGCATCAGTGGTGGCACCTGCCCATGAGCTCACACTGGCCTTTCTCCCCCATCAGCCGCCGGGACCTGGACATCAACCGGCCTGGGACTGTGCCCAATGCCAAGACGCTGCGGTAAGAGTCGCCAGCAAGTCATGGAGGGGTCCCTGGGCAGGGGAATTCACTCAGACCAAGCCCTGACCAGGCCCCTTCTCCTGTCCCTTCCAGCTGTCCCGTGATGCTGGTGGTCGGAGACAACGCGCCTGCTGAGGAGGGGGTGGTGAGTGCTGCAGGGYGGCAGGCGGGCGATGCCCACGCACGGGCACGCACATGTTCACTGCCTGCTCACACACACGGMAGCTCCTGGGGGTGGGAGTGCGCTTGCTCGTGTGCAGAGCTGCCTGCTCGTGCGGGCACCTGTGCCTGGTCACCACACCTGGCAAACTTCCCCTTCTCCATATGCCCAGATGTGCTCACACCTGCACGCTGGGCTGTGTCGGCACACGGGCACACTCCCTGCTTGGCCACGTGCACCCACACAGCTGCTGGCACACATGTGTGCATGTACACACACGTGTGACACGGAGTGACTCACCAGTCCCCCTCACCTCCCRTTCCAGTCCCACCCTTGCCCAGACTCATGGGAGGAAAGTCCCCTCTGTCCCATGGCAGGGATGGTGGTCCTGTGGGCTCAGGGCTCACCGAGTGCCTGTCTGCTCCTGSCTGGGGTGGGATTTGCCAGCTGGAATGCTGTGGGCCAGTGGATGACTTCTGCTTGGCTCCTGGCTTCCTAGGGTGCTAACATCATCTCTCTTGCCTGCAGGTGGAGTGTAACTCCAAGCTGGATCCCACCAACACCACATTCCTGAAGGTAGGGCTGGTGGCAAGGGGCAGCAGGRAGGTTCCTGCTGCCTATGAAGTGCCCCATTGCCTTCTGCCCCAGGGCTGCAGGGTGTCCCCATCTCTCCATTCCAGGGCCGTCATGGCCCTTGGAGCTGGGGGTGTATGGGGAGAGCAGGGTGACCCCAGCAGTGGCATCCTGCCAGTGGGTACGGGGGCATGGTGGGCAGTACAGGCACCCTCCCAAACTAAGCAGGACCTTCTCTTTGCAGATGGCTGACTCTGGTGGGCTGCCCCAGGTCACACAGGTGAGCCCTCACAATTTCCCCAGTTACCTGGGCATATTGGGCCCTGAGACATGCACTRGTGCAGTCCTTGGCTAGCTGGGGATGGGCTGATGAGGGCATAGGGTTCTCACACTGGGGCTGCCAGAAGCTGCTCAGGGCTGAGAGGGGATCTCAGCCTCAGTGCTGCCTCAGCTCAGCTCACTCTGCTCTCTCCCTACAGCCAGGCAAGCTGACCGAAGCCTTCAAGTACTTCCTGCAAGGCATGGGCTACAGTGAGTGCTGGGGCTGGGTTGGGGCTGGTGTGGGTCTGTGTGTGCCTAKGTGTGTGTGCTGACCTGCTGCAGGTCTGTCTGTCCGTGTGTCCACAGGGGAGTGGGGTGTACAGGCTCTGTGTGCACACAGGTGTGTGTACAAGGGCTCTGTGTGTACAAATGTGTGTGTCAGGCTCCCCGTGTTGGTGTGCACGTGTGTGTGTGTGGGCATGCACGAGCAGGGGCTGTGTGTGTGCAACAAAGACAAGAAGAGCTCATGTGCAGAAGTCTGTGTGTGTGTGTGTGCACAGTTTAAGACCATGTGTGTGTGCAGTTTAAGACCATGTGTGTGTACATGTTGACCTGTGTGTGCATGCTTGCAAAAGTCCACGTGCATGTGTATGTGGGTTTGCAGGTCTGTTGCACGTGTGTGTGTCTGTATCTGTGTGTGTGTGTGTGTGCAGTGTGTATGCAGTGTGTGTGCACAGGGACAGCTCCGTGTGCAGGCACACGTGGGCTGGGCAGGGGCTCCTGGCCCAGAGGAGTGGCTGACAGGGCTGACACTCTCTCTCTGCCCTCCCTGCCCTTCTCCTGCCCCTGCCAGTCACCCACCTGAAGGATCGGAGGCTGAGTGGAGGCACAGGTACCGCTCAGTGCCCGCTGCTGCATGGTGCCTGCCTGGCCTGTGCCCTCCAGCTGCCTGGGCACCTTTGGGAGCAGCCCGGGTGCAGGACTGGCCCTTCCCTGCCAGATGSCCACTGCCTCGCTCTGCTTTGCCTGAGATGGCATCCTAAGCCAGGGCTRGGGGCTGAGAAATGGCATTCAGAGAACTCCCCCTCCATGCAGGCACAGTCTTGGCAGTGTGCCCACTGTACCCTCTTCCAGGTGGGCCATCCTGGCTGGGGGATGGTGCCACCTTCCCTGCACACCCTGGGCAGCCAGGGGAGCTGTGATCCCAGCTCACTCTTTTCCTGGAGCATGGCAGTCAGGGGTTCCCACTGCCTGATGCCCAGAGGTTGCATGCCCAGGAGTGAGCCTGGTGTTCAGCCTGCCCAGAGCAGCCCTGCCCCGCTGTCCCTCACCTGGAGCTGCTCGTGTTGTCACAGCACCGCTTGCTGCAAGCTTGTGCCCAGGCTCAGTCGCATCGGGGAGCAGGGCTGGTGGCGACGTTGGCTCAGGTTTTCAGAGGGATCTGAGCACCCTGGCCGTCTCTCTGTGCCCGTGCAGTGCCATCTGCCAGCATGACCCGCCTGGCACGCTCCCGCACGGCCTCCCTCACCAGTGCCAGCTCCGTGGATGGCACCCGCCCGCGCGCCTGCACCCACTCGGAGAGCACCGAGGCCATGGGGCAGATCAACCACACCATGGAGGTTTCGTGCTGAGGTCCACGCCCGCCGCCGACGTCTCCTTCAGAGCCATCTCCCATCCGTCAGCATCCCGCCAGCACCCACCCGCCCCGTGGACATCCTCCACCAGGGCCCTCGCTTCTTCGGGGTCAATTTGTCTTCTTTGCCGTTGGCCTCACCCCCTTGTCTGGTACAGGAGAAGGAGAGGGGCTTCGTCCAGCAGTCACACATGGTTCTGCATTGGTCCTCACCCTCCCCAGCATCGGCTTGGCCCCGGCTTGGGAGGGTGGGTGGCAGGGGGACAGGGCCAGGATGGGGTAGCAGAGTCAGGGTGGTGAGATGGGGACAGGATGTTGGGATGGGACGGGATGATGGGATGGGACAGCACGTGGAGAGGACACAGGAGGTAGGTTGGTCTCCCAAGTTCAACTGATGGCTGACCAAAAGGAAGACAGGAACAGGGAGCAGCGTACTGGGAGGTCACTGGTCTGTTCCTAGGGATGCAGTTTTCATTTCTCCCTGGTGGCCCTCTCTAGGGAGAGCTAGCACGGGATCCCCCAGCACACCCAGGACTTGCTACCCCACAGCTGGCTGAGCCTCGTGAGAAATCACATCCAAACTGTCCCTTTGCCCTGGTCATGTACCCTGAGGGCTGCCCTGGGGCAACTGAAGAGAGGTCAGTTTTCAGCCCTACTCCAGAAGCTATAAGGGCAGAAGGGTTGGCATGAGTGTCCCCCTGCCACCAGTGGTGGCACCTCCTTGGTCCCTTGTTGCAAGAAGGACAATTACCACCTGCCACCAGAAATGCACTGGGGAGAGGGAATTGGCTGCCTTGGCCCCACTGTCAGTTCCACTCCCAGCTCTKGGGCTGAGCCTGCCAGGGTCCAGAGGCCACTGTTTCAGGGGATGTCACACAGCAAATCCCACCTCAAGTTTTGCCACAACCTGTGGGTGTCATCACCGAGGAGCCATTAGCAATAAGATGAGACACTTCCCCTGCCGTGCTGGGGAGCCCTCAGCACCCCCTGCCCCGCACRGTGCCTCACCACAAGGTGCTGACTCTGTGGGGTGACCCATGGGATGCGGGGAGCACTCCATGGTCTGGCTTTGCCCACATGGCTGCCCRGACCCACCGAGGCTCCCCAAATCCACCCCCCAGCCCCAGCACTTTGCCTGCGCACTGAGCGGGGCGTCTCTCAAGGGCTTGGCTCCCCCCAGGCCGTGGGGCCCTCTCTGGCCACCAACTCCAGGTGGCTCTCGCCTCTCACTCAGCACAGAGACCCCTGTCATTGCAAAACCCCAGTGATGGCCACCCAGCCTCTGCTGCCCGAGCAGCCGTGCCCAGCCCCTCCTGGCRCAGGTAAGGATGGCCCTGCCTCTGCTGATGGGTGCTCAGGTCTCTGTAGGTGGTCCATGGGGGACCTGAGCAGGGAACCCACCAGGTGCCACCACCTGGGTGAGCAGAACCAGCCCGCTGGAGCAGGTCCCAGCCAGCCCCACAAAAGCATTCTGCCCTTAGACCCCATCCCTGCTCCCCAGTGAAGGGCACAGAGCTCCTGGGGCTCCCAGCGGGTGTATGAGGGCTTTTGGCCCTGAGACCCGTGCCCCACCCAAACCCTCCTCTGGTAAAAAGCCACCCCAAAACACCAGTGTGCCCCTTTGTCCCCCACTTTGTTCTGCTGTGTGCTTCCTTCTTGGTGTGACTCTGAAAGCTACGTAGCTCCTTTTTACGGTAGATACCGCTGCGATCTCTTGTTTTCTCAGCGTGTCCTTCCAGATGATATATATATATAAATACCTATACATAATATATATATAAGGGTTTGCCCAATCCCTGACCTTTTTGGGTTCACTCCTCCTCGCATTCTTGTCCAAGCAGTGCCGTGTGGTTTCCCTGGAGGTGGTGTGGCCGTGCTCGCCTTCAGTTCCTCACCCTGGTTTTGTTGGTTGGTTGGTTTGGTTTTCCCTGGTGGTTTGTTCTTTTGATTTTTGTTGGTTTTCCTTTTTTTCCCAGTCACAGCAGAGTTTAACACATTTTCCTGTCTGAGTGCAGCCTGGTTTTGTCACAGCGGCATGGAGGCTGCAGCACTCGTGAGACAGCAATATGTAAACCAGATCTAACTAACCTGTTGCTGTAGAGAGGAGTTACTGTGTTGGAAATAAACCAACTAACTAATAAAGATGTTAAGAACCTGCTGTTCTCTTTACAACATGCTGCAGGGAAACGGGTCTGAGCCCACCTGGGGCCTGCCTGCAGAGACCTGGCAGGCACGGAGGACAAGGGGGACACACCTTGGCCACCAGCCCCACTCGTGATGCCCACAGGACCCCATGGGGGAAAGCTGTGGGGTGCTTTGGCTTTGGGGTAGCCATAGGCAGGCTGCACTGTGTGTAAAGAGTGGATGGAGGCTGCAAAGCTGCCAGTTGTAACCCAGTGAGGTTGGATCCAAGGGGTGTCCACTGGGGAAGAAAAGATCTGTGGCTGCACAACTCTGGGGATGAGCAGGGTCCCTGGGAGACTCAGCTTCCCTGTCCACTCCCTGCCTGTCTCCCCATCAAGGTCTGAGTGTCCCAGGCCATAGCCCTTTCCAAGTGCATGAAGTCCTACTTGGGAAGGATCCTCTCCCTACATCCTACTCCTTGTCCCTGCTYGAGTGTGTCAGCATCTGCCTCGTGCTGGGTCACTCCAGACCGGTCCCAGTCCCTGCAGAGGGGCCCAGAGCCAAAGCATGGAGACACTGTGGCTGTGTAGTCCACACTCATGGCTGCCTGGGTGGGCACAGAAAGCTTGGACATGTGGGGGGAATGCAAAGGGCCAAGGCTGAGCTGAGGTGGGGGCAGGCAGCCCAGGAGCCTTTCTTGGCTGGTTTGGTTCTGCTGGTCAGGGTGAGCCTCACCTGGGGGAGTGGGGTACACTGCACACACCCCACCCTTATCRCTGAAATGCAGAAATGCTGCTGGATCCATCCAGGGCATAATGCAGACTTTATGCTGTACAGATGGCTGGGATAGGATGTCAGACAAATGATTTCCACATTCCCACTGAATGCAATTCATGGAGTGCTGGATGCTGAATACTGACAGACTGCAACAGGAAAAAACTAACTACTCCATATCCCTACAGTACTACTGCTAGATTAAAACTCTTTTTCTGTACTTCAGATTAAATAATCTATTTTCTTGGGACCTGGCCCATCTCACCATTCAGCTACCTCTTCTTGGACCAGAAGCAAGTATGTCACTGAAGGCTTCCTTCCCAAATGTTTACCCAAAAAAATTATAGTCACAGCTTTTTTTAATACTGCCAGTAATACTCGCATGAGAACAGGCTGTTGATGATGCATAAGTTTTTATTTCTTGCAGAAGGAGATMATTTAGTATGTGTAATTCCTCGGGGGAACCTGCAAAGCAATGGGAGCAGCAGGGCAGAAAAAAATCCAGGCTGTTTTTTCTGGCCAGATACGGATGCCATTAGTGGGGAGTGAGGGAACGATATAGGTCAGTGTCTCAAATAGTGCATGAAAATTCGACTTAGAGSCTGCGGTGCATCTGTGAGGCTGCACTGCCACCTGGTGCGGGYTGAAGCGCTCACAGCCTCTGCCCAGCGCCGCCTTTCCCTTGTTTTTTGTTTAAAACATCTCACTAAAGGACAACAATGCTGTTACAACCGCTGGCTGCTGGGTTTGGTTATGTAAACAGACAGGAATATGACAGCACACGGCTCCGGGAATCAGAAGCAGCTGAGCAGTGGTGACAGCCATTCCCTCTCCATCTGTCACAGCTGCACAGGGGAGAGGGCTTCAGCTGCCAGCACAGAGTTCCTGCMGCTTTCTGCCAACTCACTGAATGCTTCAGCCTCTGCAGCCGACYGTGCTGTGTCACCAGTGAGCCAGGCCTGGCAAAGGTGGCTGTGTTTGTGCTTCCGAGCAGGTGAAGCCACCTGCAGGGTCCCAGGTGGGTGTTGGTTCCTCTCTCCAGCCAGGCCTTCCWCAGCAAGGATCCCTCACTAATGAGGAAGAGTCTCATCCCCGAGATGAGGTGGGGACAGCTAAGGGCAGAAAGCTTCAAGAACAGTTCATTTCCCATTGCTTCCCAGGGCCTCGCTGTACTCCTGCTGTGAAAACAGAGGGCTGGAAGCACCTGATACCCTGAAAATCACAGAACGGCTCAGATGGGAAGGCACCTTGGGAGATCACCCAGTCCAATCCCCCTTCCAAGGCACAGTCACCTGGAGCAAGTGGCACAGGAACATGTCCAGGTGTGTTTTTAATGTCCACCTCCCTGGACAGCTATTCCAGAGCTCTGCCACCCTCCATGTAAAAASCTMTTCCTCATGTTGAGGTGGAACTTGCTTTTAGTTTAYGGCCATTGCTCYTCCTCCCACTGCTGGGCACGACAGAAAAGAGCCTTGCACCATCCCCTTGGCACCGACCTTTGAGATATTTCTATGTATTATTGAGATCYCCTCTGAGTCTTCTCTTCTCCAGACCAAACACGCGCAGCTTCCGCGGCGCCTCCTCGCATGAGGCGCTCCAGACCCCTCATCACGGGACCCCCTCTGCTAGCTCCTCATCTCCCTTGTACTGGAGATCCYAGAGCTGGACGGAGCACTCCRGATGTGCYTCACTAGGGCTGAGCAGAGCAGCCTAAACCCTGCGACCCCTGTTCCGAGCTCAGCCGGGGCCCCTTGCGGTGCCGGTGACCGCAGCGACCCCGCCGCCCCGGGCGATGCGGCGGGAACTACAGCTCCCATGGTGCCGCGGGGCCGGGCGGAAGCGGTGCGCGCCGGCGGAGCGGAGCCGCGCCGAGCCCATGGCCGCGCTCAAGTACGCGGGGCTGGAGGACACGGACAGCGAGGAGGAGCTGCCGCCGGGCTGGGAGGAGCGCACCACCAAGGACGGCTGGGTTTACTATGCCAAGTAAGGGCGGGAGCGGGGCGAGCCCGCCGGRAGCGCTCTGACCGCCCCACGGCAGCGTCCGCGGAGCCGCCTCTCGGTGCGGGGCAGGAGCGGCCCCTCACGGACGGACCGCGGGGCTGGAGCGGGGTGCGGGGTCTGTGCGCGGTGCCCGCCCGGCTGCGGGAGCGCTGGGCTGGCTGTGCGGGACGGGCTCCGAAGGCTCTGAGAGCCACAGCCGCCCCTGCGGAGCCGCTGCGAGCGGCCGGAGCGGTGCGGAGCCGCGGGACYCGCCCGGGAACGATGCCGGAGCCGCTCGGGGGAGCGGCCGGGAGCCGGCCCGGAGCTGTTCCAGGGCGCCTCAGGGCTCCGGGGCGATCTTTGTGCGTGCTGGTTGAGGCTCACCCAATATTGCAGATTGGTCAGTTTGCTTCCTTGTGGGTGCAGCGGAGAAACAGGTGCGGTGGAAGTTAAACCCTGTGCGTGCTGCTCCGCAGCTCTTCAGTACACCTGGGGCAAGAGATGAAGAATTACATTGAGCTTCTTCTGCCCGTGCTGCGGGACGTGATCCCATCCTCCCGGGTTACAGGGGGAATGTGCCGCAGGATGAGCTCACTCAGTAGAATATGTGTTTGTACACTCTCTCCTCTTGTGTGGTTTCTGTAGCYGTGCTGATCTTGGGACCTCCTTCTGTCTGTTTAAAGCCACAAGAGTTATTCCCTTCCACAAAAAATATGGTTCAATCTCACTGGTGCCTTGTCCGCCCAAGTTCTGCTCTTCTAAACGCTGGACAGAATGCTTTGGTTTATCCACACTTTGTAAACACTGCAATTTCTCTCTAGGCGTTTGTTTTTCTTAGGTCAGTTGCTTGTAWATTTCCTTTGATTTCAAAAGCTCTTTCAGGAAGGAATCACTAGGTGAAAGTAACCAACCGATGAAATAACAAGGTATTGTTGAGCATAATTGTTACGCAGTCAGTTCAGCAGGTCAGTTTCTGAACTCTTGTGAAACTGGACTGGTTCAGTTTAACAGCACAGCATAAATGTGTCTTTACTGTCTGAAAATCTTGCCCAGGGTGTCTAAAAATGTATTGCACTGTTGCTGCCTTTAAGTACACTCTGTATGTGTGATTGTTCTGCATATTCTGGGAATTTACTTTAAACCTCATCACCAACATGAACTTTTAGCTGGAGTAAGATTATTTTGGTTGAAGAATAAGATTATTTTGGTTGAAGACTTTTAAAGGTGTTTTTGATGAGTTAGGTGTGCACACAGGTGGACAGCATTTGCTTGTCAGGCTGCTGTGATTTGGTTAAATATCTCCTATTTTCAGGTCACACAGGTGCACTTGTTTAGTCCCAGCTCCTCAGCTGTGATTCCTGTAATACCATGAGCTGTCACTGTGGCCTTGCTGTAAGAAGGGAAAGTTGCTTTTGTTGTGTGTAAATGGCTGTTGGGCCTGTTGGGCCTGTTGGGCCTGTTGGTTATCTGTGGTTATTTGTGTGTTATTTATTGCTGTTGTCACTCTTTATTTCACACTTGGGCAGCTATCAATCTGGGCACTCAATTAATCCCTGCCTGACTCTTTAAACTTGGTTGTTATTTAAAAATACTCAATGAAAGATGAGATTTTAATGTCCAACTCARTTCAGCACTTTGGTTATTTTAAGACCTTGTTTATGTGCACATGACTTTGCTTATTAGTCTACAGTGCAGAAAATCTCATGGTGGAGTATTTTAATCCTGCTAGTGATTTAAATGAATAAAGTCTCTGAATTGGAAGAAAAGGTAGGATACCATTGTTATGTATATTAAATAAATATCCTGCTAGTCAAGGCCTGTGGATAAACTTACTTGTCCAAAGCTACAATTGCTCATAGAAATCCAGCTTATATTATACTCTCTAAAACTCCTAACAATGTTGATTTGTAGAGTATAAGTAACCTTTCTAAAGCACCTTTCAAAACTTTTCAAAAGCATCTTTCTAAAAGTCCTATCTAACAATATTGATTTGTAAAGGTGCTTTTGTAATTTGAAGACTTACTATTACTAGCTGGTGATAAATTATTTTCTTGTTTCTTTCTTCCTTACTCCTGCCAAGGATTGTTATCTTTTTGAGGTGTTTTCTGAATCTGTTAATGTTCTTTTTAAATGAGTTTTTGGTTTTTTTTTTTCTCTTCTCATAAGCAACAAAACTTGAGTTAGAAGTCAGACCTTTATTTGAATTTTTATAGACTCCTGTGCTCTCTGATTAGTTACTTTCAGAACTGTGGGGATATTTTTGGTTATGTCAGAAAGATTATTAGGCAATTTTAAAAACTCTTAAACTTTTTTTTTTTTTCCTGCAGCCACCTAGAAGAAAAGACACAGTGGGAACATCCTAAGTCTGGGAAGAGGAAACGTGTTGCAGGAGGTTTGTGTTAAACTTTTCTAACGAACTGACATTATCTTACMAACACCTGGTTCCTCCACAAACTCCAGCTGATCTCACTTTGATCTCCTAGTTGTCACTGATTCTGAGCTTGYAGAATATGGCTGATTTCAGTGGGGTTTTACCTCACCTGTGATTGTGTCTGTGTAGAGTGATCRCTTTGCAGTTTTATGGCTCTCCTGTATTGCTCCATGAAGCCAAAGTATGAATTCCAGGTTACAGAGTTTGTTTTAGGGTGGCTGGTAAAGCACAGTCAGAAGCTGGAGTTCTGTGTTCCTGGTGTCCATCAGATAATATTTATAATTGGATTRTATTATTTAAAGAATGTCTTTTGTCAAGGAGTATCTCTGGCACGGAAGGAAACCTCATTAGTTCTGATTTTACCTGTCTGCCCCAACCCAGCTGAGTGTTTGTGCCAGAGCAGAAGGCAGGCAGTGTTGCAGGACACTTCCAGGGGAAAATCTTCTCAAGGACCTCGGGTCAGTGCCTTAAATCAGATCTTCCCAGAAGCTTCTGTACCTGGGGACACCTCGCTATTGGCAAGCCATGTTTCTGTTGGCATTGCTAATCTGACTGCAAGTGGAATGTTTTCACTGTTTTCAGTCAGTCAAAGTGAAATGAGTACTTTCCAGCTAATGTTAGAAATACCCTGAATGCCATCTGTTAACTACCTTTGTAGAATCTTTTATATAAAAACTTGTTATGTAAAGATTTGCCATTTTTCTTTTTATCTGTCCTTCTAACTTCATTGAATCATTTAGGTTTGATTTATTGTATCTCATGCYCACTTGAGGGCTCTGATCTTTCAGCTTTTGGTACGTGTTACACATRACTTTTCCTCTATGCTTTTGCTATTTATTTTAGCAGGGATAGATACTGAACTGGGAGTAGTTGGAAACATGGTTGCATTTTGCTGGTTTTTTCTTTTTGTGCTATAAGATGAAATAATCTTTATAAAGATTTTTTTAGACTGTCTTTATATTTAATCTGCCAGTCATTGCACTTACACCAGATCTTCTGTGTATTGTGCTTCCATGAGAGAGCAATTGTGTGTGATTAGGGAAGCAATCCTTCTGTCAAGTTCTGWACTCAAGGGCAGCAGGTAGCTGCACCACCTACAGAAAACAATGCAGAATTGTCTCATCACTCTGAGAAATCACTTAAACTTCAAACTGAAGAGTATTCTAATGCCTGAAAATTWAGTTAATGCTTTATGTGCTTCCTAGAACTGCCATATGGATGGGAGCAGGAGACTGATGAAAATGGACAAGTCTATTTTGTAGAGTAAGTATCTCAAATTGGGGAGTTTGTGGAAGGAGGACAGCTGGGTTACATGCTGAGTAGCATCCTGRGTTATGAGACTGTGACAGTATCAGCTGGAAAGACAAAAAGATTAATAAATGCAGCTTCAAAATCCAAATGCAAATCTTGCAGTGTCTACAAGTATGGCATTCTTTTATAGACTTGCTATAAAAGACAACATGATCTTCCTTAATGTAACAAAATTTTTTTTCTTTTTTTTCCTGACAAAGTTCTGCCTTTTAGATYAGGGGTTCACATGAAGTTCAGAATGGCTTGTGAAGTATGTAAATAAAATTATTAATGCATGCTGTCACAACTGGAAAAAAAAATAATTGGGATAATTTCAACCAAACTAGAAAAAAAAATTGATTTTTGGGAATCTGAGTAATCCACTGGAATTGTACACAGCAGTGGTTGAAATACATCTAAAATCTAAATGCAGGGACCAGAAGGGTTCAAACAGTTGAATTTTTGTGTTCTTTTGCAGCCACATAAACAAAAGGACTACCTACCTTGACCCAAGACTGGCTTTTACAGTAGAAGATAATCCAGTAAAACCTACAACTAGACAAAAATATGATGGGAACAGTACTGCAATGGAAATTCTGCAGGGCCGTGACTTGAGTGGGAAGGTGGCAATAGTCACAGGAGCCAATTCAGGAATAGGTAAGTTAACATGGCACAGAATGTAAAATATGGCAGACTTTGTCTTACTGCCTACTTGCTTGTTTAAATATCTCYGTATTTTTTGTTTTCAAACTTGATTTGCACTTTTTTCATATAAAACYACTAGTTAGAAAGATGTTTTTTAAAAATCTGTGGAGAATTTGGAGCTTATAGGAGAGCTACAGGAAAGGCATCAAGTGCTGAAACAACTGATTTTTTTGTCCAGAAAAATATTGATGGAGGCATTTAACATTATGCAAATATATAAAGGATGGCTGTGAAAGAGAAGGAGATTTTATTTTGATGATCTTAGTGGCTAGGACAAGGAGTGAGGTTTGTATGGCTGTAGGGCAGTTCAGCTAAAGTATTCAGAAAGACTTCCTTATGCTAGCAAGAAAATTCAGGTAAGATTTTCCTAGGAAGCTGTGGAATTTTTATCTCTGAAGGTAGTTTCAAGTGAATTTGATGATGAACTTGTGTCAAGATATTTTACTTGATGCTTCTTTAGTTCAAGGAAATACAATTTATGACCTTTAGTAATCCCTGTTAGTTGTCACAGGTTCATCAGTCCTTTCAGACCCAGCTTTTGTAGATATCTGTTAAGTATTACTGCTTCTATAGTGGGTGAGTGAGAGATTCAGATAACTGTTGATCTTTTGTTGCCTTTTGTTTTTTGCATTTTTCTTTGTGATGGGATTACATAATTATTGAAGGAGTCCTTATACAAACTATTTGGTRGTTTTTAGTTTAGTTCAGAATTTTGACTTAAATGCAGTTTTGAGGACATTGKAAAACCTTGAAGACTTTCTGGAAAATGGGTTATTAGCAGGACTTACCACTCTGAATTTTCTTGAGTTTTATTTCTTAACTATTTAAGGGAATGTTACTGCACATGAAGATTTTAGAGCTTCACTGTGCCTTGCAGTGACATCCTGCTGTCCCTGCCTGATGTGCTGCTACAGATTGGCACTGCAGTTGGGGCAGCAAGTGTTGTACTTACCTGTCTCAATGAATTTGGGCTTTCTAGTGAGGTTTATGTTCCAAATTCTTGGTGCAGCATTTCTCTACATTACATCCAGCAGTACAATTTGCTCTTTATGCAACTGTGCAGTGTCTGAACATTTCAAGAGTTACCTGAACTCAAYTTCAGCAGGAGCAGAGCTGCCTTGCTGAATGAGTGGGAGGTGTTTCAAATATGACAAAAGATTAATACAATGGTTTTGTCAATTTTTTTTCAATGTTTCTCCCTTAGTTTATAATCTGGATTGGTCACAAGTAATCAGTCATATCCTTGCTTGAAATATTTTTTGCTTTGGCATAGAGTCCTTAAGTATGAAGGTAGCAAATTTGTGATCCAGATGGTGTTAGGGCCTGTAGAACTCARAACTCTTGCTTGTCACATTGCATTTAGTGCTGCTTTAGTTCTGTGCAGTGTCTGATATTTCCTACAAGTTGCCATGGAGCATGGATTCATTAGCTGGTTCAAGGGGACTCTTACCAGTTTTGGAGCTTATTTTGCAGTTAGTTTAGGATTTCGGTGCTGTGCTCCACTTGGTGTTGTAGATATTCCTTTTTTAATTTTCTGTGTCTGTTTGAGGTAATAGTTTCCTCCCTGAGTATTTTGATGAGTGAACAATTCTTGTGATTTCAGAACAGCAAAATGTTTTCTTTTAGAGGTAAGTGTAAATAATTTGAGGGAAATGTTGTCCATGAAGTAGAAAGAGATACAAAAATAGTGTATCACTTGTTGAGCATTTGTACTCAATAATGCAAGGAAAAAAAATAACTGAACCCTTTGATAGTTGTCCAAATGAGTTTCAGTGGTATATTTGAAAATAACTAGCTGTGGTGTCTGTCCATTTGTTGAGAAATGTTTCATTTTGGGATGGGTAGAACAAAGATCAAGCTGTATCTTGGTAGACTGCAGTCAGAAAAATGCATTTTCAATTACTGCATTGCTGGATGCTCAAKATAAAATTTGGGAAATGCTGAGAATCCCTTGAAAGATGGATGAACACATAAGTGATGTTTTTATTCATCCATATACTCTRCTTTAAGATAGCAATGTTAAAAACAGATCAGCAAAGATGGAATGATATCTTAATTCACTTTATTTGTGAATCTAATACAGGGACTTCTATCTCGCTTGTCAGGAGCACTTTTTTCCCTTAGAGTTGAGAAATCTCCTCAACTTATAAAAAAATAGAGATGCTTGTTTAGTTTCTAAGGGAATACTTTGGATGCCTTCAGCAGTTTTAGGGTTTTAGTGGTGTCACACGTTGCCTCATTGCCATTAACTTGTCTGTAAATAAGGACACTGTCAGTCCTGTGCTGGTTCTTTTCATTCCTGGTTAGGAAAGTGGTCTGTAAAACTTTCCTAAATGATACACCCACTTTCTTAACTTAATGCTTAAAATTGSTGTGCAAAGTGTGAGGCGGAAAAACGACTAAAAAATTGCATTTATAAACACCTAATTTTTGATTAGCAGCTTGGAAAAGGATAACAAATGATTCTGTTCTTACAATACAAAGAGGTCCTAGCAGCTCAAGAGTTATTAGTGAAATGTTTTCTTTATTTTTGAAGCTTTTTCTTCTGACAGTGCAGTCCAAGTATTCTTTAGGGTTTCTTTTCTTGTAGGGGGATAGAATATAAGAAAATAAAGATAGTGTAGAAAGTAATCTTACCCCTAAGGAGTTGCAGCTGGGCCAGTTATCAAAGATTAGGAGCAGGCCAGACTTTAACAGGCCACAGCTGTACCCAGTGAGAAGAGTGCTATAAAAGAGTGGGACAACATTTCCCTCAAATTATTTACACTTACCTCTAAAAGAAAACATTTTGCTGTTCTGAAATCACAGGAATTGTTCACTCCTCAAAATACTCAGGGAGGAAACTCGTTGAGAAAAAGGGGACTGGAGTCAGTTGGCTGCTTTGTGAAGAAGAAAGAGTCAGAGSTCTGAGGAGCTGCCCATGAGAAACACCAAGAAGGTATGGAACTTTTGTGATAGGGAGACAACAGYGTGGAACCCCTGCAATAAGATGACAACATTTTCTCATCTAGTTTTCAAGCTCAATCAAAATTTTAGTCTGAATATCACATTAGGAAGTTGAGGTAACTTTTGGTCCCAGTAAAGCTGGTGAATTAAAGGTAGGACAGGCTTACTGAACAGTTCAGTCTTGTGCTGTCAGTCTGGTTTTAAAAACATATTCTTTGTACACTTAAACATGAATAGTGTAAATTGTCAGTTGTCAGTAAGATTTATTTCACTTGGAGGAGTTGAAGGTGTGTGCAATTTTGAGTGTTGTTTATATGTTTAAAGSTCTCAACATGAGTTTATAGAGAAAGACCTTCCCCAGCTTGCTGCTGCTATGAGCTGATTCCTGCTCCCYAGTGTTGCCAGTAGAGGTCTGTGTTGCTCTTTGAAAATACTGAACAAAAGCTTATTGCTGTTCTTAGGAAATGCTCCTGTAATTCTGTTGTTTGTGTCCTTAATTATTAGGGCAAGAATTGTAAATTTATCAAAGTGTGTCAGCAGTTCTCTAGGTTTAATTTTACACAGAGATGTGGTATTTTCAACTCTRTGTGTAAGCAGTCTTAAATGAAACATTCGTAAAAAATACTTTAACTTGGTTTTAGTGTCAGAGAGCCAATTGTGTAGCTAATATGATTTTCTGACTTATATAAAAATTGCTGTTTCTAAGGATCATGTATGACCATGGGACCATGAGTGATTTGGTTTCTGTGTCAGGTGCGCTTGGTCTAACCCAGTGACTGGAGTGTGTCCGAGTGGTGAAGTGCAAGTGGTGTTGCAGAAAGTAACAAATATTATATAATGGAAGGGYAAAATGGGTCTGTTCTGTCCAGTCAGGAAGATTCCACAAAGCAGGGTGGTTCTTACTGCTTTTCCAAGATTTTTATCACAAAACTGTATTTATACTCACAACCTAGCASTTGCTCAAACTGGGATTCTGATTTTTCTGCTAGATGAAAGTCAAAAGAAGCCTGTTCATTGCTTTTGTAAGGGATGCCCAAAACAACCAGATTAGGTTTTTTTCAGAGGCTGAAAAAAATCCAGAAGCTCCAGCCACAGTGTGGCTTGCTGTATTGTTTTCCTTGATAATGTTTTAGATTATTTCTTTAAAATTATTGTTTAGTATTTTGTTGGAATTCTTTTTTTTGGCACTTCTGTGCAATGGAGAAGCCTTAGCAAGGAGAGCAGCTGTGGATTAGTTGCTAAAYGAGTGCTTAAAAGATGAGTCCCTGCTCCAATAAGATTTTGGTGTGTATATACATTTGGTGTGAGAAGTTATCATGGTTCTTTTATTTCTTGTACAGAACTTCAGTGTTGGCAACTTGTGTCATACTGGTGCAAAAGGTTGGGAAATGTGCTTATAATCTATCTCAATTAAACATCTGCTTTATGATACAAGAAATTGTTTTCCATGTCTGGCCATTTAATTTTTATAGATTATAACAATTTTTGTTTTACTCATTTAAGTCAAACTCTGATCATATGGGAGGAATTAAAYAGACCCTTCACATATCACTGAGTGCTTGATTTTATTAATGTTAGTCTGTCTTAAATATGTTCATTGTCTTTTGCTGTACTGCCTGGAGTTTCAGCTTCACTTTGATTTCTTGTATGGTTTTGGAATTTCTCATATTTATTGGGCTTTTAAAAGCATGGAAGAGCTGTTCCTTGATGCATATTTTGATTTTTTGGTGAATTTTAGGCTCCATGTATCATGAATTATCTTACACCCCATGAATAGCACTACCATGAAAATGTTGGTGTCTGTGTAGAAGTTTTGTTGTTTACTTCTTAGTTAAACTTACACTTAGCTATTTTTTTTCCAGGCATTTCCTTTGTGGAGGTCCAAAGCTTTGTAGCAGGCATGAATTTTGATGTACCAGTGTTTGAGGGAATGGAAGTACAGTGCTTTCCCAGGAGAGCCTGGGTCTTGCAGGAAGTGTATTTTTGGCTGGAGTAGACTATTGGGGTAACTGATGTAGAAAAGCACAATTTATGGAGGGCACTGTGCCTCTGGGGTGCAACTCTTAGCTCCTTCTCTTGTGGGATGTTTGAAGCTGTCAGTCAGGGATTAGTACTGATGTACTTTGAACAAAAARAAAAATCTACTAATAGCTTTTATTTTCAAAATTGGATTAATAGAAGAGGGTTCTCTTTATCTTACAGAACTGTGTTCTTCAAATTTATGGCAGGTAATAGTGAATGAGTTTTCCATGAGAGCCATCACTCTGTTTTAACTGTGGCTTAATATTGTGGAATATTAATATTGCTCTGCTTTACATAAGGCTCCAACTGCTTACTTGTTACATACTGTAAATATTAAGAGGTCCCCTTGGACTTCCTGTAATTTATATTTCTTATTGAGTAAGCTGAAAATGGTGTCAGATGTTCATACTGCTTTTTCATGTCCATTTTGATGAATCTATTTATTACTTGTGTAATGAGTAGTACACATGGTTGGTTAGCCAACTTATTGAACTTCATCAACCTTGGCTGAAATTCACAGTGCATGTGAAACTTGTTGTAACATGTAAGAAATTACATCTGGGCTAAAAGGTTCAATAATGATTACTGCTTGTAAGGGAATRTTTTTACAAAGGGTGGGGTTGAGCTGTGGGCCTGTGTTGTACTTTCAGGTATTCCTTTTACAGAGGAAAAACATATTTGTAGAACAGGGAGCYTTCCTAGGTGATACTTCCTTCTTACCTAGAAAGACTTTTCAACTTGATTGCTTTTCTGTCTTTTGAAATATTTAATTTTGCAAAGGTTTTTTTGTATTATTTTATGCAGACTTATAGTTCAGAGGTGAAAAGACCTTTTGCGTGATTCGGTTTGTCTTGCTGCAACATTGAGATTACCCTTTGCATCATTCTGTGTCTTCATGTTTTGAAAACTCATTGTGCTTCAAGAATTGTTTGAATACATACATTTACATTGGTATTATTTAGGAATGCATGCTAGATGCTGGAGAGGGAAGAGACTGCTAAATGCATTTTATTTTCTAATGACACGATCTTCTGAAACATGTAGGGGCTTTTCTAGGTGCTGACAATTCTAGTTATAGTCTGTAGATGTACATGAATGTGATTTTTTTTGTCTTAGTAGCAGAAACTTTTAGTGATTACATCTATGCTAAGTAGGTGCACAGTATCCTGTGTCCATTTTATGCTTCTCATGCTTGGTTGTGTCAAGGTGCTACAAGGTCTAGAAACTCAGGTCTGAAACAGTAAATCCTTACCAAGAAGGAAGTGAAAGGAGACGGGTAGAAAACTGGGAAGACAAAAATCAAAATCCTGACCTGATTAAAAGGAGTTTGATCTTCAGAATTTGTGRCACCAGAATTTTGTCTGAATTAAAGAATAATACAGTGAGAAAGAAACTGATTTTACACTCATCCTAAAGTCTACAATACAGAGATTTTTTTAAAAAAGACAGTGTGTGACTTATGAAAATAAATTTGTCAAGTGTCACATTCTTTCAGGAGTTCTTAAGGGAAGACCATCAAAAACAAAAGTACCCTTGTCTTCCTTTTTAAAATTAGTTAATGGTATTGCAGTTTTTAGGTCACATGCTACACTCTTAAGCCTTTCTCTTGTTTTTGTTTTTCTTCTGTGGAGATTTTTTTCTTCTCATTTTTCCATTTTTTTCTGTTGGCTTGTCATTTTAATATGTGAGATCTCTGTAGCTTTATGTTCAGCTACATAACCTCAATATTTTTGTTCCTGTAACATCCAGCTGGTTTTGATTTCTTGCTGTACTTCTRCAGTGGATTTCAGTACTTCATCTGTTGCTTCAGAAAACTCCCTACAGYCTGTCTTCAAATCTGAATAGTTTCATAGTAATATGCTTTGTTTCCTCTCCTTCAATTAATGATAGTTGCCTTAGTCACTGTTCCTGAGTTCCTATTCATAGTTCATGTCTTCTTTGTGTTAAAGATACTGGTGAAGTTAGGTTTTCTGATTGTTGTTATGCTTTCTGGATAGAAATGATATGTGTGAGAAAGGAGGTGTCACAGTTCAGTTCTGGATGTATTTATTGAAATCTTGTTCATGCACTGTCACTCAAGGTTCTGRGCAATGAGTGTTGCTTAGAATTTTTTTCATATTTTTCCCAGGTTATGTTATCTTTGCAGAAGGTACATTTGGTCCCTCATTATTTATTCTTTATYCGAGCAGCTTTAACACAATACATTCTCCAATTGGATTTCCTTTATTTTTTTATATGAAAATCAAAATCCTAAAACTTGTGGGGCATTTTCCTCTTGTGGTAATTAGTCAAAATGCTGCCTTTGATGAAAAAGTTAAAGTTTAAAAGTTTGTGAAGAGGTTTGCTAATTCTCCTGTATCACAACCAAATTGAAGGAGACACTATCACATGTATTCAGTGCTTCAGGAAATTCAGAGATTCTGGTTGTGTTCCTCTCCTGCCCCTGGCAAGCATGAGCAGCAGGTCTTGCTTCTGTACATTTGTGCATTGTAGACATTGATTATGCTTCTTAAGATTTTGAGAAATGTGTTAATAGCCTTATTTTACTTGTGGAGCWGTGTATGGATGCAGTAAATTACCCACATTTACAGATTATGTCCATATTCCAGTTTAAAGTGGGAGTTGGATTGTTCTTTCACAAGATAAAATATATATTTCTCTGAATGCTATTCTGATTCTTCAGCAAAGAGTCATTAAGATATATTGAGTAGAAAATACAGCGACTAAAAAAGAAAGCTTTTTTAAGAAAGCCTTATTTGTTTGGGTCTGTGTCCAGCTGTGAGCAGATGCTGAGGRGTATAAACTTACTCTTGCCTAAAGATTTTTAAATTTGAAGGTGAAATAGGATTATTCTGTGCCTTGCCAAGCAAAGAGGAGTGCATAAAAACATGCATGACCTATTTGGCAGCACACTTTTGGCATTATGAGTGAATGAAGATTGTGATCTGTGGGAAGGTGTCTCTCTGTGTMTGTTTCTGAACTGAGTCTGTGGTCCAGGGAATAGAGCCTGAGACTTCTTGGTTTTGCTCTTTGCATCTGGCACTTGAAACACTCATCTGTGGCAAAACAGAGTGTTGTGTACCTGGAATGTAAGGCAGAGAGAGGCTTCATAATAGAATAGAGGAAAAAACTTGGTTTGGAGTGTGTAACTGTTATTGGTCCTTTGCTGTAGAGGATGGATGTCACTGAGCTCTTGGGTGGGCTGCTGGTGTTCCAGCTGTTGGCACATAGACTTTAAATGTCTCCTAAAAAGACACAAATTAATTTTGCAATTTTGCTGTGGGAAGATGCATGGCATGTTTTCATGCACTTCTTGAAGGTGTGGCAAAGAGGTCTTCAATTGTGATTTGGGTTTTTTTTTTTTGCCCATGGCCTTACATTGTAATTGACTTCTAATTCTTGCTTGTTATCCATTCTCCTTGCTTTTGTCTACAGACATTTTTTGTTAATGCTGTTCTTATTCTCCATCTTTTGTTTCAGAACTCCATCTCCTGCCTTACTTTGTGTGTTGGAAGCACATGATGGATCATTTGAGTTACATAACAGCTTCCCACCTCCCTCTTCCCTTCGTAGTTTAAAGCACACCCAAAGGTTTGCCAGGTTTGAACTAGAGACCARTGAATGCATCTCTCCTGTACTCAGGTCTTTCTGCAGGATCCTCAGATGACTCTTTCATTATAAAACTCTTCCTTTGCTGCCAAACCAAATAAATTGTCTTGTATGGCCCAAAGAGAGAGGTGGGTGGAGACTGCCAGAAATCAGGTAGTGTTGTTTTAATTTTCAGTCTRTTCTTTCCCCAGATAAAAAATGTGAGCTCCTTAGAACAGGACCTGGCTCTGTATGTTTGATTCCCATAGATATCTATTTTTTTTGTAAACTGAACTGTGAGCTTTTTAGGACAGAACCTTGTTTTATTATTTATCTGTAAAATGTCTAGTGTGCATTTTAAAATCTTTCACTGTTTGTGTAACTGATATAAATAAATATCAAGTTTGTTTTAAGAAAAAAAATTGGTCCAATTTATGTTGTAGCACTTTCTCTGTATCTTTACATAACTGTGAACATTTCTCATGAAATGACTTTGAGATTAAAGCTGGGAGGATCTAGCACTTGAGCTGACAGCACAGTATGTCTTTTAATTATTCTGCCCTGGATGAAGTATTCCTCTTTACTGAATTTACTTCTTTTATTAACATTGCACTGTTGTACTTGCCAAAAGGAGATTCAAAACATGCAACTAATTTTTTTATTATGTTTAATTAGGGCTCAGCTCAGCAGTACAGAAACCTATGATAGTGTTGGCTAACAGAGGAACAGAAGAGTACTTGAAAAGAAACTAGACAATTTCTGGCTTTTTTTTAAATGCATTTTTGCTTTGATGGGAAAAACTCTTGTGTTGCCAAAAGCTGCTGCTGCTGCAAAGAGAAGCTTTAGAGAAGTTTGTCAACCCTATTTCTCTGAACTTGGAACTTTTTTTTTAAAAAAAATCTGCTTAACAGCAGCATGCACAGAAATGTTATTTATTTCCTTAATAATATATTCAAGTATTAGTATTTATAAATAGACTGGCTTTATTTAAGCAAATGAACAAAGGAACTGGTCACTTATCCCAGAGCTGCCAAACCTTCAGGAATAATTACTGCTGAGACATGGAGTGCCCTAAATGTCACAGCAGATTTGACTGCTCAGACCTGATCCAGGTTTCATCAAGATGCTGGTTTGATGTTGACTTACATTATGGGCAGATCTGTTGTGTTCTGCTATTCCAGATTTCAGTTAAATGTTTAATTTGGAAGTGTTTATTTTGGAGTAAAAATAGAAGTAGTGTGTTAACATAACTACACTCTAACAAAATATTTTTTATACCTTATGAATATAAGCATTTATAATTCTGAATAATTTAGGGTTTTTACTAAAATAAAGAATATGAGTCGCACTAAAATAAGTTATGCTTATTTTGAGACAAAGTGGTATTCCAGGTTTCTTTTAAAACGTGTGTAACTCTATTTGGCTTGACTTGGTAATAATACATTTMAATACATTTTCAGGTGGAAAGGTTGTTTCTGTTTAGAAAATGTGAAGTTGTGTGTTGTGTCATATTTAGATACCTGTCTGCCTTCATGATATGTTACCTGTTACAATGGAAAAAAAATTGTATACAAACAGAAAAATAAGCTCTTTAATAAATTCTCTGTAAACATTAAATGATAAAGCCAAATGCTAAACTTGGATTTTTTTTCTTTTTTTTTAATTACAGTAATTGACTTGTGTTAGGAAAACTGGCTGCCTTGCTTGCAGGAAGCCACACTGTCATTTTTAAAGAAAATCAAAAGAAAACATGAATTTATTCTGTGCTTGAAGAAACATTGAGAGTAAAAAGTTCAAACAGAATAATCCCTAGTTCCAGATGTGATGGCCCACTGGACTTACACAATACACTTTAAAAATATTCAGTAAAAATTTGTTGGGRTTTGGTAGGAGCGTGATCCTTTAATAGATAAAGAAATGCAAGATGAAGATGAAACATGAAGGCTGAGAGGGGTTTTTTTACCCCCTTTTAAAGGAGTGTATTTTATCTAAACAGAGCTTTGGGATTGGTTGGAATGGAAGATGCAAATCTGAACTCTTATTGRCTGTGATTTTTGGTCATTGATGTGCATCTAAAGCAAGGAGTAGGTAKGAAAGGTAGAACTGCGATTTGATAGAAAATTCACTTCTTATCTCCGATTCTCGTTTTCTTCCCTTCAGATTAATCCCTGGCCACTGTTCCTCTATTCAGGAATGTTATAGGACCTGTTTGCATTTAGATGACTGGGGAAGTGAAAAAGAATCTTGATTGGGATGATCTCTGCAGTTTAGTATAAAATTTCAGTTTTGGTTTTGTCTCCCTTTATGTTTCCATCAGGCTGTTTTAAGGCACTCTAACTCAGCTGAAAAGCACAGTTACTCTGGGTAGTATCTCCTTGTATTTTGGGGGTTGGTGGGAATTGCCTTGACACAACAAGGTCTTACCTTGGGACATTGAGAGGTAKCTTGGCTCTGGATTTAATGTGTGCATTCCCACTCCAGGGCTYATTCCAGGCTGGAGCCCTTGGCTGTTATTCCAATGTTTATGTTGGGAAGTGGCTCCTCTGTACCGTGAAGGATCTGCAGCGCGTGTTTGGATCTGCTGTGGCACCTCTGGGTAGCTGAGATAGTGATCAGGGTTGGGTGAAACAGCTCAAAGGAGTCAAGTCTCAGCTTCCTTCATGTCTGGTGTGAGGACATTGTAGAGTTGGGTTGGCGGTGTCTTTGGGCAGTGAGCTGAAGCAGATATCAGGTCTGGTTGCAGCCCCATGGCTCTCAGTTGCAGCACATTTGTGATGTATGTGCCTGACATGGTCCCTGGGCTGGGTTCTTGCTTGCTTGCAGCACCATCAATCACAGCTTTCTTACCCTCAARTGATGCATTTTAAATTTTTTACAGCAACAGATATTTATAATCCCATTAATTTAAGGGCATTTTAAAATGTTTTAGTGTCATGCTCCCTTGAGAGGAAACAAGATATTTTGGGGTTTTGTCAGTGACAAAAGCAGTGCACTTACTGTTAAGAATAACTTGGCCTGGCCCAGGGTRGTGTATTGCAAAAGAGGGTAAGGAGTGCATAGTTTTGGGTTGGTTAGATGGAAAACAGAACCAATGCATTACTCATCCTGCTTCGTTTGTGTTGGCTTTTTCTGTGCTTCATGACTCCAAGAAAAACACGTTTGTCCAATTTACACACAAAGGGAGAGGCAGGATGGATCTTTCATATAAAATCACACTTTGCTATGAAAAATATCAGTATGTGTCATTGCCATGTGCCTGTAAACACATGGGAACAAAGGCAGCAGTAGTATTCCATGGGAATTGCTTGTTTTAAATGGAGTCTCTTTAAATATCTTAGTGCTTTAGTTGCTTGAAAACTTGCATTTGGAGCAAGTTGAATTTTAAGATTTTATCCTAAATATCTGTAYTGAAGCAGAGTGGATGAGGCCAAGCAGCCCTGATGTGGAATGTGTGGTGCTTTTTTGGCTCTGGAAGGTGTGAGTTTGTCAGTGATGTGATGTTCTGCATGTGCCTGTGCAAGCTCTGTTGGATGCTGCACTCTGGATCCACCAGCACAGTGATCCTGGTTGCAGAAGTTTCTTCTCTAAATCACACCTCAGTGTTGCAGTATTTCAGCCTGAAAAGAATTCTTTATCRCTTTGTTTGTAGTGCATTTGAATCATCTTTACTCCTRTTCTGAGGAAATGTTGAAKAAGATTAACTGATTCACTCTCACTGGAGTTAAATTTCTTCAAATCTGGAAGAGCTAAGTGAGTTCTAGGACACAAGTATCTTTTTTGTTTATATGTAGTTCTCTTGAGTCCCCAGAATCAGAAAASAGTCTGTTTGCTGAGATGCAGCAGTTGGAATGAGAGTCTATTTTGAGTTTTAAAGACTGTTGGTTGCAAGCAARCCCTGTAGGCTTTTACACTGAGAACCGAGCTGTTCAAAGAGAGATGACATCATTGTGTTTCAAATGGGCAGTAAAGGACAGCTCCAAGGTATCCTCGACTATTTGGGCAAAGGCMGAGAAGCTGAAGAAAACTTGCTCTTGTCTAAAATGTTTCTGAGTTTTTGTTGTGTGTTAAAACCTCCTTATATTTGAAATAAAGGAATGTTTTAAAGCATGTGATGGCCTGGTGCARATTCTTTACAAAATGTCTCCCCTGATTGATTGACTGTATGCTCTCTGTTTAAACAAGAAATAGCTGAAATACTTTTCCACTCAGTGAATCCTKTTCTGTGTTTTATAGAGGAGGTTGCACCATTGGACAGAGGCCTGTTCTCATCTGTGTGTGTTGACACAGTGTAGCTGGCATTAATTGAGCGATGCTAACTGCTTCTTAATTGACAGCATTAGCTGAAAATCTGCACCAAAATTCAGTGGCAGCAGTCACTGTAGATAGCCAGGAATGTGAGAGTATTGAACAATCATGGTAGAAGATGAAGAATGAAGTTGAGTGCTAATTTCTGAGTCTTTATGAACAAATGCTGTAAGGAAGGGCTGAAGGGTTTTAAATGTCTCTAGCAAATCCCATGTGCTTGTAGCTCTCTTGTTAGTTCTGCTCCCAGTCCTTTGGGTTAGCTGGTGATGTAGAACTGTGCCATAATGTTTATCCCCATGTATGTCTTATTCTTAAAGAGGATTTTCACTTCTGAGTGTCGGATTAGAGCTCGCTCAGCCACAGCACCAGCAGCAAGAGTAGTTGATCTCAGCACAAACCTGAGATTTCCAGGGCACTTGCTTGAAATTAGTTTTATAAAACATTTGCTCAAAATAGTTTATTTAAATACTCCATACAATACAGTGATTACTTTTCCAAAGTGGATGTTAGTTAAGTATGTTATTCTCCTGTCACATTTGGGGGAAGAGTCTCTTTTATTCCTTGTAATTGGTTGACCTTGATGCSCAAGTCTATAATTCTGTGCTGTTTTTCTAGTGTAGTTTTCCCTACTTTTAAAACCCCCACAACTAGTGTATAGCGTGTGCTGTCTCTTTTACCTGTGTTAAATAGCTCTGCAATAGCCTGGTGCTGTGGTAGAGGGAAGATTCACCCCTGGAGAATATCAGTTATTTCTTGGAAACAAACCMATGTCATTGCTGTTAGTGTCCCCTCACTGTGAAAGGACTGTRTCCTTAAGTGGTGGCAGTCTCAGATTAAGTGAAGTATTAAGAAAATGTTTACTTCTTTTGAAGTCCACAGAGTTACTTTTGTAATTAAGAATTAAGGTTGCTCTGGTTCCTTAAYTGTGCATGTCCCTTATGTAGTTATTTAGGCTTCTCTTTCTATGTGACTCCACTGTGATTTTGTTCAAGGTTTTACTGTCTGGGTGTTTATGATCTTTGTGGTTTAACTTTGGTGTAYGAAACCACATTCAGTGTGGATTATGAGTCAATGGTAGTTTTTATAGAGAGGTAAGATTTTTATTGATAGAGTTTAAATAGTTTTGTACTTCACTCAATCCATGTGTTAGACTGAGGTGCATTGAAAATATAGCTGCATTTTGCTGAAGAACAGACTTGGTTTAACACAGTGAATCTGACAGGAAACGTTTTCCAGCCTGCTAGAAGCTAAGGGAAAAGGGAAACTTTACCTGTCTAAGCTTTTTGATACTGGGGGGAAGAAAAAAGCATTAATTATTGCAGAAGAACCAGAGAGCTAAAGCTGTAAAAAGACTTGGATACTGAGGTGCTTCCAAACTCCTCCTTCAGGTGTTCCAGTTAGAAGTTGCAGGTGTATCTGTCCTAAATTGAGTGCAGGACTGTTTGTGAATTAGTTTAAAATATGTCTGGTGGGTAGACATGTCAGCACTTCACCTGTGACAACATTCAGATGGAGGTTTTTTAGAACATGATTTCATGTAAAGATCAGAACRTGTCTGCCTAAGGGTGAAGAATCACTCTTTGAAGCTCAGAGAAGAGCAAGGACATCCTAAAGAGAAGTGCTTAACACTGCTCTCCACATTTGCAGGGAAGAGTTGAGATGGCATAAAATGAACTAAACTCACAGCATGTAACTTACTTAGTTTATAATGACTATGAAGTTATTAACTACAGGGGAGAATGGCATGGAATTTATTATTTTGCACAGTTGATTATTTTGCACAGTGTGACATGGTGTAGAGTTAGCAAAACATCATCATGCTTTGCTAATTAATCTGGCCACCAGCTCTCAATCTTTGTTTAACAATAACAAAACTATTCCTAGGCATTTCAGCYAGTTTTTAATAATACAGTCAGCTAGTCAAAATAAGTGTTCTTGTGCAAAACAAGAAGCATAACAGCCAGCTAATGGTACATCTTACATTAGTTACACGAAAAATTCTGGTTAAATATGCCTAAAGTGGAATTAGGAACAAGGGAATTCTTTGCATATGCTGTAGCTGAATTCATGTGCATGCAATGAATTATCCAGGTAATTAAAGTTGCTTGGTGCAGTGAATGGCTTTAAAGGAGATACAGGAAAATTGCTTGGACTTAAATACCGTAAGTATGTAATTGCAGAAAATTGTATAAATTTGTCTTGGTGTYTGTTGTTTCTATAATGTAAGTTATGTTTTGTGCTGTAACTGGGTTTTGCTGCTCCAGGGTGTTTTGGAAGTGAGACAGCCCATCTTCATTGGCTTTTTGGTAAACAGTTTTTAATGGGAAATCATGAACGTGCTTTAAATGTCATAAAGCTAAAACAAATGCCTCTTCTCTTTGAATTCTTCACATACTCAGATTGTTGGACATTCAGTTTGATTCTTCCTTTCATAGTTGAGGCTTTTCTAATTGAACTCATTAAGCTGTGTTATGCCTCTTTCAGCTAGAAGGCAATTCCTGTCATTGGCACAGTTCTCCATGGAGATGGACACCCAGTGATACCATTAACTGCATCACAAATATGTAGTAGCTCACTCCTGGTAGAAACCCAGGTTCTGGCTCASTTCTCTGCACTTCATGGGCATTCTGCTCTCCCCAAAAGTCCTCACCTCCTGTTGTAAATTCTCACAGATTTTTTCCCATTTAATGAAGTTTACTTTGGACCRACTTCTATGCAGCTTTTCATTCGTGAATTGAACAGTGGAACAACATTTTGTTCCCCCTGCCACAGGTGGTCCTCAGATTGATGACTCTGAGGCCAACTGTGCATCTAAAGAGCCCAGAGCCCAGTGTTGGATGCTCTGTCACTTCCAGATGAAGTTGCCAGGCTCAGTGGCTGTGCAGTCTCTSTGTGTGGCACACTGTGCACAGTCAGACAAGGAAGGAGCACATCCAATCCTGCCCTTCCAACAGCTGAGGACACCAGTAGGCTGAGAAGTTGAGTGTTTTTTGAAGATGCCAAACCTGTTTTGCACAAAATACATACAATTATTGTCCAGAAGACCTGATGAAATTGAGGTGTCTGTGTTTCTTCATGTGTGCTCTTAAAAACTGAGTCCAGGTGGCTCTCAGGTCACCAGACTGCAGGTAGCCTAACTGCACTTAAATATGTGGCTCATGTTTTCAGGTAATTTCATAGCTCTGTGCTGCCCCTGGGATCTGTTTGTGACTAGGACCGTGTTTTATCCTAGGTTTTGAAACTGCCAAGTCCCTGGCCCTGCATGGGGCGTGTGTGATCCTGGCCTGCAGGAGCCCGGCGCGAGGTGACGCGGCCGTGCAGCGCATCCTGGAGGAATGGGTGAGTGCACACCAGGGGTGACATGCTCTGGGCACTGCCAGCAGGCACACACAGCGCTGMCACAGTCACGGGCACATGCCACAATCAGCAAAAAGCCATTTGTCTAATTGGGTAAYGCCCTGCTCAGCCGCTGGTGCGTCGGTGATTGAGGTTTTTCGTGCCTTGTGAGTGTGTTGGACTGCAAGGCTTGATGTGCTGTTWTCCATCTTGTTTGTGGATGATTTGTAGGGAAAAAAAAAGTTTGGGAGAACCGCTGAGGCTTGGTTCATAGAAAAGGACATTCCAGAACCAAAGTGAATGACTGTCCAAAGGAGGATGGGCACAGTCCTCCAAAACAGCCACTGTTTTGCCCGTAATTTTTCTACAGGGAGAGATTTCAGAGGGTCATTTTTGTATGTTTCAAACACAAGAATGTTTCTCCTTTCCTGAGTTCATCAGGCTCTGCAGCCCTGCTGCCAGGCTGTCACAGTGGTTTTTTCCTTCTATCTTCTTCCCACTTTCTTTCATTTTTCTCCCATTATTGTTATACAAACACCAGCTTTTCAGTCCCATCTATTGCCTTGCTGCTCTCTGATTCCTTTTCCTGATCCCCAGTTTTTTAAATTATCTTCTAAGGCCTTGATTAAAATATATTCAGCTGTCTTAATTTATTCCTCCCTCAATCATTTATTTGCTASCAAGGATTGCAGGCTACTTTTATTTGTGCTTGCTGGGACTGCTGACTTCCAGGAGAGAATGTGGTGACRTCTCTACACTTAAATGAATGGAAGACCAATGGATCAGATTCTTGGATTTCTATTTCTTTCCAGCTAAAATTAGTGATGAGTGTTTTGCTTTTCTTTCCTGAGCTCTCAAAGTACTTCAGCTGCTCCCAGATGACATGGGAGAGCACTCAGTAGTATTAATATTTACACATAAGCAGTCTAAAGATAATTATAATATTTATTAATGCAAAACAAATGGTGCTTATTTACGTGTATTTCCAGATAAGTAATGCTTTCAATATTGCTAATTCTTGTAACCACAAGTTTCATGAAGAATCAATCTTTGGAYTTAGGCCTTTTTCTCTTGCCCAGATCATATGCATGATTTACAGTAAAGGATTGGTTGGGAAAAATATCTTCCTTGTTGCTTTCCTTCCATTAAAACTCTCTTATTTTTAAAATAAAAAAAAATTAATTAAAATTATTTAGATAGCATAGAATTCCAAGAGAATTCCAAGAGAGGCCAGCATAGTGTCTWTTATCTTTCAATAGAACTGGATTTGGTGATATTCTGTTTGAATTAGATAGTCCCAGGCCAGCTAAATATGGCTGTTTATATGGGTATTATCTAACTAAAATTAGGCAGTGGTGAACATCTTTTATTTGAAAAATATCCCATTACCCTCTTAATCCTAACCATATCTCTGACCATTTTGAAGACAATGGGAGTTCAGAATACTTGTCTTAARTACCTGTATTATCTCACCCAAAGTTAATGAGTTGTTAATTGAATGAAGAACATTGAAGGTCAAATTACTTCAGAAACACACTGCATTTATTTACTAACAGTTTTCAAATTCTAATTGTTCAGAAAAAGAGTCTCATCTGTAAACTGGTAGCTGGAAAACCTTCAATGCATCTTTGTAATGGCTTTGTTGTTGTTTATTGAGAGGGACTAATTAACTTTGATTATTGCACTAATATTATGGCACTTTGACAGTCCCTCAGATTTATGACTCTGGGAAAATAAACAAATGAAATGCAGGTGCTGGAGCAGAAAGAATAAGTTATTACTGAACTTTAATTACTTGGAGTGTGTAACCAGGAGAGAATTAGTTGATGAATTACAAGATGCTTAAAATTTACATCAAATTGTAAGCAGTCTTGAAGAAAACAAACACAAAAACCAGCCCCAAAATCAGCTACTGAAAACAAAGAGACAAAGATTAATTTGACWGATTTGTTTCTAATATTAAAATATGGATGTATAATATTAATTTTTAGCTTATAGGTGTAACTACTGGAAGTTGTTAATTGAAAATCCTTTCCTAAAAATGAAAGAATTTAAAAAAAYACCAACAACCTCTGCATTTGATTGAGATGAATTCTCAATATGTAGCTGCAACTGTTCTGCTAGAAAGAGCTTCATAGCAAGAACAGAATTTTGTCTTCTCTGTTCCTGGGGAAAGCAAAATTATTGAAAGAAGTTGATTTACTTTTCAATTTGGAATCAATTTAAAGAGAAATACAGCTGGTTAGGTTGCAGCTTCACCAAGCCTCACGCTCATGGTACTCAGGTAGGATTTTCAGTAGCAATAGTGCTACCCACTTGTTTTATGTTTTCTTGTAAATGTTTGAGATTCAGTCTCTGAGCTGCACTATTAAATACAATGTCCCTYCAGTAATTTGAGGGGTAGGAATCAGAAATAAATTCTTCAACTGGATTCCCAAACCTCTTTTCATTTGCATGAAATATGCTCTTATAACAAAAACCCCCAAACTGTTGGAAATGCAGTTCTAGTGTGTTTACCTGCCCTAAGTGTGGAATTTTACTGTAGACTGTTGTAATTTAATTGGTATTTATATAAAAACATGTATATTACCAAAAGCAGTGTGCACCCCGTGCTGGCTTTACTGTGGGACAGTTTCTTTTGGTGCTCAAGGTTTAAATGTTAGACACAGAATATTTCTTTTTCCACTGTAGATACAAAAGAGTTCCACRTACTTTGCAAGAAGAGAAAATGATTAAAAATCTGTAACAGAACAACTGATTATTTCAAATTTTGATACAATTATCTAATTGATGGCGTGTATTAAATAGAGACTGAAATGTATATGGAAAAAACTGTAATTTTTAAAACCCCAACCACCACCTCTGCCAAGCCACAACAAAAAAAAACCAAGCCCAAGTCAAACCTAGTGTAACGCAGCATTTAAAAATAAAGTAGAGTGTACATAAAATAACAGTACTAAGGCAAACCAGCCAGCTGGGTCCCCTAGTGAGTCTGTTGGTGACATCCCTGTCTGGAGTGCCACAGACTGAGTGTCTGCAGAAACACAGCTCTGCTCTGGGCCTGTTGTACTTTGAAATCAGTTGTTAGGCGAAAAATGCAGTTTCGGTTTGCTTGTAATGAAAGCTGAAAATCAGGTTTATAAAGACAAAATGGGACTGCTAAATGTCTTGGGAAAATCCAATTGTTAAGATTTAGAGAAAAAAAGCAGGAATAATTGGAGAAAATAAGATTTTTTTCAGATTAGCTGTCATTATGTTTAAAAAACAAATGAAAACTGATCTTAACTGGCTGTTGTAGACAAATCTAGAGAACTTTGTAACAATTTATGCCTGAAGAGCTGTTTTATAGGGAATTTGAGCCATTTGAGTGGAGATTACCCATATAAACTTGCTAATTACTTTGGTTAAGTGACATTTGTTTGCAACCTGCAGTATTCCAGTTATTTTCTTTCTAAACTACAGCAGAATTTTGCTAATATTGCAAATCAAGGGTAATTGCCTTGTGTAAAGCATTGTGACAAGTTTTAATGTGATTGGTCTGGCTGGTCTATCAAATATAATTTTTATGGAGGGGTATAGTTGATTATATTGGTGCAATCTAATGTTTATACACATGCATTTATATAGACAGAAAAAGGAAGAGAAAGTGTGTAAAGGCAGCAGATAAAAAGAGAGATCAGTATAGCTTTCCATTTGATATCTTGAAAATGAGTGTTCATGCACGATGACGTTCAATATCAATTTAAAACTGTTTGATAATTTCTTGCTTGGAAAAGAGGAAATTAGAATTCTAGAGTTATGATTCATTTTAATCAGAAAGAAATTGTCAAACATAAATCTCTCCTTGAGTAGTGAAAAGGCCTGAAAGCAGCCAAGAAAAATATCAATACTTTGCAAAGGAGGAATGATTGTTCCAATTCGTAGCTTAATTGACTTTGAGGCTTAATGAAAAACACTACAGTGCTGTTTGTACACATAGTTGCTCTGACAAACATGGAAATCTATGTTCCAGGAAGAGAGGCTAGGTAATTTATTTTACATTATTATTGATATAATTTTCTAATTGAGTATGAGCAGAATGTTTGGATAAGAGTRCGTAGCTCCAGATGTTAGTGGTATTCTCAAGAAAATACTTAAGAATATGAATGAATAAAATATTTCATAAATCACAGCTTTTCTTGCCAAGAAGCTCTCATTTATTTATTCCTGTCAAATAGTCTTTGAAGTACATATTAAAAGATAAATTGTAAGTTTAATATTTCATAAAAAGTATAATGTTTCTTTGGTAATTATTCCTCAATGTTAAACCTACAGCTACATTAAAGATTAGATTAAACTGTAAAAAGAACATTTGACTTTGCTTTTTAAGTAGAGACTCACAAGGTAGAGATGTGACAAGAGAAGAGAGAAAAGCTGTGAAGAAAACCAACCCCAAACAAACATGACTCCTTGCTGTATTCCTTTCCCCTGAAGTATTCTTCACTGAAGGAGTGATTTATATTCTTGCTGATTAAGTAACTGAATGAAATTAAAACCTGATAAATGAGTCTTTGTATTCCAGTTGTGATCCTGTGAAGTGCAGAAAGACAAGAAGCAAACTGGGCACGTTTACCAGTCCATGGGCAGCAGTTTTCGTGTGGTCACTGTGTTTGTTTCCCCCTCGAGGAAGGGGCTCTGTTTTCCCATAAAATGTTTGGTCTCCGCTGCTGTCCTTGGTTTAGAATTTTTTGTTAACCTTCTCATGGTTAGTGACAGGTTTTCCTTTATGGAAAAAGCTGGAGACTGCCTAGGAGATGGCTTTGGGGATGTAGTAAATACTGACTGAAACCCCACTGATTCTGTTAGTGCAGAATCAAAGGGTTCCAAAGTGGTGCTAAATAAAAGCTCTTAAAAATAATCCTCAAAATAGGAAATATTTCAGAATATCCTACAAGTAAAGCACATGAATTTCTGTGAGAATATTACTTCCAATATTCTGYTATTATTTTGTGATAAAGAATTGTCTTGTTTCAAAGCAGGATACCCTAAACTCTCTGTCTTGCTGGCTCACATGCCATCACAGTGTAATATCCACTTAGAAAGGCCTGCAATATATGGACATACTTCATTTTCCACTGCTTGAGCAGTGCCCATGCTGAAGAATCATGTTAAAGGGAGTTATCCAAACCTTGCTGTGGGGAAAAGGCCTTGCAGGAAGGGGGGCAATATCTTGTATTAAATGAACTGATAATGCAATTTAAAAAAAAAAAATCTGCATCAACTTGTCTCACTTGCAGCTGTGGACACTCCAACTAAAGAATTATTGCCTCTGCTGAGTGTAAGGCCTTTTTTGATTCTTCAGGATGTGATCCAGATTTTTCTGAAAYGAAGGGATCTTTTAATTAACTAATTGCAGTGCAATCAGACCTTATGTTACTYGTGGAGAATTGACAGGATAAACATTACCCAGTTCTGTTCCTGGCAACAACTCATTGGGACCAATATGAATGTATGACCAGATTTTGGCCATAACATTTAAGAATTCAGTAAGTTTCTGTGAGTAATCTGCTCAGTTCAGAAACCTTAAGAGAATGATGTGTGCTGCAAAGCTATTTTCCAAATACAGATGCTTAAAAATCTCCCCACATGAAGTTAAAAACATGGAACAGTACAGTCGACATTCACATGGATGGATTGTTGAGGTCTTTTTTTTTTTTTTGTACACCATAAACATATGGCATGAATTTGATTTCATTACAGATGCTGAGAAAAGGGAAAGGCAAATATTTATATTACATTCATGTTTTACAGTAAAAACACTGTTCAGTTTGTTTATACAGTTCCACTGTTACAGTTTTTATGGTTAGTAATGAAACTGCTGTAAAACAGAGTCTGAATTATATAGCAGATGTGTTAAGCCCCTAACTTTCAGGGTTGGGCATCCTCCTGAATACTGATAGCAGTTACTTGCAGAGTTGTTGTACTGGCTGCAGCTGAGCTGTTTCACGCTTACATTTTCATCTGCAGTTGGCTCTGCACTGGTGCTGTATGGAGACATACCACTGATGGAGTTTGATTGATTATCATGATGGAGCAAGYGGCTCGAGAGGGCAGCGTGCCCAGCCCGCCCTGCCTGCCTCTGCTGCAGGGACAGGGTTTGCTCCTGGGGACATCTGCCTTTAACACTTTCAACCCCCAAACCTGAGGTCACCCTTAGATCTTGACCCTTGCCCAARTCCAGGAGTATTGGTTTCTCTGGGTCTGAATTGAAGGCACTTGAGACAATAATTCGTGTTTGGACTCAAGTGTTTATTATTTCTTATCAGTAAAACAGTCTCACTACTGTGAGTTCTGCAGCTTTTCATTAGAAGGCACAAAATGGCTAACAATCTCTCATTACAAGGTCTTTTAAGACTAAACTATCCAATTAAGAACTGACACCCAGATTATTTTTCCCTTTTAACCCAATAACTCATCCCAAAGAGCCCCCAATGGGGACTTTTTTGCCCAATTACGAAATGCCACCCAAACCCATGAAGAAGGAGGAAGAAGAAGCATGAAGAAGAAACCCAGGATGACACCCTGTGCCCTCCATCTTGCTTCCATCCACAACATACTAAAAATCCAAACCCTCAATTTCTCACCAAGTGATACACCTACACTGCTCTCTATAATCTATTTCACACTTCTGTGGATTCCAGTCTATCTTGAAGTCTGGGAAACTTTCTCCATGAATGAGGGTCAAAGTCAGTGCTCCCCTGGGGGTCAGGACACCCCAGAGCAGACAGAGAAATAAATATTCCTGGTGCTCTGGGTTTCTACACAGGAGCAAACCCTAAACCTCTTGGCACCCCAAAGCACCCAGGCTTGTCTGAGTTCATAACTGTACACAGCTGATAGGGACTGAGCACTCCCAGAGCTATCAAGTTTGCAGGTTTTTAACATAGTAAGACAATTGSCCATGGTTTCCTCCAGTAAAGATAAAAGTTGTCTTTTGAGTTGGCTTAATTACTTCTAYTCATAATTCTCTTCACATTTCAATATCTGTTACACGTGTATTAAAAAAAATTCTAAAATGTAATTTTAAAGGAAGTCACAGTATTTTACTATTCCTTAATTTTTTCCTCCCGTCAGCAGAATTTTATACATAGAAATGTTGAAGTGATCTTTTTGGTAATTTGTTTCTTTAGCACAGCCCTGCTGTTCTTAATCTGGAAATGTGAGTCACAAAATCCCTACCATGCCTAAAGCTTTATAATAATACTACTTAAAGGCAGTTTGAGCTTTTTAACAAAAAAAAAATTTAAGATCCCCCCCCAGACAGTAACAGACCTCAGGATAACCCCTTTAAAAACTGCACACAGAAGTCACTAGGAGACACTGTGTGCTCAAATATATCACCAACCTATCTGGGGATATCTGTCTTTATAAAAAAGTAGACTTTGTAGATTGACTTGAGTGTAGCTTATAGGATGCAAAGTTTGGGTTTTCTCTGATAATTTATATAGTTAGTGTTACTTGGGTTTGGTCTGTTCCTGAACCTTTCTCTCTCAGAATGTGTTTTATAAAACTATTTAATRTTGGTGACGTTGAAAACTTGTTTACTGTAGTACAGATAGATGTGTTCTTACACTGAGTGGGTTCTGCTGTCACTGGATTTCTAGCTGTCTGTTCTGGGAGAGGAGGAATTAAAGTGTCTGGATAAATGTATATATATTTTAAACCACCTTCACAATTAATCTGATTGTGACATAAACTTGTAATATATTCCATTAATGAAGAAGACAAGCTTAGCTTATGGTAAATACAGTACTAAGTGTTTATAGTGCATTTCATATTTTACATGATTCCCTTTATAATTCTGCTTATCTTTTCATTCTAATTCCCTAAAGAAAGTATAAAAGAACCCCTAAAGAGAGTAATTACTGCTCTATTCCTTAACCAAGGCTCCTCTTGCAAAAAGAAATCTGAGCAGCTTTTTAAAGAAGGCAGTTTTAAATAAAAATGCAAATAAGCTGCTTTGTAACCACATTAATTACCCACCTAGCCTCTTATTACCGTGTTTGTATTGTTTGCAAACACTATTTACAGTGGTGTGGAAATTACCATTGCTGGGCTGGAGGAGCTGTGCTGGTGGGTTGTGCTTTGGACCCAATTAGAGTGAGCCCTGTCTGCAGCGGGCTCGGGGGAGCAGGAGTAGCCTTGCACTGTCAGAGCAGGCATTAGCTGGGCTGCACAGCGCTGCCTCGTAATTATAGSGCTGCTCCTCTGCATGCCTGCCGTTCCCTGCATGTTAAAACTGGCTCACTCATGATTTAATGCGCACTCTGATCGTTTCTTTTTTTTTTGTGGAAGTCGTGGTAAAATCTGGCGGGTGGTTTTTGTCGCCAGATTCGTTCTTTGCTTTAATTTTWTRAAAAGTAAATAAAAGACTCGTGCTTTTGTGTTCAGGATGTTACACATTCCCATTATTCACRTTTTCRTATTAATCCCTCAACTTTATTAGTTTATTTCATCAGCAGAAGTGAACAGGGTGAGCTATCTGTTGGTATTGCAAGCAGTGTTAGTGGGCAATGATTGTAGCTCTTCCAGCACACTGAAGAAATAGAATGCTTCATAAGAAAACACACTCTCACTTGTAAACTGCAGTGCACACTTGTTGCTAACCTGGTGTGTGTTGTGTTCTTGTCTTGATTTTCTCTGTCACAATTCTAAAATGGGCCTTTCCCCTAAAAATTGCCCAGAAATTAAAACAAAACCAAAGAGGTGACTCAGCATTTGTGTTTTTAGACTTATAAATGTTTTTCAGATCCCAAAGAATTTGATTTGGTGGGTCATAGAGCCTGCAATGTGCAGAATCAGTTCTTTAAGATTTGTTTTCTTAAGCTTGTAAGCAGTCCATCAATATGGTTAATGAATCTTCTGAAGTACAGAAATATATTTTGGTTGAGCTCAGCACGGGGAAGAAAAGGTAGAGAGATTATTTTCTTCYTACTCGTGGATCTGCAGTGCTGTGACAGGGTGATAATGTTTAAAAGAATCTTGATGATAAACCCAAAAATCTTAAGGTCTGACTGTGACACTAAATGTAGTAGAGCAGGAAAATAGTAACTCCAGGACGATGTAGTACAACTGCAGAATTGTTATGCATTAAAAAGAAGGAAAAAAAGAATAAAACGTGGTTGCAGGATCACTTGCAGTTTTAACAGTGACAAGGGACTAATGTGAGGGCATCAAAAGAAGCACTGACTTGTTTCATGATCCACAATAGCTTATAAAACTGAAGATAATTATCAGGCTCATATGACTATAGAGCAGCATAAGTGACATAAAACAAGCATAGCTGGAGCTCAACAGGAATGCAGGAGGTGTCTTGAAAACAGACTTGCTGAGTAGAGTGCTTAAAAAGTACTAATAATTTATGTGATTGTCAATTATATTTGTAAACCTTTTATTACTATAAAGCCAAAGCATCATACTTTTTGTTTAATTTACTGTCCTTTCTAATTTCTCCCCATCCTTTAATTCTCTTTTATCTTAATAATCACCTTTGGAGGTGGTGTGCTAAACTTGTTCTTTCCCCTATATGATTGGGGGTCACTGAGACAGAGTGTTACCTCCAACAAAAAAATTTGCTTATCAAATAAAAGCATGGGATTAATGCAGCAAAAGGAGCATTTGGGGTAGGTTTTATTACTTTGTTTTTACTAGAGCCCAGCAAAATAGGCTTTGAACCAACTTTGCAGTCAGTGCGCAGAGCTGAAGGGACTTTAGGCTCTTAGACATCAGAGAACCCTTGAGGTGAGAAAGAAAGTACAAAACCCAGTTCAGGAAASGTTTCAGTCTGCACTTGTATTCTGCTTTGGGTGCTGAAATGTTCTCAGGAATTGTTACTCTGCTGTTTAGAAGGAGCTGCACACTGCCTGCAGCTGCAAGACAGGACATCAGGAGATCTGGAGTGGTGGTGACCCTCTCTGTGACATTTATGCCCTGTGTGGTCAGGGAGATTGAATGTTTTCCTCAGTTATACCAGCTTATAAGTTTTGGGAACTGTTCATTAATATAGTCATGTTTAACATGTTATGGCTACAAACAAAGACATGAGTGTATGTACTCATTTCTAATTAATTTGTGCAATTATGTTTTATAATCTAGGTGTTTGCAAAGCAGAACATAGTACACCCCATTTACTGTCTGCTGTAGCTAATAAAAAATAATAGAATGAAATAAATCTTGAAACTAACTTTAATTGTAAGTATAGATTAGTTGTAAATTGTATCTTTGTTATGTTTATTTTTAATTCTGCAGTGTTGCAGGTTTGTAGAGCATCCCAATTAGTGTAGTTATTCTCAGTAATGATGAGTTAATTGCYGTAAATGCTGAATGTTATTTCAGTGACAATTTAAATACCGTACTGAGATACTTTTAAAAAATGTAGGACTGGAAATAAAGGGAAAAAGGAAATGGTGGCAATAATGAGACTGGTTAATTTTATAAAGATTTTTTTCAGCATTCAAAGTGATAATCTAGATAAGATGATTAAAAATACGTGAAGAAGAAAGAAATGTAAMATTTAAGAATAAAATCTTGCCATCTCAGCTAATACCATTATAGATATGAACACAGACAAGATAAACCTGTGTATTTCACTGTGCACTTAAGTATTAATTARGAACATTTGATTGAGCTGATCTGAAATGGATTTCTGTTCTTGCAATGCTGTTTATGTTTTCCTGCCAAAGCCTCTCTGGCTTCCAGCTCATCCTGTGYAGGCTGGGAGCCCTCCCTGGCCGTGGTGCTGCTCTGCTGTCTGAGGCAGTGAGTGTTGTCAGGTGAATTCTGTGAATGTTTAAAGAGTAGAAAATGCCTCTAGCTTAAGAGAGGAGTGTTTTCCCTTCTGATGAACTGCAGCAAATCCTCCCACTTGGATAGCTGTGGAGTATACCTGTGAGAAAGGAGCTGGTCCTTGTGTTTCCTTGAGCATGCATGCTATAAGAGATATTAATAGCTTCCTTCAGCAGTGTCCCACGTAGAGGAACKTGGAAATGAAATATTTCATTCTGTTCTGGTTAAATTAACCTTACATTTTCCTCTGAAGTGGCATGACTACTTWGAGAAAATTTGAAGTGTACTATGTACTTTCACACTGCAGGGGGGAAAATGGTATCAGGGTAGAATTTATGCATTAAATATTTATTTTCCAGTTCAGAATTGGTTGACTGCAAATTTGGTAATGGAAACAGGTGC
The DNA here is from genome assembly GCA_014549065.1 of Cardinalis cardinalis. Taxonomy (NCBI): domain Eukaryota; kingdom Metazoa; phylum Chordata; class Aves; order Passeriformes; family Cardinalidae; genus Cardinalis; species Cardinalis cardinalis. The sequence continues at coordinate 1,407,709 of JACDOX010000061.1, forward strand.
CATGTACTTCTCTGTTTGATGACCTTCTTAAATAATCACAGAAGTATTAAAACTCCTTGASATATTGTGACATAAGTGGTAAGTTGGATTTTTACATGCAAAAGACTTTATAAAGCATCAGCAGAAATCAGTTCCTTTCAGTTCTAAGAATGGTGCAGTAAAGGAAAAGCTCTTCCACTCTTTGGGGGAGTTTTTGGAGCCTTCCCCCACGCCAGGAATTCACTGAGGGAATAAAGCTGAGAACAACAATGCACAAACCTGAAAGTCACAGACATTCAGGTTCATCTGTTTGGTCCTGTTCTGACAGAAATCATTACGAGTTTGATAGATTTATTTATAAAGACTTGCTTCAATATTTAAAGTACATCTATTCCAACATTCCTCATTTCAAGCTCGGCTGTGGATCAAGATGAAAGAAAAATTAAATTGTATATTGAAGAGCTGTTAATTGAACTGCACTGCATTTAGCAAGGGAGCATCAGCTTCAGGCAGTCAATACTACAGAGAATTTTTAATGTACTGTATCACTAGATTGTCAGTTTGTATTGGAGAATGCAAACAGACTGCTTCGACTGATGATAAAGCCTGGAAACTTCTAAGTTGTTGAGGGGAGAAAATGTTATTTTGCTTTGATATATTGTGGCAAAGTTGTTGATGGAAGCAGGAACAACATTTTTTTAGGTGAATGTTATTTGAATATCAAATTCTGATTTTAGTGGGTAAAGATTGGGTACTGATTTTTCTTTATGGGAGAAAACCAGGTTCCTCAGAACTCTTGGACTGGCGCAAATGGTACTTTACAATTTGAGCAGCTCTGAAAGTCTCATTTAAAAATATTAGTTCTCTCCAGATATAATTCTAAAAAATAGCATATCAAAAAGCTTTAGAAATGCTTTAGAAAAATGTTATCTCTTTTTCCTTAGGCAGTGTTAATTTCTTTTGTAGTYAATCTTTTGCACTGGAATTTAGTACATTTATAGTTAAAGATTCTTTTTAACAGCTGAATTATTTAAGCACGTCTTCTGGGGTAACATGGTCTGTTTGGTGTTAAGTATGAAATACTTTTTATTTCATTTTCTTCACTGATAAAAAGGAAATAACTAGAGGCATTTGTAGAACCAGAACAGATTTAGGACTGTGGTGTTAGATTAAAGATGTACTATTCTAAGACATAGCTGTTACAGTTGTCATACTTTGGGATAAAATTTTTCCTTTTAGTGTTCCTTACAGGGCTGAATGTTCACCTTCAGAAAAAGCAGAGCAAGTCTGAAACTTGTTAATAATTTAAAAATGTCAGTCTGTGGTGTTTTCCATAAATGTGGTGGGTCTCAAGGAAATGGTAAAATTGAAAAACTCCATACATTGTCTTCTCTTGAGCAGAAAGATCTTTCATAGAGGTTGGGTTTAGTCTGGTTCATCTGAGTGCCTCTGTGGCATCTGAGGAGACTGGGAGGGGCTTTTTTTTCACCACAAATATTATGCAGTAGAAGAGAATTTTCATTTGTATAAAGGAATTAATTTCATTAGTAAGAGAACATTAATGGCTTTGAAAGACCTCATTTCCTCATGGTGCTGAGATCTCACCAAACTGGTGAAAGTCTTGTGACCCCAAAACCAAAATGAAAGAGCAAAATCCTCTCTTTSTAAGTGCCTGACTTTGCTTCCTAATTTTGGTGTTCTACAGACAAACTTTGTGCAGAGCTGGCAGCTGCCTGGGGAGGTCAGAGGTATTTAAATAGATTTAATCCTGTAGCTGCTCTCCCTGCTACGATGATGTTGCTGGAGTTAGAATGGATGTTATTACATGCTGTCAACCTATTGTTGCATTTTCCAAATTTTTCTGGTGGTTTCCCTTTAGTGAAGTCTGGGAATATTTCTTACCACGTGAAAAATTGCAAGAAGGGAGGTACTGCATGGTCTGACCCTGGTATTTTGCCTTAGGTGTCAAAAAGTTGAAGTCTAGATCAAAGGTGTGCATTTGATTTAAAGAGTGTCCTGTAAATATTTGAACTAGTGTGCTACTGACTATATCTTTAGAAATATTACAGTTACTGAAATGCTACACTTAAAAGCTGTACAAAAAACCCTTAATTCATATTAAAAGGTGTAGTTTTAATAGCTAAAATACTTGTATGCAATTCTAGTTAAAATCATTGTGTTGTATGAATATTACTTTGAATATTTGCTTGAAACAGTAATGTAGAGCAACATATTCAGTGGCTTTGCCACATTTGTCTGAGACAGTGTTTGGCAACATATGGTAATGTTCAAGAATCCTTAACATGACAGCTTGACAATCAGAGTAATTAAGATAATTCTCCAAAGCCCTGGTAAATGCCATATATCAGAGATCAGCTTGAAATCGTGCAGGAATAAACTAAAATTCTTCAATTTTATTTTTATGTGGGTAAATCCTGTATTGTCTGTGTAGTGGGTAGTTGTCTGGTATGAGGGCCTGATTCTGAGAGCCATTGTAGCWGATTTAGTGTGGGATACATGGATAAATCCATTCATATAGTTGGAAATTTACAAAAATAGCAATCAATTGTGTTGGCCAGGAACATGAGGTCTTCACAATGGRTTCTGTTTTATTGTTGGAAGGATGGAAGCTTTTTTTCTGTGGAGCAAGGTTAAGTTGGGTGGCTTCCCTGTGACTCTAAGGTAGTTAAAGTTTAAATGTTAATAGGCTTCAAGAAGATGTGCGTGCATATTTCCTTTTTTTTTTCTTATTAGACTACCAGTTAATTTGTGCAAACTCCTCATCTCCAGGCAATCTGATTAAAAAAATGGTATGTTTCCTGTTTCTTTATGCACTGTGTAGCTGCATGAGGCAATATCTTTAAAATGTAAAAAAGCCTACAAAATGCACAGTCTGATAGCAACAACAAATCTAATCTAAAGTGACAACTGGGAGACTTTCCCAGACGTTTTTCTCTTTAATGTAACATGACTTTAAATTGATGCAGCCCCTCAGTGATTGAAAAACTCTCAGAGCTTGTCTCCCATGATTACATTTCTGATCTGTACAACTTAATTTTTTAACTTGGCGAATCTCACTTTTGCGAGTGAGCAGTTTGTCTCTGTTTTAAGAGGGGGAGTCTCATGGAGGCATAAGCAATGGAACAGTAATCCTGTGAAAAGTATATTCCTGATAGTCATCCTGGYCAGAAACTTGGACTTGTTCTTTCTCTGAATGATCCAGAAGTCAGCTGGTGGGCAAGGCACTGAGCTGAGTGCTGGTTTGTACTTACACAGTGAATTCAGTGTTACATTAACTGAATTAAGAGTAGCCAAACTTTGGGTAACTTCCCCCCTCTCTTTGTTACAACATTTTAAATCTGCTTAAGGTACTTTATATCTTCAAGTTTGGTTCTCTCTTTTTAAATTTTTTAAAAAATTATTTTTGAGTTTTATTGCAATGGGATCTCTTACACACTACTTTAAGCAAACAAACAAACATAAAACCCTGTTAGGGTTCCCGAGATGCTTTATTGTGAAACAAGTCACTTCAGATTTAATAATGAACTGAAACAGTAYATTTTATAGAGGGAAGATATAAAAGATAAAATGACAATGTTTCTAATCATTATTCCAATATAAGTTGTATTGACTTCTGGGTTTCTTGTTATAATTTAGGTAATTGTTTGTAAGACTTTAACAGATCTACTTAGTAAATGTGAAAGAAGCATCTCTTCTTTGCTCAAGGACACTTTCTGATATTTTTCTGTCCCTACTCCAAGCCTCAGCCTCTGGGCAGGTGGGGCAGCACAGTCAAGGCAAATACTGGGGCTGTGTCTCCCCAGATGGGATGGAGTGAGGYATCTGCAATTGGGAATGTGGGCAAGGAATGGTGTCTGGAGCTGAAAGGAGAGCAGGAAAGTGGAGCAGGCAGCACATGGGAAAAGAACAGATTAGAAGGTCAAAACACTCACTTGATACTGGCCACAGTTTTTGTTTGGAATATAGCTGGAAAACCAAGAATTGGTTTGTAACTTCCATAAATGGCTGAAAATTGCTTTTGTTTGATAACCCTCWTTTTATCCCAGCTTTCTCTTGATATATTTCTAGTACAGAAGTACATAAATTCTCATTTACCTTTTCATTTACCTTTAGAAATGTATAAAGATTGAAGAGTGATATATATATAGCAATATTTTATAATATGTATAACTGCTCCTGGGCCTGTTTTCTAGATCTGTGTGCAGGAAAAATGGTCATGTGTAAGAAGAAATGTCCTGTGGTCAGTTTTGTAGTACAAATTCTAAAAATCTGTTATTTATTTCTTTATTGCTTCTCTCAGAAGTAGAAAATTATGCCCATGGGTAGATGCAGTGGTTGGTTGATATCAGCTGGAAATAAAAAGAAATAAAAGCCTTTGAAATGTAGTAGCTGTGTTTTATATCAGTGATGCATCAAACTGTGTTGTACTTATGAGATTGTGCCTGACTTATGCCAGGGTAGAGCAATTGAGGTTTCAGAAGACTGTGGATTTAATCCATACAACAATGGAYAATATGCAGGACAGGCAATAGGCACAACAGATAAACTTGCTGGAGGAGGAAGCAGTGAGGTGAATGTTGTAGTTCTTAGGAATATTTCAGATGCCTTGATTAAAGCTCTGGAGGTGCTGGAGGAAAAAAAATGGAATAACAGTTCTATTGGAACATCAAAATTTTGGAATAGTGCAGTAGAATGTAAACCAGGTGAAAATTTAAGATATCAATTTAAGATATCTAATATCTTAACTAGACCTTAACTTTTCCATACTTACTAGACCTTATCTTTTCCATAAGGTCTAGTAATCAAGCATTTTATTTGACACTTTTGTTGCTTGAATTAAAAAAAGTTCTATTTTGTGATCTATGTCTTAGGATGCAGGATGTTCTAATGATGAGGATTTCAATCTTGGTTTCAAATCCTTCCTTTAGTTTAGTTTGCAAATGAGAGCAGGTTGTTTCTGCTTTAAGATGGTGAGTTTCATTGATGGAAAACCAATGAGACTGTAATATTCTGAAAATCAATAGTCCTGATAGTGATCCTGCTCAGCAACCAAGATCCATCCAGGAACCATAACCTACTTGTAAGAGTATTATTTCATAGTACAGCTAAAGTTAATTAATAGAGCCATCAGGACAGTGGTTGAACTGCCAAAATGGTCAAGTCATTGGCCAAAATAAACATGGATCTAGAGACTTCCTGACAGGCATCCACAAACACCTGGAAATTATAGCCATGCAACCATATCAGAATGCACATCTGTATTACAAACTAGTCAAACYACTTCATCTGTTCAGTTATATAAATCGGGTGTCCATAATTCTTAAGAAATTTGTTACCAAAAAAGTCCMGTTCTGTTTGTAAGAAAGTAGCAARAACTTTTCCATCTGGAGAATGATTTTTCAGGATCACTACTCTTTATTTTTTTCTTAAGATAAAGTAAATATGTTCTGTTGTATTTAATTTGTTTGAGAAATTGAACAATTCACTGGCAATTCAATTAATTGGCTTTTTTTCTCTGTGACTGCTGCTTTATTTCAGTATTGGCTGTTCTCCTCATGGTGCCAGTTTGTTAAAGGTCCATTCTGGTAGGGAAAAGAGCTGGGGAATCAACATTGCATGTCAAGTAGTTCAGCCATGTCTTTGGTGTCTGATTCAAATCATGTCCAGYTCAGTTCTTCAATCCCTGGATTGTACTCATGGAATCCATATTATATGGAGTTGGAATGGATTTATTTTTCTTCCTGTGCCAAACAACACTGGAATTACTTGCAATTTTATTTTATTCTATTTCCATGCCAACTTCTGGTGGAGGAATATGGTCAGGGAATATGAATGACTGTGATTCCTACCTTTATGCCACGGTTAAAAGAGCTCTTAGCAGAGCTATTTCTGCTGGTGAGCTGATGCAGATTCTTGCACACAGACTTTCTCCATCCTGTCTCTCATCCTGGACCAGCAGCCTGTGGRGTTTGCATTCTGAGACACTCATCTTTACCAAGGTGACTGTGGGTTTATCTGGATTCACCCTCCAGGATATTTTTAATTAGATATAAAGGAATGAATATATTACTTTAAGTTATTTTGATGAAAGAATTCCTGCACTGTCATTAACAATGAGTTAAATGAGCTAAAACTTCCCTCTAGTTCCCTCTCTTTTGATGAGGAAACAAAGCAGTTCTTTGCATGATTAAGATTTGTGGTATCACGCCTGAAATGAGAAACCATAATATGTACTTTATAATTTGTGTAGATTTTTTAACTCCCACACGACCACTCTTCTTTTTGTGCCTATTTTTACAGCTGGTTTTGTTATGTTTTCCTTTGATATGAGATGCTGACATCATAAGTTTATATCTCTGTTTATATTTTTCCTTTATTGCTAAGGAGGTTTATTGATTCCTTAGGCACCTCAAAAGGAGTTGACATTGACAGTTCCTGAGGCTCTTTAGAAACTTCAGATCTGGTTGGTTTTAGACTCATTAAACTCAGTATGAATTTTTGATAGTTAGTGATGRTTAAAATTTATAGCAAGGTGTGTGAAAACATGTGGAAAACCTCAGGGCAAGAAGATTAGCCCTTCAGTCATTTGAAATGTGCCAGGGGTTCAGAAGGCTGATTTCCAGTAGCAGTTTTACAGTATTTTACTGACATTACCATGTAGCAGCAGTTTGAACAACAGATACAGAGAGCACTTAGAGAAGCAATATGGGTTATTTGCTCTTGGAGAAATATGATTATTCTAGTGAAAAAAGAAAGGAATTAAATTTTGTTGTTGATAGAGCCCTTGTCTGAATCTCAGAAAATATTATTCTGCAACAGCATGGTTTGGGTTGTTGACCTCTTCAGTATTTCTAATTGTTTCTGCAGTAATACCTCCTCACAGAGTTTAGGCAAAAGAGCTCTCCATGCCAAGTGTCTGCTGCCAAATAGAATTATCAGATGGTCTTTAATATGTTGAGACATTTTATAAGAAAGGTGTTATCATTTGCCTTATGGATTTTAAATTGTCTCTATTCTAATCTCAGCCTTGCAACCATGAAAAATCATTAAATATTGCAAGATTCAGAGTTTTCTCAGAAATGTTGCAGATGCATCATTACATCCATCTTTTTTTTTGTGAATGGAAATTGATTCCTGTATCTTGGAGCTCTGGGTTCATCCTGCATCATTTTGAATGGCTGTTTTGGAACAACTGGGGTGCAATATTTGGGATCAGTGGGTTGTTGACATGGGATATTTCCTGTTGGCTTTAATTCAGTCCTGAGCACAATAAAAAGCAGCATAATTGGCTTGAACTGTGGGTCTGAAGATGGCAGGTTATTTAAAATATTGGGTAACACAAACTGGAACACCGGTACCTTAAGAGTAGCAAAGGTGCATATTCTGCTAAATAAACTTCAGTAATTACTTTAGGGGGTTTTCCTCTGCAACATTGTAATTTTTCTAGTTTATATTCTTCACAGACTGCTGACCACAGTGACAGTTTTGCTGTTCTTGTATAAAATAACTCACACATGTGTGCACCTGGTCTTCATTACTGTTGCATTGCATATATGGTAATGGCAGAATGGGAAATTTTCTTTTCTGATTTCTGCTGATGACGCCTTGTTTCAGGCACAGCACTTTACAAATACTTTGTTCATTAAGTGTCAGTATCCATTAAGCAGCACTAACAGGCAAAAGGACTGTACAAAACACTCTCATCATTTCCATAACAAGAAAGTATTTACTATAAAAGACTAAAAAACCCCTACACACCTGCTTTAACTTTTTTGAACTGTCAACAACATGAACATTCATGTTTTACCTTATTAAGGCAAATATATTTGCAGTAACAAGGCATAAATATGCAAAAATCCCTTTGAAAAATGTTATCCCCCATAACATTATACTCATATATTTATGAGTTTAAGGTACTTACTGAACAGAGTAGGAACACTGAAAACCCCACTTCTAAAAAGTTAATCTTGAAAGTAAAATTACAGGTGTGGTGATTGAAATCTACGGTGGGCTGATATCAGTTGCATCTTGTGGTATGCTATAGCCAATTTGACCTGCTGCATTTTAGAAAATCTTTATTCTCACTGATTCGTTGTTCTTGCAGACATTTTGGCCAGACASGTGTGGCTGTGAGAAGTTACCTCCAAACCTCCAGGTCACACACCTGGCTGCCAAACAAGGGTGGCACTGAGGAGCTGCCTGGCCGGCTAAAGGCAGGGCAGTGTGGGGACCTCTTGTCTCCACAATTCCTGGGTCCATAGGGGATCTCCTGACTCCCAGAGAGGAGAGCTGGCTGCACTCCAGGAGCTGGCAGGGCTGGGGCTGCAGCTTTTAAGCAGCGCTGGGYTTGCTCTCTGTTCCATGCAGCGATGAGCTGTGCTCCAGCCAGGGTTTCTGTGTCACCACGAGATGTCACTCTTTTGTTAGAAAAAAATCTATCCAATGGCATGAATATCTGGAAAATAAATTATATAGCCCTAAAAGGTGAAGCTTCAGGAATTTAAGGAAGAATATTCTTTAATGTCTGCAGTTGGATTATGTTCTGTTTAAGTASGGACAATGTACAGGCATTAACATCACTGTTTCCAGGTTTGTTAGTGTTCTAGTTTTTCAGGCTGGAGGGACTGTAACAGAATTTAATTAGTTTAAAAGTCAGCAAATATTTGGGTTTGGAACATGGCAGCTGAGATGGATCAGTGGTTGTTGTAATCTTATTTACAAAATTAGAAGATGCTTCAATATCTGTGTCATGTATCCTTGTGGAGAGGGGAATGTGGAAGTCCCCAGAGTCTGTCAGGCACACTCCCCACTGCCATGGAGCAAGAGTGACATCCTGTGGGAAAGGCTTAAAAGGGACACAAACAAAAACCTGCTCCTGGAGCCGTCCTGGACCCTGCTTGGATTTGGCCATGGCATCTTTTTATGTTTTGAAGCCAGCATCTCAAAAGTAAATTAATATCCATTGTCAGCTGTGGTTAGAACATCACAGCTTTCTGTGCTTTAGTTTACACTGTTTTGGGGTATTGAATTATTGATTTGCATTGCAGGAGTGCTCATATTTTACTTTGATCAGAACCCAAAAATTTAGAGCTTTTAAATGCAATTTATGATTGTATGGTTTCCTAATGTGCTAGGACATGTTACACATGCATTTTCCTCTAAAACTAAAGATAACATGTAAGTTATAGTATATCTTTAAATGGCACCCAAGTACTCAATTTAAATTCTTTTTAAAAATTACTGTTTAAAGCCATGAGAAAAATATTTATATTTTTGGCCAAAAATTTATATATTACATTTAATAGAAATGTGATCTCTGAACTTTAAAACCTGGTTCTGATAACAGAAGTAGTGGCAGAGATTTCAGTATTTGTAGCTAGATATAAAATTATATACTYGTACAACAGGATTGCAGCACAAATTAAAGGAATTGGAGCAATGTTATTGGAATGATGTGACTTTGGCTGCAGAGTAATTTGGATGCTTCTAATTTAATCCCTTTATTAGCCTTTTTTTAAAGGCATGGATTGAAAAACACTCTGATAGTTTTAAGAAGAGAARTATTTACACCTTGTGTTGTAATTCACTGTGCGTCTTGCAAGAGGAAATATAAAACTAATATTTCTGTATATTTTTTCCTGGTTTTAAAAATAGAGATGGATAAAATTGCAGCCCTATCCTCATGTGAAAGGATTATTTGCACATCTGTCTAAGGTTAGTACCTCCTGTGTGGTTATCAGCATCCTTCATTGTGCTTGCTGAAAAAGGGCCAGATGATGAGTGGCTCCTTGCAAGATTAACTTTGTATTGGTAGTCATTAAACAGTGGGAATTTCTACAAACTGGCAGTTTGGGATACTGAAAAAAAGAGAAAAAAATTGAGGAAGGAGCAATATAATGGTTGCACACACAGCATCTAGAATAGACTGGGGCTACTGGCAACAAGTGTGGTGGAACAGTTGGTGAGCAGATGTACAATAAATAACTGTCAGGAGGTAAACTGACACCTCTGATAGCCAAAACTGTACTAATCCAGGATTAACAAAGCGGTTGAAGTAGAGGTATCACTCTTTTTTACAGCAAAGTCAGTCCCTGCTGGAGGAAAGCAGCCTTTGTGTTTCAGCTGAGGGGTGTGTGAAGCCCAGTGGTGGCCGTGTCCCTCCTAGCACTGCAGTGACACCCACAAAGCTAATTTAAACCAAATCTGCTAAATGTGGCTTGAGCCATTTTTCTGGGGTGGCTTAAACATGTCATTAACTTCAAAGAGGTGAGGGGAGGATTCTTTGCACATGCCTGTGAAGGACTATAAAAGTGATTGGCAAGCTGAAATTAAATTTTGAATATTTTTGTGTAATCACCGTTAATTTGGTTTTGCAGACCCRTTCCTGGCAGATATCTGTGGAAAGCAGATGGCTAAGTTGTGTTGACTGGAAGCAGATTTTCAGATGCTTTTTACAGAAGCTCCCTATAATTGATTTGCTGGCAGATTAAGAGTTACTCATGAGATGTGTTTTGTTTTGCTCCTCTGTTTAAAAAGTATACTGTGTTATGCAGCTGCACTTAAATTCTTGAATCAGCAAATAAAATCACTTGTGGTGAGGATCTGTTTGGGAGTATAAAAATATTTGAGAAAGATTTGAAGATTGAGAATGAGTAGCAGTAATGAGTCAAATCCTAAAGCTTCTGCTCAGATTTATGAAACATTTTAATTGAATTTTCTGTTCCAGCTGATAGAATTTCTCTGAAGACTTCAACTATTTAACTGAATAAATGTGATCATTTTCATTRTGTAACTCTGATCTTGTGCCTTTTGTTGTTCTTGTGGATTATTTTGTCAGGGTGCTCTTTCTTACATGTTTAACCCAGTTCAAATTTACCTTATCATTCAGAGTTGTATTTTATCACTTCTGCAGAGGAAATAGCAAAGCTGAAACTTTCTGTGCTTTCTGACTACTGACATTTACATGGATTCAAGAGGAATTGGTCAGATGGAAATGTAATAGAAAAATTGTTCGACAACAATTTTTGTTGTCTCTGACTCTGGGTATCCTAAGCTTGAAACCTGTTTGAGAGTAGGAGAGTATCCCAAGGCAGTGTCATATTTTTGCATTCTTCCTTAGGCATTACAGAGTGAGAGCTCTGTGAATATATGGGTATAGTCTTTAATTATATATGATATATTTATTTTTGCCTCGGGATCTCTGTCACAGCTTGTGCAGGCAGGAGTTCAAAATTGGAGGGACATCGTGGCAGYGTGTGTTGTGGTAGCAGAGCTGTGTTAGTAGCAGGATGGGTGACTGTGAGGTCTGGTGAGGGGTTGTCTTACTCCCTCTTGTACATTTAAATTGCTCTTTATTGCAGCCAAATTTCTTCTTCCCCTATGACACGAATCTGCAAATATGATATTAAAAGAACTGGGTTTTTTTTTTGGAGGATCACAGAACATTTTGAATTTGTTTCTGATCCAAAGCTTTAATTTAATTTAAATTTTGATCACGTTCAAAAGAAAAACCTTAGAAGAAAATGTTTGTTTAAAGCAAATTTAATTTTTGTTTTCTTTTGTGATTCTTTCCTCCTTGGATGATTGTGGGATTATGTGTGCCAGGAAATATTCTTCCTGTCTCGTCGGAAACCTGTCAAAACTTCATAATAATATACTAAGTACTTGAAATAATATTAGTGTTTAGCAGAAAATGGGTCTGCCTATCTGTAGAGTGCAGTAATGGATGTGCACAGCTACAGCAAATACAGGGGCTGTGGAGAAGAAAGTAATTTTAAGAAAGAAAACATACAAAGCCAAAAAAGCTTCTCGTGCAGTGCATGCTAATGAGCTGCTGCTTTTTGTGGTGAAAGGCATTAGTGTCTACTGGAGTTAGGATGGAGGCCCAATAATTGCTCTGACTCCAGTGATGAAAATCTCATAGCTCCTTGTGGCTGCAGAGATGGGAGGTGGGTGCCAGCTCTTGTGCAGATCTGCTTGAGTTTCAAAGGTAGTTAGACTTCCAGTGTGTTCAGCTTGAATCTGTAAAGTACTTCTTGCTTTATTGTAGTTGACATTGTTCATTTAGATGTTGACTTCAGTTTGATTGGATTATTTGTTATAAAAGATGATTCTAGGTTTCAAAACTTTATAAAATATGATTTTGTATACTGTTCCCAGCAGCCATTTAAATGAAAAGCTGACGAGGTCTTGGAGGTCTAAGTTAAACATTTTTGCATTATTTTTAACTTAATTGGAAGTTGACATACTGTGTTTTTGACCTGGTTGCTGCAGAATGCTACATTCTTTGGCAAATATTAACCACTGTGTGTGGTCTAAATAGACATTCAGCTAACACGGACCAAGCCTTGCTCTGGTTAAAGCTATCCCTTTCCACACATTTCCTAAGCTATAATGAACATTTTTATTAGTGTCTTCTCAAAGCACCACAAAGCTCCAGTAAAAGTAGAACATGAATCCATTTGTACAGAAAGCATTTAGCATGAAACCTTTATTTTAATTGTGTTCTTTGTTGCGGTGAACATTGTATTGTTCATTTTCAAAGCAAAAGATTCAAAAYTGTTAAAATAATTTAGTTCATCATGTTAGAGGTACTGTTTCTGGAAATCTTTATTTTTCTCAAGGATCAGTAAAATCATACCATCTTTATAAATATATTACCTTTATGATATAAAAGTTCTCTGTAAARCATGCTGGGGTTTTTTTTCAGAAATCACATTTTAATCTCTAAAGTCATTGGCTGGGTCAGAAATTGCAGAACATGCTGAGCACCAAGGTTAATGGTTCTAATGGAGATAATTCTTTAAGTGAATACCTTTGCAAAGGTTTGACTCAGGGGAGAATATTTTATTGATACTACCCATATGAACTTGGGGAATATGGGTAGTTGCAATATTAGTAAGAATTCTACATGGTACTATTTATGACTTTTTAGAGAGGATGGGTTTTGGTTTTAAATGTACAAAGGCTCTTKATGTTGCTTATATTTTCTATGGGAGTGCAGACAAATTGTTATTTAGTGCCTTGTGTGTCATCATCTCCAAGAAAATGGGTTTCAGAAACCTTAATTTCATATTTTGTTTCAAAGTTGTAGCTATAGATCAAGTTAAAAATACATAATACTCACTCACAATGTACTTTAAATTTTTTTTATTATCTCCCAATGCCTTTTTTTTTTCTTTTTGTGGTATAGGGATCTCACCCCCCTGCCCCCTTTTAATTCAGCATCTCTTTTGCCTGAACAATAAAGGCTCACTATAGATAACAGCAAAACATAAGATACCTCACAATATATGTTACATTGCAGATTAAAATCTGGCCTTCAAGGCAAAATGACTTTGCCCTTGCAGTGCAGGAGTTTCCCCCACTCCTTGGAGACAGAATTCACTCCACTGATGGGGTGGGTTTGGCTCCTGTCTCCATCAGATCCATCTCTCCGTGGTGTTTCTGGTGTCTGACAGTCTCACACAGCTCCTCTTTATCTCCTGGTTGGTTTTGTGTTAATCTGACAAATACTTCTTGTTTTTTCTTTGCCTCTTCCTCCCTGTCTGGCACCTGAATGCTGCTGGAGTGTGAGCTTAAAGTAGGCAGTGATAAATGAGATGAGGAATGAGGAGATTTTCATCTTAAAATGCCTTAAGGCTCAGACAGTGGAATCCACARTAAATTTGAGTCACTGGAAGGACTGAAGGAAGAAATCCTTCCTGTGAGGGTGGTGAGGCCCTGGGAYGGGTTGGAGCAGCTGTGGCTGCCCCTGGATCCCTGGCAGYGCCCAAGGCCAGGCTGGACAGGGCTTGGAACAGCCTGGGATGGTGGGAAGTGTCCCTGCCCATGAATGAGATGAGCTTTAAGGTCCCTTCCAAAACAAGCCATCCTGTGTTTCTGTGATTGTTTACTTGATGGCTTTGGAAATCAGGAATGGAAATACTTWCAGTTTTTCCACGTATAAAGAAAATTGTATGTGTTATTTGAAGATATATTTTTCTTCCTGTTGCTTGTYTGTCCTTTCCTTAAGAGCAGAAGAAAGTTTGACATCTGCCCTTTCCTTTCTCTCATGACCAGATTGGGTTTAGTTTCTGTTGCTTACCTTATTTYCAGAATTAGAAATAGGATTTAAGGTTTTTAGCCTAACCTCAGGTCTGTTCAGGGAGCAGTGACTTCTCTGCTGCTTGCGCTCTGGTCACTGAGGGTATTGCAAGCTGACCTGGGAGAGAGAACACCTGTCAATATTAGCAATTGTTATTTTTTTCTTTTGTTTATGTGAACAAGACAATGGTCACAATTTAATTTTATTTTCTTAGCTGACAATTCTGTTTGACTGCTTGCAAACTTTTTTTCTACTCCTTCTACTGAAGGAAACTACTCCTTCAGCTGCATCAAATATTCCTATTATATTTTCCACTGCTGAAGTTTGAAGTTGAGATGTGCATTAATCATTCTTTTAGCAGGCTGTTGTATAATGTTCTTGTCTGAAAATAAATGTGCGGGGTTTGGGAGACTTTCTTTTGGTAATATGTAAATATGTAAATTAAACCTGTCTGTTGTGTTTTCTTAGAACGGGAATACCAAAGAAGAAATCCAAACTCATAAAATATGAGGCAGTACTTTATGGAATGGCTCTTTTGTGATGCTGAAATCAGTGGGAGCTTGGCAGTGGTTTTAGTAGAAACAGAATTGGGATAAGACTGATGCTTATGYGTTATTATTTTAAATGTCCTTTTCTGTTTGTAATGGTAAATAAAAAAGGAAGATGAAGACTTGAATCTGYGTGAAAAAATTGACAGTTCATAGTGAAATGCTCACTGTCTGCTCTGGCTCATTCAAAAATCAGAACACCAAAAATCCCCTAAGGGGGTGGCCTGCAGGTGATGTAGATATTTACAGAAAGAAGAGCACAACTCATAACTTCTGTACCAAATTTCAAATGATGAGGGCCAGAGAGAGCACAGCTGTACCTGAAGGTGTGAGCTCTGTTCATCTGATTTCTATTCTTAAAGCTTGTACAGGGCTGCAAYCTACATATGTTTGTCTGAGTGATTAATGGCTTGTATCCATACATTAGAACTGAGAGTATTAAGATTTATATCTTTTTGTTTTGAAGAGCAACAGCAAGCCCTTAAATGCATGCTAAATGTACTCCATCTGATGAGCATGTGACCTACAGTGGACATTTACAGTAAATGACTAGAGCCATTTAGGGTTTTTTTTTCAGCTATTAAATATATTTTAAAATGTCATAAGATGTCATGAGTCATGGATGTAAAGCTGATATTTGTATTTATCAGACACTTTGAAGACAGGAGAGATCTTACCTTTGTACCTCTTTCTTTGCTTTCTAAACTGATGAATGTACTGTGCTAGGAGAGGTCAGGATAGAAAAATACAGGTAGTGAGGGTCCAACATTTGTCATGGTGTTTATTTAAATAGTTTGTTCCAAGTACCATAAGGGTTCCTGATAAATGTTCTAAGTTATGAGGGATTTAGAATACCTAAATTGGATTTTGAGGGGAGAAACCTGCTAATTGGAGAGAGCATGAAGAGACAGTAGGGAAGAAGTTTATATAGCTTTTATTTTACTTCTAAATAAGATACTAAGCATATTCCAGGACTTTAAGAAATATCCTACTCCATGTCCTTCAGTACCTTGTCCCAGAGGGCGTTTCCAAGGCCACTCCTGCTGGTTTTGAGCTGGATAGGAGGTGACCCTGAGGGCTGGGTTACCTTCCTTTGGTTGCCTGCTCTCTGTGCTCATTACACCCTTTCCAGAGCTTCTCTTTGAGTTGACATATTCTGGGATTTTTTCCTCATGTGTAGAAAACCAGAAGGAATAGTGGGTCGAGCACTGGGTCTGAGTTCCATCTGAGGACTTCAGCTCTGTGAAATTGTGTTCAAGAGCAGCTGAACCCTGCAGTTTGTGTAAACATGAACAGGTTCAATGCACATCTGTTTGTCTTGTGTTTGAGGAGGAGACTGGTCAAACACAGGCTCATAACTGGTACAGAAAACCTGGGATTTTGAACCATCAGGATTTTATTTCTGGGATAGATACAAACCTGTTCATAAAAAAAAATATTTGTAGAAGACATGGAAGATTTAATTTACTGTCTGTCTTACTCAGCCAGCCAAATAGTATTGTTTATTTCAAGAGCACTCCTTCTCAATAGAAATCCTAGATTACTTCAGCAAGCTCAGGCAATGGATATTTTTTTTGCCTTTTTTTCCCCCCTGTCTTCTACAAGTTTGTGAGAAATCCTCAAACAAAGCATTTTAAGAAGTTGCTTAAAAGATTTGTTGAAATATTTTTTTTCACAGTCTGTTTCTTTCTCTCCARTGCTGTTGATGG
The DNA here is from genome assembly GCA_014549065.1 of Cardinalis cardinalis. NCBI lineage: Eukaryota > Metazoa > Chordata > Aves > Passeriformes > Cardinalidae > Cardinalis > Cardinalis cardinalis. Next base: position 1,424,052 of record JACDOX010000061.1, read on the forward strand.
ATTTGAGATACCCGAACTGTCAGTGAATTAGCTGTATAAGAATGTTGTAATGATACAAGGGGGTATTGGATGATGGCAGACTTTTTTAGCATCTCTGAACAGTACAAATTGCCAACATCTTCACATTTCTGTAAGGAGAACCTGCTTAGGGCCCAGTGGGGTTAAGAACGTTGTTTACTCTACTCTTGACTCCTGCAGTATAACAATAAAAAAGTGATTAAAATTTAAGTAGTCATGAGAGATTTTTGCTATATCTAATTTCTTGAATGCTGGTGTGCATTAAAACTGGATCATTGCATAATACTGTTGTGGTAAGTATTAGTGTATTACCTTGTTTAGCAACCAACAGAAATAAGAACAGTAATTTTGTGATGAGTAGTTTTGTCYAAATGTGCTGAGTTCAAAAATTGTTTAGCATTAAGGTTGTGTTAATTGCTTCCTTTGTAGGTTTTATTAATAGAGATATTAATAGATCTCTATTTTGAAGTAGTTAACATACCAGAAAATTCTTTTGCAAAACAAAATTTGGTACTGAGTTTCTCACATCAGAAAACATTTTCTGCTTCTTTTTGGGAAGGTTAGTGATTTCCATAGACTTCACAAGGAAAGCAGGAGAGGTGCAGTCAAATTTCAGTGTCTTTGCTTTCATCATGAAACACAGAGGTACCTCTCCAGCTGTGGGTGAGAAAGGGTGGCTCTTCCCTTCAAGGGCACGTGGGGTTGCCGTTCTCAGGGAAGCCATCAAGCTCTCCTGTGTAGGTGCTGTGCAGTTTGAGCTTTTATAAGCAGAGAATGTGCATTCCTAAAGCTCAGCRCACAGACCAGGCTGTGCCTGCAGTGCTAAGTGCCACAGCAGAATGAAGCATTCCTTTCTATCAGCTGTTGGCCTGCATTGCTCCATCTGCATGTCCAGGATYCCTTTTTCCCCATTTTCTTTGGGACAAGTCAGAGGGAGGATGGTGGAGGATAAATAAGCAAAGGTATCCTGTGCAATACCTCCTGCTAACTTTTCTGGTTCTTGGAAGCTGTGCTTTAGTGTTTGGAGCTGAGCAGTGGAAGTGTGTGGGACAGCTTTCTTTACTTGCCCCTCTTTGCTTCACRGGCTGTGGGAGAGGTTCCCCCTCACCATGTTTACTGCTTTGTAAAGCAAATCTTTGATTTACTGTAGCAGTCACAGTCTGTTAAATAACTGTTTTTTTTCATGTGGAACAAGCACTTCATGTTCCCATTCCCCAGGTCTCTCCAGCCCAAAAGTGTGAATTCCTTGTATGTGACTGAATCTGTTTTTTCACTGSTTCCTGACAGTTTATTATGTACTTTGCCATTATTAGGAAGATGATTTAAGCTACAAACAGGTCACATGTAAACAATGCTTCCTAAAATTATACTTTTTTTTACTTCCTTAGTTTTGTCTCATTACAATGTTYTTGCTACCATTACTCTCTTAATTATTTCTTAGATTTTAAATGCTTTCTGAAGCAAGGCTTAAACATCTCTGTATAAGATGAACAGTATCTCTTTCTTTAAATGACTCAGTACCAAATATGATCCATTAAGAGTTGGACATCAGTCTGAGGAAGGAGATTTTCTGAATACCACCAGGACAAGGTTTTTTGAGATCCTATTCCAAGAGAGGCAAACACAGACCCTTTTTGACACTCACAGGCCAGTACCTGCTTTGCCAGACACACCARACCAGGCTGTGGCCATCTGAAAATGTGTCACTGAGTTCAGTCTCAGAATTTTGCAGCACCTAAACCAGCCTCATCTCTTTCCATGGCACATGAAGTCAGACTGAAGAGTTATATTGAAATTATTTTGTTGCTAATGTAAGATATTTCACATTCAATGTTTTTATGAATTCATTTATAGGCTTGCTTAAAGAATATGCCTGGATTAATGGGAACTGTAGTGGTTTAATTTATCTGTTTTTCTTATTTTGCCCAYTATGAAAGTGTGTCCTTCGGGCTACATTAAGTAGAAGATAGGTTGTCACAACTAGAATTTATTCTCTTGTGCTGGGGAAAGATTTTGCAGGAAGAAAGTTTGATTTGAAATTGTAGATGTCTTCTCTAAATGACAGCCAGACACATCGAGCAGAAATTCTCGAAGTTTTTATTTTTTAAAATATAAATTCTCATAACACAAATGCACCTTCTTCAAATGGTTATACTGTATGTGTGCTGAATATCTACAACTCAAATGGATCTAATTACTCTTGATAAAATCTCAAGCAAAATTAAGATACAATTGTACTGTAAAACAATTGACCTAGAACAGCATTACTTTGAAATATTCATTAACATAAGAGAAAAGAGAAAACCTTTAGAGCCCAGAACATTTCTCTGAGGACACAGATAGTTATTTTATTCTGCATTAGTTTCACTGATGGCACATTGTTAAACACAACGCGTTATAAAAAATTATGAAGAAATTTGTATTTTAGCCACTGTTTTTCAGTTGTGCAACGTGGAGATGTTTAACATGAAGATGCCTCCATTTGCAGATAGAATGGCTTTATTTAAAATTGATTAGGAGCAATTCACAGCAGCCTGCCAAATTGCTAATGGAAGCCATTTGAATCAATTCTCTGGTATAATTTAAATGCCATTTCACTGCATATAGTTTAACCAGGAAAGAATCCCAGCTTGCAGCCAGGAAAATTAATTATTTATTTTTCTTTTCATAAATATTTTCTTGGTCAGAAAAAAAAAAAAAAGGTAAAAAGTCAAACCAAAATAAATGCTTATATGCTGAAACTTTTCCAGGGTGTGCACACTTCAAATRGCTAATTTGAGAAATGCCCTAGTATTATTTTTACTTACGTATGTCAAAAAGCATTTTTATCTACATGTCAGGTGTTTTTCTTACCTGATAGCTTTCTGTGGAGTATGCATTTAAGGCTAAATTACAAATTGGATTCTGCTGCTAACTGAGGGGCCTATTCAGCAAAAATTATATATAGGCTTTTCTCAGAAGGTCGTGGAATCCATCTTTGCTGAGGTGATGAAGCAGGGAACTCCTCTTGGCCCCAGAATCTGTCCTGCTCTGCCTGGGTGTCCCACGGGGGAGTTTTCTGATGGCAGAGAATCCATTGGGTGAGGTCTGGTGTTCACTGCAGCACTCTCATCCATCACCCAAAGATTGTCCTATCTAGGAGTTAATTTTATTGTTATTTGCCTGAAAATCAATTGAATTAAACTTGAGAACTAATGGTATATTGCCCTAGTTTAAAAATAAACATTCTGGGATTTGGCTGCTATTGGCTGAGATTTTGCACTGTCAGCACAATGCAGGAAGAATATCTTTTAATTTCATGCTTTGCCCACTCATCTATTGCGCTGCCAATTGCAACCACTGCAGTGCCAAGCARGGGAAAATATAGATTGCATAAAAATACAGAGGAGTGTTGATGCTGCAACAGCAGAGGAAGTGCATTACAGGGGCTGCTACTCTTCAGACGGAAATAGCAAATTGAAATCGTTTCTGGTTGTCCTTCACTGCTGCCCCTTGTGACTTAGAGAATCCAAGAACAAACAGTGGTGCTCTTAATTCCACCCCTCCCCACCCCCAAAGTATAAAAAACCACATTTCAGTGTCTTTTGCTCACGTATGGTGATGCATATTGAAAGAGTTAAAATATGCCTGAAAATTAATCAACCCTCAATTGGCCTTTCCTCACGGGAGTTGGTATGTAAAGTTGACCTCAAAGTGTAGTAATAATATATGTCAAAGATATTTAGCAGGCTTTTGCCATCTCCTCTGTATTGGTGTGGGGGGCATATGACTGTGCTGATTATGGACCTGAAGGCTTTTCCCTTGCAAAATGTGTGCATCAAGTCAGGAAAGGTCAACCTGCAATAAGGGTATTTAGCAAAGGAATCTTCAGCTGCATTGGCACAGTTGAAAATCTAATACCTATTTAAGCAGCAAGGTCCTATAAATAGTCTGATGAACATATTTGAGAGACTGTGAAATTCCATGAGTAAAAGGGGAGAGAAAAACTTTAATAAGAAAATTTATTGAAAATATGGGTGCAAACCAAAGGACTTAAATGTCAGATATTCTAAAACAGGAGTAGCTAATGATGTGAAATGATTTCGCTGCAGGTTTGTATTTTTTTTTTACCATGGTAAGAAAATCTTTATGGTAATGGGACTGTGCTAAGGGTTCAGGGTTTTTTTTGTTGATTTTTTAAAACTATTTCTGCACCCATTTCCCCTCCCAAGAGAGTTACTGCAATCATAACATTAARGTTAAGAAAGCTAAGTAGTCATGGCAAAGATGACCAAGAGGAACCCAAAGGGGATCAGGCCATTTGTCTGGAATATAGGAATTTTGAACAGGGATTGAGCTCTTGTAGAGCCTTGCAGAGGGAMCCTGCTCTTCTCTCAAAGAAACCCAACAGTCTAAGCAGGTCATACCATATTGCCCTTTCTTCTTGGAGGCCATGATAGTTTTGTAGAAAAAACAGTTCYTTAATTGTATCCACTGGCATTTTAAGACTAATAAATAATTCTCTACAGTCACTCAATCACTGCCAGTGCAGACTTGAAGAAGTAATTTATTTTGCAGATAGACACCCCTGACAGCACTCTGGAGGCCATCCTTTCTGACATAACCACTTTCAAGAAGGCCAGGAACAAAACATCCTGCTTGACCAGGTTTTGATGTAGTGAAGCCACTCCTTGATGGAGAAATCTAATCTGTACTCTGGGGAGGGAGCAGGGCTCTGCCACTGTCCTTTCTCATTATGGTTTCCTGTCCTGTTAACCAAGGAAAGGGTCAGTAACACATTCTCCAAGCTCATCACTTCACACATGTGCTCCACCCAGCAAAGGAGAAGCCCTGTGTTTGTCCACTGCACCATGGGATGTGTTAACAGAAAATGGTCACTGAAGTAAACAACAAGGAGTTAAATGCTTTTTTTTATTTGTCAAAATTAAGTAAYGAAGAAACGATAAACAGTTTAGAACTCCAAACCTGGAGTAAYCCATAGATTCTTGATGTGGGAATGATGGTGGGATAGAAAAGAGAAAAACTTAATTAATGGGGAAGAGCTGAGTGAGCAGAGACAGATTTTGGAGAAAAATAGGTGACCTAGTTTGGTATCACAAAGCATAATTTTCATTTTAGCTGTGARGCATTAAAATGGCTAACATTTCACAAAATGAGCTGTAGATCATACAATCTTTCCTCAAGTCCATTGGTAAAAAGTTTAGAAAGTGCTGTCTGTGTTGAAGAAAGTCTTTCAAGGGCTTGGGCAGTACCTCAGTACCTCTTGCTCTTTCTGTGCTTGTYTCCCTGCCTGGGGACCAAGTTCCAGCATTTCCTGGTGATGTGGTTGGAGCAGACCTTGCACAGCCCTGCTGGTCCTGAAACATCAACATGGTCCTTGGAGCAAGATTGGGAAAATGTATTGATAAACAGAGTGGGAGCTTGATTTTTGAAAAATTCCTTTTTTTCTTCTTTCTGTTCATATTGCAAACCARATTACTCCATATTGAGAGATTAAAGTCTTCATTGGCACAGTAAAGAGACACTCACATGAATGAAAAGAATTTATTTCTACTTGTTCTTCTTTTTTCTGAGTAAATGAAGTTTARGGAGGTATAGTGCCTTATTTCATCAGGAAGGGAAAAGAAATAGAATAGGAATTRTGGTTCTAAATATCTAAGATTACACCTTTGCTGTAACTGGAGCTGTAACTCCCTATTATGACAGTGTTTGATCCCCTTCCTGATTCCAAAGGCTGTCTGGGTTACTCAGATATATGTCTCACCATTAAAGCGTTTTCCCCTTCTCTGTTTCTTATGGTAAATATGCTCTAGAAAGGCTTTTTTTTTTAAACTCTTTTTGCAAAGTTTAAAATAAAATTTACATCTGGTGAGGAACATGATTTTTACATACTGGACCTTATCATCTCAGTAACCAATTTTTCTTTATGTCTCAGAACTCTCATTAATTTTTCACAGGCTTGTGATGGATAGTTTTTATTTATTCACGTCTGAGGTTCTGTTGTGTGAAAAGGACTCATTTTATAACATTACATATTCATGGCTTGGGATAGATGGGATAAGGAACTTATTATTAATGTGTCACAGTGGGAAACTTACTCTGGGTTCATTTGTGAATCTTGTTAAATGTGGTGCGGTCAGCAGACAGTGCTGAAATTTTTGATACATTTTATTGGAGAAGGGCAAAGAGGTTCAGTGATGCTTCCTTATCTAAACAGCACCAGTGAGATGGTGCCTTTCTAAATGCATTTGAAACACTATATCAATAACACAAGGGTGGGAGCAAAGCATGCCTGGACTAGAGTAAAATCAGAGCGGTGCTTTTTAGTAATGACTATTTCCAGGTGCTACTTGGGTCTATTTAAATCCAGTTTGCCTAATTAAATCTTGTTTTACTTTTAGCAAAAACACAGGAATTGCTTGTAGTGTAGTGAATTGACATCAGAGTATTGCAAAACTTGATTTCTAGCAGTTAGGCTTGCCTTTAGGATTTGATCATGGCCATATTTCACTGAGATTCTTTGCTGATGTGCAGTGGAATGGTGAAAATTCTGAAGGTATAGATGCAAAAATGTTTGGAAATCAGGGAGCAGTCTGTGTATTGAAGGTATGCAGCATGCAAAATAAAAAGTAAGGAGATAAACTGTGCTGAAAACTATTATAGWGTTGGATCTGGTTTAAAAGAACAAAATACCCCTTTAATTGGGCCACAAAGATACTAATTTCCATAGCAGAGCATTTTGTACCACTGAAAATTTTAGAGAAGGGGCTTTGTCCTCTGTACTTATGTACTCAAAATTTATTTTTCAATTAAATGCTTCCATACTCATTTTTGTAGTTACGGAAATGGGCCCAGAGAGGAAGTCAGTAATTTAGCTCTACTTCTGACTGCCTGATATTTATCACCTATTGTTACCTTTCTACTTATATTATTATTRGAAATCTAGAAAGATGATTTTATTGGAGTCTTTTTGAGTGTACTCATCCCTTTCTTACCAAAGCAGCTTGTGGATGAAGGTTTTAAAGTTTACAATACCAGCAATTATTCAGCTATTTCAGAACGTGCTATCAAAATCCAAATGAATTATAATTCCCCTTTGTTTTAAAACATTTTCTTTCATTTGAAATGAATAATAAAATAGATGAAATAAATTTGAGCTACTTAAGTAGCTTGAGACGACCAGGACAAGACAATTTATGATGGCTATATTTTAAAAGAAAATTTTCAGTGATGTTAAATGTTGKCTTTATTAGCAGTCCTACCAGTAGGTCAACAGTATTATATTGTCATTTATAATAGAGGAGCTGGGCAGTGAGAAAACTGTAGTCTATTAAGAGTTTTGTGAGTGTGTGTGTGTGTATACAGTGAAATAATATCCAGTGTAATGTGAAGTGACAGTCAAAATTACAGCTTTTCTCTTGCCGCAAGGGTACTTCTCTGCCAAGTATAGTAATATTGTTGTAGCAGTGTTCAAGGTTGTCAGCAGTTCTTGGTTACTCTGCAGAGAGCCATAACTGTGTGTGGAAGCAAGGAGCTTCCTGTCAAGGGAGATACTATAATTTTGATATATATTTGTTGGTGCCAAACTGCAATTAAATAGGAGGCGTTGGAAGAGGTTTTATTTAGCCGGCTCAAATTTGTTGATTAATTAGTTAAAACAAGAAAACCCCCAAAAACAAACAAAACCAACAAAAAACCTCCAAACACAAAAAACAAACAAATGAAAAAAAAAAACAACAAACCCAAAACCATCACCACCAAAAAAGAAAAAAAAATCCAAAAGGAAATCCTCATCTTACACAAATGTTGTTTAAAATTATTACTTTATCTGGCATTTGTCTGTGCTCAAAGTGTAGTGTGTTATTTTTATTGAATAAACCTTATTTCTGCTGGTGGACCTGGAATTTTTGAGGATGTATAGGGCATACTGCTTTTAGTTAAAGTATTTGCTCTGAGGCTAACTATCTATCAGAAAATTATTTTAAGGGGCAGTTGTAGGATTCAGTTTTTTAGAGGCCAGCATGGAAACTGTTTCTTCTCAAGGCATGTTTTTTCAGGATGTGCTATCGTGTCGGGAAATCGACAAAATAGTCACAAAAATGTGTATTATCATCCATATTGGAAGCAGTAAAGAATTTCTCCTATTTCCYCACGTTGAAGATGATGATAATGGTGTCAGCAGTTTTATTCAGCAAAAAACCATTTTTCTTGATGATTAGATTAAAGAAAATGAGGTGGAGGAGAGAGTTCCTTTGGAAAACATTGCTTTAAAGAAAATCAGGAACTTYCCTGCTGTCCTCCAGCAAAATATTAAGGTATAAACATACATGRTCTAATGACTTGAATGATGAAAATTTAGTGTTATTTTGTGCTAATGTAACTGGTTAAATACTATCTAAAATATTGCTTAGCCAAAACCCCGAGTGGATTTTGTCAAATATTTTTCAAGTGGAGCTGCTGGTGCCCCTGGTGAGGTGTTCCAGACCCTGCTCCTCCACTCCCTRATTTCCCTGCCTGATTCTTTCCCTGATTTCTTCCCTGATTTCACTGCAATGCCAGGGTATGACTTGCCATGTAGAATTGGGAGCTGCTCACACCAAAACAGAGGCCACAAAAGCTGACCCTGATTTTCAGATGGGTATATGAGGAAAGAGAAGGTAATTTAAAAAAATAAATCACCAATAACTTTTCAATATTTTCCTTCTAAGTATAGCTGAAATGGATTTCAAATAYTTCATGTTGAGGAGGTGCAATTAAAATCAAGAAGCATCCTTGGAGTTTTTCTCCAGGAAAATTGGGTGGTCAGTGGGTACTTTGCACAATTGGCATTGGTTGTTCCACTGTTGCCTCAAGGACCCTGGATTTATCCAAAAACACACTTCCAGGTGCAGGTTAACTTTTTCTGGAAACCCTTTGTGTCTGATTTTATAGAAACAGAGCATGGTCTGAATTTTCTGGGTGTGTTGAAGAGCTGAAGTTGTAGGTTCTGCTGTTGTTTCCCATTAAGTGAGCTTAATGAGTAAATGTGAAATGTAGCTGTAGGATTTTTTACTGTACTGGGGCTCATCCTTAACCATGGGTGACATCTCTGGCCCCTGTGCAGAGGAGCTGTCCCAGGGTGTTGTGTTTGGACATAACACATGGGAAAGACTCTACAAAGAAAAATATATGAAATTACTCAAAATATCTGTTTTATGTGTTTCTCCCTATGGCTTCTACAATATTTTGACTAATGTTTCTCTTCTTCCATCACTGAAGCTTTTTTTTCTGRTGGAGGACAGAAAGCCAAAATCTGACCACGTTATCAGAGCTGATTTGTCCGTTTTTGGTAAATATATCATTTACTGAGGGATCATATGAGGTTTTATCTCTCATGTTTTCAGAATTTCCTCAATCTGGCCAGCTGTCTGGTTTGTGAACATCTAAAGTCTTTGTTTCTAGCTCTTTTGTTGCCACTAGAAATTTGGGTATTTTCCTGTGAAGTCTTATCCGTTTGGTGCAGGAGCCTGGGTGCTCAAAAGGTGATCACACARTATCTGTTTGTGCACAGAACTGCACACAGCAGTCAACACCTCACTCAGAATCCTTAACCTGAGTGGACTCAGCATCCTGTGTGTGACAAAGCAATTTACCAAATGTAAATTCCTTCCCATCGCTGCATTGATATGTTGGCTCTATTTTTTTTTAATTGAATAAATATATTACACAGCAGGGCRGATTATTTTCTTTGTGGCCTTGCTGTTGCAATTTGAGAGCAGATACAATTTCCTTCAGCTGATGAAGAAAGCAACATCTGTTCTTGGTTTCCTGCAGCTTTCCTTCAGACAATGCATTTAGATGCACAATTTGAATTCCTTCCTAAGAAATAGAAAATTAAAACTTTGACCCCTCCTTCAAAGCAGTGGTTACACTGTGACAACAGTGGGTTGAGCTAAATTCAGCTATGTCAGGCAAGAACTATAAAAGTAGATAGATTGCCCTCTAAGCTTCACTTTATTGGATATTGTAATTGACATATAGTTGTCATTTATAATCATCTGTCCATTCCTGTGAGTTGGGAGCAGTAAAGTTAATTGTGGCTGCTCATTTGCATTAATCTCACCTCTGAAGGGTACAGTAACCCATTAATATCATGTCATGATGAATTATCACAAATAACATTGAACATATTGATTAATGATCTCTGAGATTTGTATCTCGTTAAAACATTTTGTTAGCTCTTTAAACTTTTAAGCAGACAGTCAATGTATGCAGGAGAGGTTTAGAGATCACCCACGAGGTGATGAAAAGTTATGGCACACATTTTGGGTCACTAATTAAAAATTGTTTAAACATTTCATATTCATTTTCAGACTGCTTTTTCCTTCTAAAGTAAAGAGCTTGAAGGCTAATACCAAGAATTGTCTTATTGTTGTTCATTGCTTATAAAGATAGTAATTTGTATTGGAATTGGGATGAAACAGGGAAAAAGGGAGTAATGAGACTTAGAAACTGCTATTATTTCTTTTTCTACTCTCTAATAAGAATCATGCTCAGTGAAGCATATGTCTGTTGGTTTTTTAAAAAATATAGTTTCCTTCTATTCAATTTTTTTTCTTAATGAAAAACTTCCCTTGCTGCTTTAGCACTTGAAGTCACTTGTTTTTTTTCCCTCCTGTTCTTTCTTTRTGAATACAGATATATACACGAGGCTGAATAAAATCTCATCCCATGGGTGGCCATGTAATTTGAAGTAGCTGATAATTAAATATTTTGCCATTTAGATTATTACTTGCTTAAATTTCTGTGAGCTAAGAAGCACAAAGACTTTAGGGAGGCAAGGGAATTTACACCATGGTTCAGGAAGGTGACTTGGCAGGACAGAARTGACTCCTCTGCATATCTGAGTGTTGTGTTTCAAGAGTCTGGGAAATATGTAATGTTTTAAATCATTCAGCAGCCTGCCTTATTGTAAAGGTTTCTTTGTCTCCTTCCACATGAAGTTGCTGTATTTGAGTTGGTCATTTTAAATAAATAATAACTCTAGTGAGTCCTAGTTCTATATTCAAGACACTGTTTTCCCTTTCTTCTACCTCCAGTAAGCTGCCAGTAATAGTTATTTGAGGGTATACCACTCATCATAATCATAATTTATCACAATTTTTTGAATATTCCGGGTATTTCACTATTCTTTTTCTCAAGTCAGAGGGGATGATTCACATACATAGAAAATTTTGGGTTAGAGCTGTTTTGTGTTTTCAGTCTGTCTCATTCTTTTACACTGGGAGGAAATAAGGAGTCAGTCTGGGTTTTATGCTTTTGATGACTTTGTTGGTCCCTCTCTAAAAGTAATCTTCACCTTTTCCTTTTAATTATTGCCCTTGGTACCTGGGATGAAGTTCACACACTCTGCCAAATGTTGAAATAAGCTAGTTTTGTAGAGGAGACTAATGGGAAGATTAGAGCAAGAAAAAATCATCCTTTCTAACTTGAAGATATGATATGGCAAATCTTCACAGGTGTGCCATGACTTCTGCTGCTCTGGGCGTGTGCAGTGGCCAAAGGTATCACATCTCCTTTCCCCAGGCTGGGATTTTTGTGTGTGAACTAACACAATTTTAACTTATTTGCTAGCTTTTCAGCCCAGCCCCTACAATCTTCTTTCAGTAATTCCTGGGAGTCCGTTTCCCTGGCACACGAGGCTGTAGAGTCAAGGATTATATTCTAGCTATAATTTATGATTAACTAGATTTATGGCTGAGATCCCAAAACAGCCTCAGTACTGTGGCCTGAGGAATTAAAGCCAAAATGGAGACTATCATTCTGAATTGTTTGCTTCTCTGGATTTCAGGAAAACTCTTAGCTGTGTTTGAGAAACAAAAACAAACCCCAAATCCAAACCAAATACAATTTGCCATTGTGTAACAATTCAGTTTCATAGTGAGGAATTTAGCACTAAAACTCATGAAGTCCTCAGCCTTTATAGCACTGAACTATTTAATTTAAACCCTATTATCACCTAAAGCCAATGCAGTGAATAATGCATGTTAGACCCTCTCCCTGCTCATGCAGCCCCTTGCCAAACAGAAAGTGGTGGGGGGGACACACAATTAGGGTTCATTTTCACCCATGGTATTAATCCTTACTCATTTTAAAAAGCTGCTAACGGAAATATTTCCATTCAGCTCATTAATCAATTGTGATTTTCATTCCCTTGTTTTGTAAAAGCTGTTGCAATAAATACTTTTTTTCACAAAGCAAAAATCTAAGAGATGGATGCAGCAAGCGTAATTAATAGCACCCAGTTACAGAAGATCAGCAAGTTTGTGAGATTCACATGCTGCTTTACCATATGGCTGCCCAGTAGGCGAAAAATTTGATTAATGTTTTGAAGTAGGTTTTTTTCAGCAAATATTACAGCCCCAGATGAGGAATTTTACTTCCGAGTATGGTTAGTCTTCACTAAAATAACAGATCTTTTGATTTAAAGCTAAATAATATTTTGATCTCATGAAAAATCTACATGCAGAAGAATTACTGTCCTGCTGCATAAAGAATGGACCCTATAGCTTGTTTTTAATTCAGCCAATAATGGTTAAATTTTTGTTTCATCTTAGTTTTTCGTAAGTTGGTCAATTTAAGATACCAGAACAGGTGCATGGGTTTTGTGTTAAGGATTTCCCTATTGAAACTAGCTCTATAACAAAACTGATTCATTCTAGCTTGTCATGCTGTTTTCCTTTATACTCCTTATGTAAAATAATCAAAGTTAAGCAGTTGGCTAATGAAAATCAGAAACTAATGTGTGGTCTCTTCACTAAACATTACTGTAAAAAATTGTATAAAAGCAGAATTCTACAATGTATTATTTTGCTTTTAAGTAAGCAGTAGTTCTAATAATTATGAGTAGTACTTAATTTATTGAGCCCCCCCTCCATGTTTACCTGAAATGAAAAATATTTACAGAAAAGCATCCGAAGAGTGTCACGACCTAGGATGGGGCGCTCTCACGCAAAGCTGACACCCAGCAGGAAGTTTTGCTTTTCTCACAAATTCTCAGTTTAATGCAAGGAACATCAGCAGCTGGTAAMGAACAGATCCGGGGTGCTGAGCTGAAATGGAGTGGAGAGCAGCTTTGAGGGGGAGTCTTGCTGAGCTTCCAGAATGCTGAGGATAAAGCATTGCCTAACACTACTGTGCCACTTTGGTTCCTTCTAATTGCTTCAGGTAATGCTGAGGTGCAGAGTCTGCTGGGATGATGCTAAGGCTGAAAGATGAGAATTTCTGCATTTTAAAAAAGTACATTTTTGCAGTTTTTTGAGTTATGTAATCTAAAAAAACCCCAAAACAAACCAACAACCAAAAAAACAGTGATTGATTGTAAGGATGTGCTACATAAAAAAATAATAATTCTGAYTCTGTACAAGTCCCCAAATCAGAAGAGATCTGGGCACAAAGTGCTTCTCAAAATTGCTAATTATGGGGCATGGAGTGGGAACTCAAACCGAACTATATAATAAAGTTCAGTAAAAATAAAAGTTAAAAAAAAAATTTAAAAAAAAAGATTTTTTTGAACCAAAAGTTTTCCTCTTTGACAGCTCTAGGCAGAGCATGACCAGAGGGGCTGTCCAGCTGTGTTAGTCACTGGTGGTAAACATCAGAGGCAGGAAAAGAGCCTATGAAGTTTTTCTTAAAAAATCTTAAAATGAAGCATAGCTGAGGTAGTGAAATGATGGTTATTAGTTCTGGAGAATACAAATGTCACAAAAACTTGTGCTTTAGATTCACAGACAGCTAATAGATGACAGAGCCCTATGAACAAATCCATACCTTTCATATAGAAGGATGGATTAAATAGTTTTGTGCTTTTGAGACAGGATAGTTAATTAATTGATACAGGCTTCCCAGGCTTGCACTGTTTGTAGATTGCTTCTGGAAACTTGTTTTCCTTAATATTATCAATTTTTCTGCAAATTGCAGAAAGTATAAACATTTTTTTAGGGCATTTTTGACGTATTATCTTTTTTCTTGTCTATAGCGGTTATTCTTTTGTCAGTGATTTATTTCTAATAAGAACACATTTTATGCTATAAATTAATGTAAAATGAAGCCGTGTTTCCSTTAACCTGTGACTAAACTACGGTTGATGTTAAGATATTCTATTTTATGCTCATTAAAATGTAGAGAAATTGATATTTGAGTATTTAATTTTCTTATTTTTTAGGCTTCATTGGATTATCTAAGAAAATAAGCAGCATTTTCAAATATTTTAATGGTGAGGCTAAATTTTTAATTGATAATGTCTGCCAAAGAAGGTCACTGGAAGCTGCTTGAATAAATTATGCCATCGGATGCAAATAGGAGTTAATCTGAATGAATGGAGGGTGCTGGGGATGGTGTTGGAATTCTCACCCCTTGCTTGGGGTTTTCATTCTGTAAATAAAGGAAAGTGTTGGCTCTGGTCAGTGCTCACATTTTTAACCCTTTCTGAGCTGCTGTTCTGCTCAGAGCTGTGGGCAGCTCTGTGAGGGGGTGTCTGGATGAAGAGGCTGTGGAGTGGTCACTCTAAAAGGCTCCTTASTGTGGTACTTTGAATTTTAAATCACACACATAATTCAAAGGTAATCTAACTTTCAGTGTTGGTCTTTAGTCCGTTCAGTTAAATGGAGAAAAATGACTGACATAAGGAATGAGTTATTGATTTATTGTAGGAAAATGACTTCTGTAATATAGGAAGTATGGTAAAAGGAACAGCTTAATTATTTAGGGGATACCACTGAAAAAACTGCTTTTGCAGAATTGCAGATTGTCTAAATAGGAGTTATACAGCTCAGTTTTTTAATAATTATTTCTTAAAGACAAATTGTAGTGGTTTATTTTTTTTTTCTTCATAAGTTAGACTCATCTGGTTGTTTAAAATAGTTTTGTACTTGTGCAGTTGATGCAGAAAAGCAGGCAATCAAATGATTTTGTTCTTGACCCTAAAGGCACGTCAGCTTTTAACTGGKGTTTCTCAGTTATCTGCATTTTGTTTATGCTTTGTGGAATTTTGATGTCTGAGTGCTGGACAAAAAAGAAACRTGCTGCAAGTTATTCTGAAGCCCTGTGTTTAAGTAGGTGACATGAACTTTTAAATTGTGAATTTATCAAATAAATATATTTGGCAGTTTGTATTTGTATAAGCAAAATTTTTAAAATATGGTATTTGATGATTTATAAAATATCAGATAAGATATTTGCTTTGGCTTTTTCCATATGTTTTTGCCTTTGATTTAGTGCTATTCTTTGCAGGAGGATGACAGTATCATGTTATTTTGACTGCAGCTCACAATTTTTGGCAGCATCTCAGATAAACAGAATATTTGTGGCTAATTGGTTGAACATGTTCAACAATTATAATTATATTAAAACCGTAATGTGCTTGAACATTTGCCCACTGCAGGCTGCTAATATGTGCTAACTTAAATTCCTGTCTATGACTGGAGCTGCCTTGTAACTGGTTTTATTGGAAATATGTGCAAAGTACAAAAGGCTACATCTAATAGGAGTGTTTAAGAGTTTGCCACTGTGTTCAATTATAGGTGCTTGTTTTCACAGGTTCAGAATTCAGGCTTAAAATTTCCTGTCCTCCTGACATTRTGTATCTAAACTTCCAGTATTGCTGAAAAGAAAAGGAGTCAGTATTATTTTTATTGAGTAAATTTTCAGGAATACTAGCTTACCTTTCTATCAAATATTTCCAAGTTAAATAAAGAATTGGAAGTTTCTCCACTTCTGATGTTTTAAGTTCAGAACATGTGAATTGCTACTGCACTTCAAGGGAATGGCAGTAGGCTGAGTACACAAGGAATACAGAGGTTGGATTTGAATTCTGAGTGGTAATGGAATTTTGGGTGCAGTCTGATGTATTTTTCAGTGCATAATTCCCTATTTTTGTTTGGTTTTGATTTTTTAATTATTTTTTTTAAACAGATGTCACAATCTAGTCTTGCTCCTAGAGTTTTTAGCTCCTATTATCGTAGAGTAGGTAAATAGTGCTGGGTTTGACTTTAAAGCTTTGCCACTCGATTACCTGAAGAATCACCATTGTTTTATTGTTTTGTGTGGATGATACCCTGCAGCTCTAAAAAATGGAGGCAATTATGCTTGCAGCCCCTTGTTTTAATTGAGTGAGGCATAATGACTTCTCTTCTATAATGCTCCATGGACTCAGAGCTGCTCTGAGAGGCTCCCCAGGGACCTGCAGTGTAGCCTTTCCCAAGCACATGTTTTTGGGGAAAAGTAGCTGAATGCAGGGGTCAGCCAGAGGCTGAAGCTGGCACAGCAGGAAGCAAGAAGCAGAACCAGCTTTGTCACTGGTGACAGTGACATCAGCCTGTTCTCTGGTTGCTTTCAGGATTTTGTCCCTCGTGCTGGCTGGGGTTGAGCTCCAACCTTGTGATCTCCATTCCTTCTCTTGCCATGTTTCCCTCCCTCCTCCTGTTTCATGTTGCAAAGGCATCTTTCTGTTCATATGTTCACATGCTAAACATTTTCTTATCTTCTGCCTGTTTTTTAAAATTTAGATTAAAAATATTTAGAGCATGGGTTCTTGTTTATGTTTCTGCCCTCGGAGAGCCTGCRCTTTGTCCCTTGAAAACCAAATTAATTTAATACAGTAATTTCTTTTTTTTCTGTTCCTGTGTTTCCATATCTCTAAAATTTATCTACTTTTGCTCATGGCCGTGGTAAAATACTTTAAAAGATACTATAAGGAAAAAAGAAAACCACTACACATCAATTTAACTGCAGTATAGCATATGCAATAAATGATGGGTTATTCTCCATTTTCTATGGGTTAAGTAAGGCCTGCCCAGATCTGATTCACACACCCTGAATATTTTGGGTTCTCTCCATTCCCTGGGATGTGACAGGCAGATGTGCTTGCCCTGGAAGGTACCTGCCCCTGCTGGGCAGGGTGTGCTGGGGCTGCACACCTGGAAGCCCATGGAGCCTGATAAAAACTGAGCCTGGCTGCCACAAAGCGCCTGCCCAAAGCCGTGAAATGCTGCAGAAAGGCCGTCACAAAAAGAACTGAGCTGTGAGGAAAATCCAGACCTTGCGAAGGAGAGAGGCTGGGAAAACTGGGGTGGGACTAGTGAGGACTGGGATAGAAATGGAGAATAATTCCCATGACATCCCTGGCAAGAAAAATTGGTTTTGAGGGAAAAGCAGCTGATGGTGATCTCTGATGGAGGCCACCGAATCCCACCAGCTGTCTCTTTCCCAATTAACCAAATCTGACTTTCCTTTGGTAGGGTTGATTTTAATGGCATTCAGTGCTCCTGAGCTAGGTACTTTTTGGAAAATTGACCGGACAGTCTTCAGAGAAGTCAACTTTCTAACTAAAAGTCATCTTGACTTTTCGCTCTCCAAAGCAAAAACTTTTGCTGAAATGGACAACTGGGAGGCTGCTCAAGGAGCAGAATGATGCATCAAAAAGCAATATTTAGTTGGTACTGATTTAGTAACAGGATGCAAAACAGGGTGTTTGGTGGAACTTGGATGGAACAAAAGCTGTGCAAACATTTACCTTGACCAAGTTAGTCTCAATTTCTTGTGAGAGTTAATTCCTGATAATCTTGGATCATATGACTAATGTATATATGAGTGTGGCTGAATTAAATAGTTCAGGATTACCTGTTCAAGCAGAATCTCTCCTCTGCAAGTCTGTGCTTCAGTAGTAATTTGCTGATTTTTTCCCTTTCCTTTTCTTTTTTTGACTGCTGATATAAAAATATAACTTTCTCTTATTATTTTAATCTTTGCTTTTCTTCCTGCATGGATCATTTATTTGTGAACTGGTTATTTCAGTAAGGGCTCAAAGGTAATTTCATGGTTTATAGAATTTATATCTGAGGGTTTAATGAGGAAAACATATTGTTTTCTAACACATGAAATAGAGAATCTTTCATTATACTTTTATTTTCCTTCGCTAATATTACATGTATATCAAGTTCAAAGCCTTGAATACACCTAAGTATAAAATTATTCYTTTCCTCCACATGGGAAATATGAATGTTTGTGACTCAAAAACCAACRCACACAGACTTAGGAGGTGATTTCATTTTTAATGAATCCACATGATATAAATGAACTACTCTTCTGTTTGTGCATTGTGCTAGAGTATACATTGGAAAATACAATAACAGTATATTACTTTTCTGTGATTTAGGTTAGGAATTAATGCATTCAAATGAATTTAAGAGCCTTGGGTATAATTCGTACAGGATGCAAGTCCCTCAGTAGACCTCTCATGAACATTATCAGATTCAATACAGTTTGCATGGTCAAACAGATTAAAATTTGACCAACCCCCTCTTTTTGCTATTTATTAAATGTCTTTGAATGGCTTTTTTCTTATTATTCCATGTGAGGAAAAAGAAGCAAAGACAAAGTTTTTGCCAGGTATATCAAATTGTTAAAATGCTCTGATTTCAGCTGAGTTTGGTTATGGTAGATCAGGTTGGAACAAGGCTGCAAAATATCAAATTTCTTTTTGTTTATTCTTAGGTACATTTTCTGAAAGCTTTCTCTTTTATCCAGTGCTGATGTCTCACTCCACAGCAGGGTCATTACCCACTCTCTGGATGGGTTTTGTTGTATGACTCCTGCCTTTGACTAACAGTTGTAGAAACTGGAGGATGCTCTCAGCATCAGTTTGATCTTTTGATGGATCAACACCTTTGCTGGGCTGGCTCCTGAAGGACTTGCAATACATCTGACTCCCTCTTTCTGATATTTTAGCAATTTTATATCCTCTGTTAATTATACCATAAAGTGTAAAATCTATTAGCAATTTTCAAAAAGTGTCATGCTTAGAAGGCTTTTGAGCACTTGGGACTGATTCTGGTGTGATGAAAACATCCTTCAAAATAGCTTCTAAGTTCTGAGATACAGCAGGAACTGATTCTGCTTCCTTGCAGTGAAGGTTTGAAAGGATTCTGCTCTTAAGTACAAAAAAACCATAAAACGTGTSCAATACTTTGAGCCATCTCTCAGGAAAGCTTAAATACAGATTTTTGAGCTGGAGGGGAGTAAGTATTGTARTAAGTGCTCTGCAATAGTAATGTCCTTGTGTTGCTGATTTATCAAAAGGTCGTTGGAGCCTCTGAAGTTCTACAGAAGTCAGTGTTGTGTGTGCTGGAATTGATGTCTCTGGGTGTCCTCTGTCATTGTTTAAGTGTTCTTACTGCAGCAGAGGTAATGAAAGCCCCCAGCAAACTGCTCGTGCTACATTGCCAGGGAAATCAGGCCAGRAGCAGGCCCATGGGCTAGGCCAGGTTACTCAGCCTCAGATAAGGAGGTTTATGGATGTGTGACATGGAGAGGGTGACTGACTTGGCCCATGACAAGTTCAGGCTGGTTTCAAAGGCTGAAAGTTCCCCAGATGTCTCAGGATTGACAGGTGTAGCTCTCCACTGGCTGTACCCAGGTTTTGGAAACACAAACACACTCCTCTGTTGCTGTGCTTTTTGCTCTTTTAACCTCCAACTAGTCTGTGTAATAAAACTCCACAAACACAAACATCTCTGAGGTTCCTTTGGTGACAATTTCACTGTGAGAAAATGAACACTTTGCTGTTCCATTTCATATACTCCTTATAAATAAAATTGCAGAATTGTTTATTAAAATCTTTGCTGTGGAAAGCAGAAATAATGATGTATGGCACCTGAGAGATCCAAAGAAAACATTCCAGAACTTAATTTCTTAATATGCTGTTGAATAGTGAACAAACACACATCTGTGGCTGTGTTTTATCTTTAAATGTAGGTGTAGTCYTTGTCTCTTACTGGTTAGGAGGCATTTATATCATGATAACATGGAAAGATTCCACAGACAAGTTAAGGCCAGTGCTTAGAGTGAGGATCTTAAAAGCTGGAGCTCATTTTCATTGTTATTATTTTGTTTTTGCAAGAAAAAAGGACTCTGCAGGTTTTCAAGCCATCCCAGAAGCCCAGAGATCAGTGCGTGTTTACATTTCTTCTTGTTGCTGGATGTGATTGATCACCCAAAGAGGGAAAAAGGAGCAGTAGATGTTCAGGGCTCATCCTGGGCAGCTCTAGAAAGCTCTGTATTCTTCTCAGAGACCTTCTTATTTGATTTTTTTTAAAAATATATTTTATTTTAGGATTGCAGCCTCTTGCTTATGGAGCTTTCATGATGATTTAGTGCTTGTAAGACATCACTGAATATCAAGGAAGCCTTAATAAATCTGAATTGGTCTCAGTGTGAATGGAAATGAAGATGTGTTTTTATTTCCTGTTGGGATGATAGAATGAATTATATCAGAAATCTGACTCCTAGAAGAACTGGGAATTCTTGAAAGAATTCAGCAGCCAGGAAAGCACTCTGAGGGCTCCACAGAAGGTTTCTGCTGAGAAAGAGCAGCGCTGGTGATGAGTTGTGATAATGTTTGGAAGATGTGGCAGTGCTGCTGCCAGGGCACAGCAGGAGCAGGGAGGGTGAGCCCCAAGCCAAAGCACCAGGGCTGAGCAGGGTGGGGATGATGATTTCCCTGAAAAGTCCCAGAAAGGCAAAAGGGCATCTCAGGGCATCCAGGCGTGAGCAGCAGGATGTGGGGCAGGGACAGGGCTGGGGATGAGGCTTCAGCCAAGGTCCCAGGATCATGTAGGAGACAGGGCCATGGCAGGTACAGATGGGGCTCTGGGGAGGGCAGAAAGGCCAAAACATCAGGAGTGTGGACGGAGCTCTGGGAACTCAGAGAAGAGGATGCATTTGGGGAGTTTGCAGGGGAAACTGCACAGGGTGCTGAATTCTGTGGCAGCAAGACCTGTTGTCAGTGATCTGAGGTGAGATAAAGAAGTTTCCAGTAAAAAATAACTGTGAGACTTCAAGCTTTGTAGCAGGGATAAATTCTGATACACTCACTTGCCTTTAAGAGAATCTCATTCTAGTTAGTCCCTCTGATTTCAGAATAATACTTCTGTCTGTAGTCTCAGCTGTAGTACTTTGACATGTATCACCACATTTTTATGGGAAAATCATTTGTTTTTATTGTGACTTTTAAATTTTATTTTTCATTAAACCCATTTTATTGACTTKAGAAACGGATTTTAGCTATAGCAGTGTAAATCCAGAGGAAGTGAATTTATGCTTTTTTTTTAACCAGTGAGCATAATCTGGCACACACTTAAAAGAAAAAGAAAAATTGAAATTGTATAGTCAGCAATCAAAGCTTCTTGTTAGAAAATTCTTGATCTGTAAGAGTGCTATTGATAAAGAAGCTAAAAACCTCAAAATTGATTTATTTGTTATCAGCTCAATACAGTTTGTCTGAGCACTGAACTTGCTTTTTGTTCTTCCCCATGATAAATGCATTTGGCTATGTTGTAAAATCTGAGCTGAGATAAGCTTGTTACAATCTGAGTATAGGGCTGGAAACCAGGATTTCCAGAATTTTACCTCTTGCTTCTGTCAGTAAATGAAGTTGTGACCAAAAGTGACCTCTTAGGTCTTTGTAAAGAAAGCTAAATTCCCTTTGCAGTTTGTTTAGGAGTCACTGGGAATTCAGCATCGTATGAGATGAGATCTTTTCAGGATTKATATATTTTGTTTCTGCAATTGTAAATTGAGAATAGTCTTCTGGACAGTCTAGTTATGCCAGACCCTGAGTCTTTAGTACAGGCTGTGTAGCTGCAGTGAGCAGCCTACTCCAGGCATGCAAATTGGGAATTAATGAGGACTGGAAGTTTGGAGTATTTCAGACTTTATGGTTTTTCCTTTTTGCTGAATTTTATAGTTACTTGAATTGCTTGTTTTGTTACACTTAATTTATCATTTTAATTTCAGGGAATGTTTTGACAGTAAATGTTCGCAAAGCAGCTAAATATATTTTTACTGGAAAGGCATAAGAAGTACAAGTGGCATTCTTATTTTCCTGTTACTTGTGATGTTAAAGAGACTGAAAAGTGTAGTTTGGTCTTTGCACAGTGTACATGTTTYTTGCCAACTGTGTCTATTCTTCCTATGGTGTAGTTTAGGGTTTTTCTTTCCTTGCATTATTTCCTGCCTGTGCCTCAGAAGGAGTTAGAATTCAAGAATAGAGCAAGGCCAAAGGGTGGGCACCTGTTTATGACCACAGATGGCTTGTTTGAAATCTTATCAGTTGTAACATTTAACAATGCAAGAACTTGGGTTTTTGTTTTTTGTTTTTTTTTTTTTCCCTTGTTTTTAAACCAATGCTTTAAAAGGCAAATTGTACTTTATTTATTTTCTAAAATGATATGATCTGCTTTTTGCACTGGTAGCATTCACTTAGTTTATACCATAAGTGACCTAGTTTGCATTTTCTTTCAACTCTATAAATTACCCTATTTTTTTTCTGCTGGTATCGAGGTTTCCTACCAGTCCTGAAAAATTAGGTTTTAATTTTTTTCTCCCTTCTAGCCAAATAAACATAAAGAAGGATGAGAAGACAGGAATCGTGAGTGGATTTATGGCTTCTTGGAGGCAGGTTTTATTCCTTTATGTGCTACTCCTTTAGCWTTTGATGAAGGTATTTCATTCATCTCTGCCATGACTTTGCTACTTTTGAGATGCCTGATGTGCATAGATCATTCTTGTGCAGCTGCTTTACCCTGGATTTCTATAAGCAAGTAACTAGATAAATGAGAAATATTTTGTAAATGCAGTAGGTGTATGCCATTCACAATATTCACAATGACAATGTAATGAAGAGCAGGCTTGACTTGAGTCTGCTTTTTCCTCAAGTTTCTTTGATCTGGTAAAATGCCCAAACTATAAATTTCTGCATACTCTGATCAGGATTTTGATTTCTAAGTTAAAATTACTGGACCCTAATCCTTTTCATTGCTCACACTGTGGCTACAGTGCGCAGTTCAGGTGCTGGAAAGGAAGTTTGTGTGTTTGTGGACTACTGGTCTTAAAAGCAGGAAACCAATTTTATATCCTTTACATGATAGATACTGAATCGATAAAGCATCAACCCAAGGTTACACTTGATGTCTCCAGTGAGAAGACAATAAATCACTTTATGTGCATACAGGTATATTGACTCAATTTCTTTGGGCTGCCTATGCAAAACTGAAGGTGATTGAAACTAAACCATTAGAGTGAAAGTCTTCTAATGGCAGGTATAAAGCCATTTAATCTGCTTTTTGTGATTTGAGATTTTAATATTAAAAATATAAGTACAGCATTTAAGTCAAATTGCAAATCCATYGGGTCCTGGGCCCTGTCTCAAATAATGGTCAGTGGCAGATGGCAAAGAGGGTGACTAACAGAACATGTGCAGAATAATTTCTCCCTTGTTGAACCCTTCTGGTCTTCAGTAATTAACAGTTTGGGTACTTTTGTAGCTGGACAGTGCACCCATGTAAAGAACTTAAAATGCAGTAGACTTAGGTAAACTTGTTCATTTTAATTTTTAACCGGTTTATAGTTTGGCTTTCCCAGTAAGTTTTGCACATGTATGTTGGGGAAAAAGAGTCTGACTCATGTTGGAGTGGGTGGGTAAAGAAAACAGTGCATTTGTGCTTTATGTCTTTGTCACTGAGTGCTTTGAGGATAAAACACTTGATGGTTGTCGYTCCTTTTAATGTCTTGACTCTCTTGTGGTGAGAATGTGTAAGTCTGGCAATACAGGGCATTTTTATTTCTGTCTGGTGGCTTCAAAGAAGGGACCATCTGAGGATGAAGGTAGAGGTATTGATAAACATATCTATCACTAATAGTGTATTTTTTTCCTTGAAATTTTTATATCTCAACACCAAAAAAGTCATCAGTACAGATAAATGAGTTGATTCAAGATGCAAGRTTGCTGCTGTATCATTAACAAACGCCTGAAGAAGGTTCTGTAGTGCTGCGCTGCATTGCTGAGAATGATTTTGTTGTTTTAATATTGGCTATCCTTTGTAATAATTGGACTTGGCCTGGCTGGGCAGCTGCTCTATTGCAATATTGAAATACTGCTTGATGAGCCAGTTTGTCCTCTAATGTATGTAAAAATRTATGGAGGATTGGGGTGTGGGTCAGAAAACCACTTTGAAGCCTGTTTGGATAATGGAGTATGACAGTTGACATTTTCTGAGCCACACGATAGCCTTGACATACATGTGCAAGGAGGGACATTCCTTGCTTATCCCTGTGCCCCTCTGAAAGCCTCATTGCATCCTCACACCTGGAATTTTTGCAAGAATGAGTTCTGAAGGAAAAGGCACGTGTTTGTGTGCCCACCAACTCCTCATCTGGCCACAACTCCTGGTTTCACAATAGTTAGATATGACTTCYAAAGATACGGGAAATTTTATTTAAAAAGAGTAATAGCTAAATATAATCTAAGYTAGAGTTCATATAAAAAGTTGCAAGTTGTATAGGTAAATAATAGCATAATTATAAAAAAAGCTATGTGTAAAAATGTATCACTSTATATTTAATTTGTGTGCTAYAGTCATCCAGGGACTATTCTTTGACTGTAAAATGTTMCACATAGAGATTTTATTTGAAAACTTTATGATATGATTTGCAGTTAGAGGAATAAAACTAAATTGCAATTTTTCCTAAATTGAATATGCCACTATCTTATATATGTCTCAGCCTTTCTGACCTGGCCTTGCATGATGCTTCTTGACTTCCTGTCCTGCTGTCATTTTCTTTCATATTGGTCTGGCACTTAGTCTCACTGGAATCAATAAGGTTGCTCACATGCAAGTGTTGAATAAATAATTGATTAAGGARATACTATACTTGTCACATCTTTTCCTAGAAAAGGTAGCCAACATARCTGTTTTTTTGTGAAAAACTTCTGTTCTTTCCTTTTACTGATTATCCCTCGCTTCTTCCACTGAACAAGCAGAGCATGGAATCTACCAGATAATCTGATGGATGTGAGCTGGAATCTTTGTAAAGTGGTGATTCCACTTGGTGTGTACATCAGCTGGGACAAGTGGCTACTCTGCCCCTGTGTAGCTCAAAGCAAGTGATTTTCTCCGTGTTTCCCTTCTAAAACCCTTAATCTGCTCCGTTTTAAAAGTTGTAATCCAGAATGGCAAAGCTCGCTTGGATATTGGTCACCAACCCTGCCTGCTGTGCTCATCAGATTCTAAATGAAATATATAAATGGTTTGGTCCTACACAAAGCCAGATAGAAAATAGCAGGTAAAGTGGTATCTATTGGCATGAATAGTCCCAGTGAAGTTTGCCTGACTGCTTGGCTGGGTTTTGTGTATTTAGAATTGCAGTAAAAGTAGAAACATTTCTTGACAGCCATTGTGTATTGTGACATCTGAAATTGAAACAGGCACTTCTAAATTTTCTGCACATCTCCTCAACTCAGAGGTTTATTATAGCTCCTACTATGTTATGGTAGTATTAAACTACAGTGAACTTTCTATAATGGGAATGCACTTACACTGAAGACAGATGTAGGATTTCTGTAGGAGATGGAAAATAAGATATCCCAGGCAAATAAATACCTGATGACTGTGCCCGCTGCAGTCACTCCACCAGTGTGATTAACCTTTTTATCTTCAATTACATTYCTAAGTGATACAATTTGTTCCAGTAAAATAGTGTGCAGATCCAGTCTTGTTCAATATTTCCCACAAATACATTGACTTGCTGTTTTGGCTTATGAAATCCTTTCTGTTGTTGTGGTTCAGTGACAAGAGAGATGAGGTAATTACAGAGCAGTTTGCCCACTGGTTTTTCTCCAGTGCATCGCTGTAGTCAATGCTGTTAGACCACTCATATAGCCAATTGTCAAGAAAAGTAAGGAAAAAAGGCTCAAATATCTTAACCAGAAATTAGGTTGATGCTGTAGAAATTACAATGTGAATTTTATGTCATCCTACATGTTGCTACGTTTGTTTTGAAGTAATGTTTCATTATTGCTATTGTATGATTAAATATTGAGAGTATTGCTTTTCCAATTGTTCTACTCCAGTATTTAATGAGTGCAATTAAATGGAAAAATTGCCTTTTTAACTGATGGTAGTCTATTAATGTCTCTGTCTGTTCAGAAAAGAAAATAAGTGAATTATTAGAATGACAAATGAGTCAAAGTTACCACGGTGATGGAGAGGCGCGATTCCCCTCCACATAATCTTCAATTAGTGGTCTTTGTAAGAGGATGTTTTTCAAAAGGGTAATAGAGAAGTAATGAGATCAGAAGGAGGTCAAACCCAGCCTTCTTCGTTTGGCAGTTTGATTAATTTATTTCTCCTTCTTGCAGATTGCTGTAAGGGGCTTTTGGCACCTGGTGTTTTCCATGGGACTCTCGTTGAAGTGACTGCTTATGACARTCTTTTGTGTGTCCAAGAATGTTCATCCCATTGGAGCTGGAGGTTTTTGAATGGTTCAGATTTGTTCTTTAGTATGAGCACTCACTGGTAGTTCTGAAAAGGAAGTTTTTTGAGAAGAACCCATCCTTAATTCTGCCATGTGTGTTGTTATGAGGCAAAGTGCTCAGGCCTGGTACTGGGATGAAACACAGCTTCCTTCAGGGGGATGATGGTTAAGTCAAAGGAGAGGGAGTGAAAGAAGGACACAAGAACATAAAGCTGCAGTGAATTTGCTTTTCCCRTGATATCTTCTTGATCAGTCCCACAATACCTTCATAAATGCACACATGTAGCACTTCTGCATCCTTCAGGTGTTCCCTCCCACCCCTTCTCATTCCTACGACTTGTGTAGAAAGTTTTATTTKAAAGAGTAATGAGCTGTTTTCTGATGGTGATCATAAACCTGAGTGGCTGTAGCCCCATGCAGTATGTTAAGCCTGTGCTATCAGTACAGTTACATCCATGTTTGGTTTATCCTCAGTAGTAATTCACTTATTTTAAAATATTCAAAGTTGTTTTCCTGCATTTTTTCCTGCAAATGCCAGTAGCAKTTTCTCAACAGTTTCCTCAGGTTTACATATCTGTGCACTGATCAGTTTTGCTCTCTGRTAGTTGAATGTATGACGTGGTTTCAATTTTGACATAAATTCAGTCATTGTATGCAAACTAACATGTCAGTAGAGGAGCAGTAGATGTTAATTTAATATGACATTCTCTTGC
Source organism: Cardinalis cardinalis (assembly GCA_014549065.1). Lineage (NCBI taxonomy): Eukaryota > Metazoa > Chordata > Aves > Passeriformes > Cardinalidae > Cardinalis > Cardinalis cardinalis. The sequence goes on from JACDOX010000061.1 coordinate 1,451,132, forward strand.
TGGCCCATATGACATTAACTTGCATGATATCCAAGACTTTAATATGTCTGGGTTACCTCAGTTTAAGCTCAAGATACTCACGCAGCTTTTATTTTTGGCTTTGGTAAGGGTAACATTAACATTGGGTTTTCTTACTTTCTCATGAAGTCTTTGCAACAGTCATTTAACAGATGTTCAGAAATTATTATTACTATTATTATTATTATTATTATTATTATTATTAGTATTATTATTATTAGTATTAGTATTAGTATTAGTATTAGTATTAGTATTAGTATTAGTATTAGTATTAGTATTACATTTAAAATGCTTCATCAATAAAAAGAGATTCTTTGGATTAAATAGATTATTAAATGTTTTTATTGTACTGATTATGACAGAATCATAGAAGGGTTTGGGTTGGGACTTTGGGACCATCAAAAAGATCAAAGATATATCAAAGATATCAAAGATTATTCTCATTGCATTTATAATCACAAATCACAGGCACAAAACAATTTTRTGAATTTCCCCTCTTTTTAGGTGCTTGTCCATTTGGGGGGAATTTATACATGCACACACATATTTATGTGTATAGATAAACATGTCTCCTACTTATCAAAGTTCTCTCAGAACAGAAAAAGTAAAATTAGATTTTTGTAAGCTGGAGTGATGTGCATGTTCTTATTTTCAATGTGTGGTAAAGTAATGCTTCAATTTTATTTCTTAACAGTATTCTGTAATATAAATAATCTAGTCTTTTCTTCTGCAGACTGTTTAATTCAGACAGGTTGAAGTTGCCTCCAAAGATTGGCGTCAAATTGAGGAAACCATTCATGTAGTAAATAAGATAATTTGTTTCTGCCCAAAAAGATTAAAATATAGATTTTTTTTTTTTAGCCCATATGATTTAACACATACAGTTCCTGCCTCTCTATGATTCTGAATGCATAAATAAGCACTTCTACATGGATTTTTTTTTCATTTTCTGCACTTTTAACTTGAATTTCTGTATTTTTAATATATATAATCAGTAGAGATCTTTATATCTTTCCTAGATATTGATAAGTGTTTATGTAAATTCAAAATGTGATGGGAAACTGATGCTCCTAATGAGAGCAGAAGTTGTAAAGACAAGAAGCAAGTCCTACAATTTGAGTATTATATAAATAAATGAGGGAAAGATGTGTTCTGATACCTGTTTTCTGTGCCATTTTTAAAGGCAGGGATGTATTTCTCTGTGCTTTTTTGTGCAATCATAAAATCTGGTTTTTTTTTTTTTTTTTGTTGTCCTCCACCCAGTCTTTTACAGTATCAATCGTATTGCTTGTAGCTAAAATAGTCACTATTAAGAAGGTTTATGAGTTTTGGTGATTTTGGGGCTTTGTTTGCTTAGAAAGAGGAAGAAGGAGCTGCTGAAAATTTGGCCCCTATTGTAATGTGGTGTGTGGGAGTTGCTCCTCTGGTGGTTGTTGAGTTCATTTCAGCCTTAGGGACTGACCTCCCCTTAGAAAATTAAATATTTGCGTGGCTGAAGTCTGAYCAGAACAACCCTAACTAAACTTTGGAAACACTTTTGAGGTGAGCATTTATGTTACCCCTTTTTATGCAATGGCAACAACCTTACTCTCTTCAGGCATGAAAATCTGTTCAACTGAACAGATAAAATGGGTTTTCACTTTGGCCCACCGTGGTGGTCAGAATTGGTTCRGTGTCAGTACACTGCAGTTTTTAAGTGCTTCTTAGATTGTATTAAACTTCAGAGAAGTCAGTATTCCATGTCATTAACTAATTCTGGACTTCCTTCATCAAAAACAAAGTAAGAGGGAAAAGTTTATTTTCTTTGTACCTGAAGGCAAAATAATGTGTTGGCTAAATTTCTTCCCACAGGAGCTTGGCTCCTTCATAATGCAATATTTAGTGCATAATGGCTCCTTAWCTGTTTTTTATGCAAAATCCATTCTGGATTATTGGGCTCTACATAAAGAAAGTTGTTTGCTTTTAAGGTATTTTTTTTGTGAMAACGTTGGTACCCAACTAACACAACTTCTAGGGACTGATCAGTTCCTAAATATGCAGGTCATTCTCTTCTTATGTGATGCATGTCTTTTGTGCAGAAAACCTATTTCTCCAGWCTCTCTGCCCACACAGTTTGTCCATAGATATTAATTTCTGAGTGTTTTTTAGCCTCAGGCTTTGACACTTTTATACYAAAAATCTGTGTGAGCAGAAATTTGTGCTGCAGAAATGAAAACGAGAAAATAACCATAGAGAAAAATCACACTCAGTAGAGCTGAAAGTTGAAACATCTCCTAGATTTCCATGTTAGAAATATTAAACTAATTGTTAAATAAGTACAAACAACAGATGAAGTTTTTCTGAGAYTCAAAGATCAAGTGGGAGATGAGAATCTTGGTTTCTCCTTTCCTCTCCACCTGTTTGGTGGGATTCACACTGTTCTGGCAAATCCACTTACTCAGATTTTWGCAAAATAAATATTTCTGAACCTAGTGCCTGAAATCATATCTCTGCTCTTAATTATTTATTTAGTTGACACTAGATTGTCCTGAAGTCATATAAAACACTGTAAACACTGTGATTCCTTACTGTATATTACTTTGGTAGTTTTGAGTGACAAAACCATTTAGACACTGTGGCTGTTACCATATCATGGTTTGAAAGGTAAAACAGAACATGATCATCTTTTTAATAGGAACACTGTGTGATTCACAGGTGGTGAATATTTCATGCACTTTGCATTTGCCTTTGTGCAGGAGGGTAAATGGAAAGTAAATCCATGTGTACTTTAGACAGTAAAAAGGCATTACTTTGTTACATCATATAAACATGTAGATTTGATTCTCTCTTTACTCATGCTGTAAAAAGAAAGTTTTAAAGTGTTTAGCCATACCTGAAAATGTAAATGCCCGAGCCTAATGTAATGCTGAAAAAAAATTAAGATAAATGATACTGCATCCTTGCCACAAACTGCAGCTTGTACAAAATTCACTTTAGTTATTATACTGTGAATACGTGTGCTAAACCTCCTCTGTGTATGCACAATTTATGTTGAATGCAACATGAATCATTTTAATAGACCAAGCAAAAAGTCCCCAAAGTCAATTTTCAAATTATGAACCTTGGAACAGAATATAGCAACAATGAACAACAAATAGTTCAGATTTTACGCTGAACTACAAATGAACCATTAAAGGTACAGTATACTCATTCAGAAAAAAACACTTTTTCCTTATCATCACAGTGGCTAAAATGCAAAACAAGAATATTTCTTAAAGGTCAGCTCTAAATTTTCTCTTTTTCTGTACCTTATTAAGAGGCACATTCATGAGAGCTGATGCTGTGAAGGTTTTTACATCTGTTGTGAGACTTGGATGATTCTGGTTGCTCTGGTTAGATTCTGCCTCTGATCTGCCTGTAACCTTGAGAAAGACTGGGTTTGATGCTTTAAAATTCAGGGATCCATTCTGATTTACTGCTTAAAAAATGCCCTGGCTTCAGATGGGTCATTTGAATGGAAAACCTTTTCACTACCTGGTTTTAGCTGTTCAGTGTTACCAGGACACAGCAAAGGTGGTGGCAAAGGAGCACAGGCCTTTTAAAGGTTGGTAAGGAATTAAAATTCAACAGAAAGGAAGGAAGAGTGTCATCTAAAACTTACAAGAGTTAAAAAGTATATAAATGGTTTCTCATTGCCTCATCTACTGCTTTAATTGCATTTTTCGTTTCTGGATACTTTAATTTAGGAAATAATAATCTATTTAGTTGATTGTATGGATGCTGTTGATTTTTTAAACAAAATTCAGTATTTTTGCAGCCTTTTCATTTTTTTTTAAACTTGCCTCTGTCCTCCTAAAATTGCCTACTTAATCAAAGTTTTATGAATATAAACCTCTGCTTGTTTTCTTGGCACATGCTTTTTCATGGGCCTGAGAGAATTAGTGAGTCATGCCTCGAAATGCTCTGTGGAACCTTGTGCAATTCAGTGTTCTTTAACTGGTCAAATTTGCTGTTTAGATTGGAGAAGACAGAATAAAGTAAAAAGACTAAAAAATTGTGGTGAATGGTGTCGTGAGAGGGGAGAAAAGGGCTATTTTCAGGTAACTTTGTCAGGCATGTAGTTGAAAGTAGAAGTTGACAGTGGTCATGGGTTTTCCCGATAGAAGTACATGAGAAAAATAATCCAGCTCCAAAGTTCACAGCCATTGTGTCATGGTCAGTTCTGAACATGTTTGGTAAGGTACATCATGGGTGTGAAAAATACAACTGAAAATGTTGCAAGAACTGTAGGGTTCTGTAAATTATTTAACATAGTCTGTGGAGCACAGCATAGGAGCCATGGGTTTCCCATGAAAACCTGGGTAGTTCTGACTGCTTTTGGCATGCATAAATTGTAGAAAACGATTTATAAAATCTATTATAGARGTTTAGAAGGCTGCTCATTGAAAACTAGCTTTCTATAATTTCTAGAGTGAGAATTTGCCTTTGCATTTTGACTGAGTCTTTGTAAGTCACTTTTTGATAATTGCATCATTTAAGATGCATATCTGAAAACTGCTGTAAGCTTTTGGAAGTTAACATTTCATCCAGAGCAAAAGGTAAAATCTGTTACAGATTTCCTTGAAAAATTCATTTTTTTGGTGTATTTCTTAAAAGTTGCAAGCCTACTATTAGAATAGTAAAAAAAAAAAAAAAACCAACCAAAAAAGCAAGCCTTCATTGGTACTTCAGTAATTTATCTTTCAGTCTGGCAGGAGAGCGCAGCATGTTGCCATGGGGTGTTCATGGATCAAATTACATCTCAATGGAACTTGATGGATTTTGGTAGGACTGGGTTTCAGCTCCTTACAGTTACACTACTGCAGGTTATTGGTGAACATTTATAGCTCTGCAGATGGGGGTGCTTGTACMTGATCTCAAAACTCCCTCTCTGTTTTTACTGTGTGAGGACCAGTTATGCTCTTGGTCCTCCCTGCAGTTACTGAGACCAGAACCAAAGACATTTGAGGGTGAGGCAGTTCCTGTTGGAGACCTAAATTATTTCAGCCCTTTTAGTCAGGATTTTTATGAAGAAGATGTGATAAATTATCTGCATTTGATACACAAATTTGGCAGAAACTCTGCCTCTTTGTTTTTAAATTTTTTTTATTTATTAGCCCCTGTGAAAATTTCAAGTGACTTTAAGCAGCCGCCATAAATAAGAAACACATTCCTCAAATGTTGATAATGTTTCCTCCTCCCCTTGGTCCTTTTCTGTATGTAGTTGAACCTGAAATCCAGAGTATTGTCATCTTTAAGCAAAACCTTTTTCTTATTGCAGGAAAGATAATCCAGTATTCCATGGTCTTGCAGGTCAGAACATTATTATTAGGGTCAGAAYAGAATTTTATGCTGATGAAGAAAAAATTTCCAATCTACTAATCCAGAAATCTCCAAACACAACTACTTTTATGATGTCAAGGCARTAAATCTGTTTTGGTGTTTCTGTTTTGACTTCTTGCCTCCCATTCAGGTTACTGACTGTGTGTCAGTGACCCACAGRGATCTAACCAAGGTAGCCACAATATCACATTGTGCACTCACCTAAATTCTAGGAGACAGCCTGAGCATCACAGAATGTGAAATTTGTGCTGGTGAAGAGGGAGTATGGATCAGCAACACATTGATTTCAGCCAAGAATCAAATCAGCAGTAAGATCAGAGAAGGAGCCTTGTGGTTTCATCCAGACTCTGATCCACTCCATCATTCTACTCCCCAATGCTTGAGAACCCCTCTGACTGCTGGAGAGGTGAGGAAAGAGATTTACTACAAAAGACAATGACAGAAGTTGAAAATGCTTTTTCTTTTCTTTTTCCTGTAGATTGTGAGATGTAAAAGTTATGAAAATGATGTGTATGTATGGATAGCTCTTATTTATATTCCACAAGAGTAACAGTTGTTCCAATATAATGGTAGCCCCCCTTTATTCTTCAGCATCATGCATTTTCTTCATTTTGTGATATATTATGTGGCTTTTTGGTGTAACTACACATTTAGATCCTATTGAATAAAATTTATGTGTTGCCTTATGGAAAACTTGTTTCATAATTCATTAATTATTTACTATTACTTGACCTTACAGTACATGAAAAAACCTATCCCATAACTGTAATTTCAATTCTCTCTAGTGTGAAATCAATCACATTTCACATCTTTTATATTATTTAAAACGTGAATCATGAAATTTTCCTGTGGATTTCTCCCAGGTTACTGAGAACTTTCAAACCTGAGTGTGTGGGAAATGTGCAGGCTGTCCCCTGCAGAGCTGGGCCAGGTCCTGGTTGCATTTCAAACACTGCAAAACCCTTTGCAGTGGCTGAGCTGTCCCTTCTCATCAGTAAAACTGGGGCTGGCAAAGAACAGGAGTGTTTTATAAAGATCTTCTTCACAGGCTTTCTGTTTCCTTTGTGTACAAGTAATATTTAGATAAGGACATAGCTTTTAACTGGCACCTCCCTATCCCCAGAACCCAAATTGTGCCAGTAATGTTACTGAGCAAGCTTGGTGTGTGCAGTTTGCAGCGCTGGGGGAGCTCCTGGGCAGCTGGGTAATGCTGAGCCCACTTCTGATATTTGTGTCCCCTGTACTGTGAGAGGAAGGTGATGGGTGTTGTGTTTAATTTAAAGTTCAGGAACATTTGGGGAATGATGTGGGAAGCAGCCTGGTGCACTCAGGAAAGTGATGGAAGTTCTGGTAGTGACACTGAGATACATTTTCTGATTTGACAGTAATTTCTGAAAATACACGAGCAGATAAAAGGAGTAATCAGTTATGCACTTGAGATTTGGAGGGTTTTTTTTTCCCCTGAAAATCTGCAAGAGAAGTATTATCAAAATCAAGAAATTTTAAACTATATTTTAAGCAGGAGATTTATTTGTGGAACAAATTACATTTATACCTCAGTGTGCATGAGCACAGAAGAGTAAGATTTTTGTCCTTGACAAAAAAATCTTGCCTCTTATTGTTAATTGCTCCTCCTTTTGCCTGTATGCCCATATTTTTTTGCTCTATGAGACAGTTTATCAACAAAAGATGCTTTTTCTCCATTTTTCTTTCAGTWGTTAAATGCCAAATGTTCTAAGTTCTAAAACATGTCCAGATTGCCAGATTGTATTTTATGCAAACCCAGACTATTTTAGAAACATATCTATAATCATATTAAGCAAAAGCCATTCCAGGTTTTATGAATCTCAGATGTAATTGACAGTATTTAATTTTACTTAAATAACAAAGGCTTTGTAAGTATAGATTTTCCTGATACCTGAGCAGAGTTAGGAAAAAATTCAGAGCACATGTAATATTACACAAGGAAATAAAGTTAATTTTCTTGAAATATACAGTAGGGTATATAAACGGACTTCGGGAAAAAATAGTGGAATGAAAAGTCTAATGCTATTTTCCTAAGCCACATTTGCTAAATGCAGACTTTTGCAAGGTCAGCAGTTATACTGGAGTTGAGGAGAAATGGCTTCAGTGGCTTTAACTTTACCAGTGCCCTTGATGAGGTGCAGAGTTGTCAGTATTCTCGTAAAATTCCTCAGTGATGGCTTCTTCTGTTCTCTTTATTTCCTTAAGTGAACATCTGTCTAATTGTTCACCTCCATTGCTTTAGTGCTTTCCTCATGCTTTCTCTGTTTCCAGACAATAAACTTTATTTTCTTCATAAGAATTCAGTCTACGCAAGGGTATTAGGCAGCTTGTTTGCACCTTTTAATTTCTGGAAGTTTTCCAGAAGGGCTTTTTGCTGTAGTTCCAATGGGTTCATCAGTGAATCATGTAACATAATGCAGCATTGTGTTTGGGTTTTTATCCGTTACCTTCTGTTTATAAACATCTGCTTGGAAATTTTCTTTTTGAATTTTTTTTTTTAATATGTTTTACATTTTTGCATGTGGCATATGGGTAAGATACACAGTACCTGCTATTTTTTCAGGTGTTCAGGTAGGTACAGCCAGTATTTACCTTAACATTTGGGAAAAGCCTAAGCTACTTGCTTAAATCCCAAAATTTCAAGGTAGAATATGTGCTGGTTATTTAGCTGTGTAACAATATCTGTTAAATTAAAAGCAATTTAATAATTGAATGACTGCATTAAAACTTGGCATTAACCCTTATGGTTGCAGGATTGCAGAAGGCATCTAAAAAGTCTCTTTTAGTCTCTTTTAGTCTCTTTACTTTATGGAGGGGAAAGGCAGTGGGGTTTTTTTTTTGAAATTTTTGTTTTCCTCTTATCTGTAAAGTATTTGTATTAATCTCTCACACCAATTCTTCAGGCAAATATTTAAATTTGGAAGTAGGTGGTTTTTATGCTTTTCCTGCTGCTTTATTTTTTGTCCTGGCACCACTTCCTTGTTTTTTAATGTACAAATACCTGTGCAAATATAATTTTTAAGATATATTCTTCGTCCTTCTGACCATATTGTTCATACACAAGTTGTATTTAGGAAACAAGTGKTTTAGTAAGTTTAATGATGAGAGACAATTATTTTGCATGAGACAATTATTTTCTGCATTATTTTTGTTATCTTGAGATCAAAATTTTATCAGAAAATTAATGTATATTTAGTAAATGAAAATTTCAAAGCTTTTCATGTTGATGGTGCTTAAAAATAAGACACTTAATTGTGAACTTTTTTCACATTTACATTAAAGCCATTTTAAACTTTCTCAATTATTAGAACAATGGGACGTGGCCTTCTGACCCCTCCTGTCTGGGGCTGCCCCATTGTGCATCTGCAAAATACATGGTTTGGACTTTGATCTCAGCTTTTCAGGCAGCCTTGGAATTACCTTACCTATTTAATGATGTGTTTGGTTTTATGTCRGTGATTCCTGAGATGGGCCACGTTYGCACACAAATTTAATTGCAGCCTTTCTGTTTATTTTGTTCATGTTTTATTTGTCAGATCATATTTCTTTAGAGGGAAAGTAGAGAAAAGCTTCCTCCTTTAGTGACCACAGATCAGGTGACAGAAGGACAGATTTTCACATTCTGGTGTTGATATTTTCCTGTGCATGCAGAAAGACTTYATATTTTTGTTCTAGTCTATATTGTGTATATTGAGTGTATATTAAGAAGCTGATCCTGCCAACCCTTGTACAAGAAATCTTTACTAATGTGATTCAACCCTTTTATTTCACTTTCTAAAATTACATACATATCAATGTGACCATTTTCAATGCATCTCTTAGCTTGGAAATGTGAACAGCTGGGGAAACAAAAGAGTTTGTGTATGTGTTTATTTCTTTGAGCATACTGTTCTGTAAGTTATCAATGTTATATTGTTTAAATCTAGGAAATTGTAACCATGAACTGCCAATTAAAATGGCTTAAATAGCTAATTATTCAGTTCTTTCATATCTTTGTCTCATATATTTATTTCTACTTGCGTTGAAGCATCCTGACATTATTCATGAGTACAGAAGTGATGACTTTTAACCACATTGACTTTTTTTTTCCTTAATACTAAAAGCAGGGGGAAAGGAGGACTGTACCTTAAATCCCTTGGCAAGCTTTGCCACCCTCCCCAAGAGCTGCAATGCATTTATGAGCCTGCAGACGTCACCATGCTGCCAATGAATTGTGCTGCCCGCGCTCTGCGCGCACGGCTCCGCCTCGCCATCACAGCGCTTGGGCTTTAATCTGAAACTATTCCATCACATTTATTCCAGTGCTCTTACTTCAGTTTCATTTCCACTAAAGGAAAGAGCAAGCTTTTCCTTTCTAGCTTGTAGGAGCCATGTTGTAAGAGTTGTCTTTAATTRTTAGTTATTGTTGTTTCAATACGGATTTATGAACTACTTATTTTGTGTCATTTAACATACCATTTTTAAGCAACATTTTTCAATCTGAACACAGCTTCCAGGAGGGCAAGCTGCCCAGAACATCAGTGATCTCACAGTTATTACTTTGTGTCATATATAATCTTGTTTTTTCCTGCAACAAATAAATCTTTGGGCCTCCCTGCAAAAAACATTTGTRGTTACAGTATAATAAAAATAAACCGTTTGTCGTGACTGCAGCTGACATTTATCAGCCTATTTGTGGGTGCTCTTTCTCTCTCTGTATAATACAGAACATAATTTGTCACTTTGTAAATACATTCCAGCCTAAATCCCTGCCAGCATCTGTTAGTGTTTGAAGGATTAATGCACTGCACAGTGCATGTCTGCACTTTCAGGCAACAACGTAGCTTATGGTTATGGATCATGAGAGAACAGGGAAAAAGAGTTCATTTTGTATTTACTTTAACATTGTTGCCCTTTTGACCATCATGCTTTTCTCCTCGTTTGTTGTCTGGAGTGGGGATGCTGCCTTCCCTTCCCTCTGTGTGAAATCCTGCTGGAAGTTTTGTACACCACTGTGTGTGRAGCTGTACATGTAAGATAACACCTCTTTAATTTTATGGGTAATTAACAATGGTAATAATGTATTGCAATAGGGATGTTACTGGTTTAGTCCATTTAGAAATTCTCCTTTTCCCCCCAGCTTCTGCCATTTCCAACAAATCCAWTACCCTATTGCCTCCTACATTGCTTCCTTCTCAGCAACTCCTAAACTGGATTCATTTAATCTTAAAAACTTCAGATAGAGAGGGTTTTTAAAAGGAAAAAACCCTGTAGCTTCTGAATTACCCTGATGCTGTTTGCCTTGTTGCTCTCTTTGAAAATGCATTCTGCTATCACTTGGGATGGTGCAGAATGAAAGGAATTGAAAGCATCTGAATAGGAGGCTCTCCACAGCTGAGATTCTGTTACATGTTCCCAGGCTCCCTTGATCAYTCTCTAAACAAGGAGATATGTTTATTAGAATGGTAAACCATACACATGTTGTTATATATTGCCAAGATTATTTGAGATTCCCCAAGATAAATTCAAATGAGCTTTACAGGAATGGGTGTTTGGAGACGGAAAGAAGTGATCTATATCCAGGGAAAGAAAAAARAAAATCCAGCTAAAAGTAGGCTCCCAAGCAATTACCTACAGTTCGTGTGCATTAGGAGCGAAACAAATTCCTATTGCCAAAATCTACAGTAGATTTTTGTTTAAAGACATGTAATTTCTTGTTATTGAAGCAAATGTGTCCTGTGTGCAATGGAACCGTGTGCATCCAGAAAAAAAATCAGGGCATTTGGAGTTTACTAAATGAAGTATTCTGAAATTATAGTCCAGCAGTTTTTGTATGTTTTTGTTCTCTCTGGTTATGGAATAAATAATTWAAAAAATATCTTTGGGAGAATGACTTCTTTTGCTCTTTCTAAGCATGATTTAAGATTTCTGGAGCATAGTTTACTTCACTGAAGATATTAATTTCATAAAGAAATGCAGATGTTTTCCCTTTTTTCCTTTATAATTATCTCCAGAAGATATGAAAGGCCAAATTTACAGAGATACTGATCTAAGAGTTAACTAATGTAAAGATTATGAAATAACATTATTGCTTATTGTAGTGGTAAGTGGTATTTATTACAGAAGATTTATTAAAAAAGGATATTAAAATCTGAAAAATGAAGCAACCACAAAGAAACAAATGAGTGTATGTGTAGACATTTGCTAATAGAAAGAGATAAAGTTCTAAAACTATTGGGAAATTTAAAATGGTGATTGCATGATAAGTCAAATATGCAAAGTGTACCTGGAGACTTGAGTCCCATTTTTGTATTTGGATTTTAAATTATAGATAAATTAAGTATTTTGATGAAGGAAAAATATTGCTGTGAACAGTGATTTGTATAAATGTTGAGATCAAATGCCAGGTTGGTGTATGCCATCCTCAGAAGCTGAACTCCTTCCTGTCAGGCCACCTTTATCACTTTTCCACATCTCTCACCTTCAGAATTTCAGGCTTTTTGGCTCAGAATTTCAGGCAATTGCAACTTTTAGACATTAATTTGCAGGACAATCCTACAACAGCTTGAGGGCTTCAGGCTTTTCTGAAGAGGCCTCTAAGTTGTAGATGATGCCAGAAAGATAATCACTGTTCTCTGCCAAACATCCAAAATTCTCCAGAATTCTGGAGAAGGGATAGAGACAAAGAAAACGATGGTCCTAATAATTTATTCTTCATGATAAAATGTTGRTCCAAGGCTGAACAGTGATCTGAGCAGTTTGCAGGCTCACACTGACCCATTAAATCTTGATCTGTGTGCTGCTCTCTTGACTTGGATGGAGGCAACCGCTGGAGAATTTCATTTTTGTGAGGGTCAGAAGATAAGTTACTTAAGCAGGAAGAACCAGGCTTTACAAATGAATTTCTGGGAGAGGTCACACACAGCATCAGACTATGACAGAATTRAGCAAGAAGAATAGTGGAAAAATTTACACCACTAAATTACAACCAAAATACAGGTAAAACAAACACATCAGAAAATAGGGAAACCAAGTATTACTAAAAAGTTTTTTTTTCTAATGAAAGAAAAGGAAATCCTTTTAATCTCTGATTTTCATGAAGAATCAAGTTAGTCCCAGCTGYTTCCTTGTACATCTCATAAAGGGTTAGTAAAATGGTTTGATTTGTGTTATCTTGCATAAATTAATGGAAATTTGAAAGTACTGCACAAATACTGCTGATATTGGGGGGAGGAGGAAGGTGGGGGGTAACTAGAAAAATGAGTGTAAAAATGTTCCACCACAAGGTCTTYTAAGGAACTTTATTGATGAATCCCAAAAGTAGCAGAAGAACACATTATTAGAGCACCTTCCAGAGGTGCTGGGTTGCTCTAAGAGCAGGGGATGCATCCATCCCCATCAGCTCCCAGGAGCTGCAGAGCATTCAGAGCACACAACCAGCTGWAGCTGCCATTGCATAAATACAGTTTTGCATGAAGCACCAAATGTTGACTACATTAGGCACAATAATATTTGCAGTCCTAATCCTGASTGAAAGCCTTTTTCCCCATTAGGTACCCCCATAAATAGTGCATGGCACTGGCTATTGGCTGTCATAAGYTATGTGTCAAATTGTCAGATGTGCTTCTAAAGCATCCCCTGCTCCATCCTCAACGTGGAAATATGGGTTTATGTGGGCATTGCTTGTCATATGCTGAGATTTGGTTATTTGTTTACCTATTTTCAGATAATTCCACAGATTTTTTCATCAGCTTTGATGTAAAATTCTTTTTTTTTCCCCAAGATTTTCTTTCTGAGACAGCCTGTCAGAACTACCTCCATTCCAAGATGTTGTCATGAAGATTTTTCTGTATTAAATTAAAGCACTTTTTACCAATTGATTGTACTTTCAGTTCCTCAAAGTCAGATATTCCTGTTGTTGTGCCAAGTATTCAGTTTTGAGTTAAGGACTTTTAAACATTGAAGATGTACACACACTATTTTCTGAGAGTAAAATTATACAGTAAATTATGTAGTGTCCACTCTGGTACATTTTAAGTAGGCCCTCACAAAATGACTTGTACTTACATAAGATACAGAGGCTACAGCATATTTATTAAGACTCTTCAACTCTGTATGAAACTGGAGCAGTCAGAAGTAATGGTGTCTGCTGAAAGATTCTTTATCATATGAATTTACTTTTAGTCATCTATTATTTATTTCAGCTATTTTATATGCCATTATAATAAATATTATGACAGAGAAAGCTTTTATGCTTCAACTTATTGTACTGCTCTTCACTTCCTTGCAATCCTTCAGGAAAATGTAGCTATGCTTTACCTATATTTAACGTAAATCATCACTTACATTTGAATGAAAAATTCACTATGAAAAAAGGCTCCTTCTTCAATACCAAGACACAAATGCACAATCATGTTTACTGCCAAACTACTCTACCATGCAGTGTTCATTTTTAAACAATTTTTAGGCTGTAAAGTGAATGCATTGCATATAGTGAAATAGCTGGCTTTCTGGGGGTTTTCACTTTTGTGTTACTTTCTGGCTCAATAAGCATTTTTCTAGCATGAGTGCAAAGTATAGCCAATTGCACTTAAGCATTTTTAATATTTTTGCTCCAATAGGGAGCAGCTTAGATACAAAACTGAATAAGCTGTTTTCTGGGGCTGTACAGAGTAATGAAACTTACCTGGAAATACTGATGAAAGGCTTTTAGAACTGAGTATGAAACATGAAATACAAGATAAATTTTTTCTTTGGACTTTYCAAAGTGTTATTGTGTTGAGTTTAGAAGAGGACTTGTTTGGAACTGGAGATTGATTTGCCTTTGGCTGTTTCTTCAAAGGCACCATGTTGATGCTTGGACATTGTCAGATTTGAACTGCTTATTGGGCTTTGTGGAATGCAAATACCCCCATCCCAAACTCARACCTCCCAGTTGGTTCTGGCTGACCTGGACTTCTTAGGGCTCAGCAGAAGTSTGCCTTCCCCTTGTGTCTGTTCTCCTCTGGCCACTTTGCAGAGCTGGTCTGGCTCTAGTGCTGAAGGGGTTTTGGATGCAGGTGGGACATTTGTCCTGGTACCTGCAGCAAGGACAGCAGTTCATTTTACACAGTTTTTCAATGGCACCACGTAGTTATGAGCCTGTGGTTTAGAAAAGAGCTCTTTAAATTATTCTRCACTCATTTCAGTATCTACTTTCTCCCTGAATGATGTAATTGAAAATCAAGTAGTAGAGGGAACATTAATACCTTTTGTCAATTTAATTTTCAAAATTCTGGAGTTTCGTGGCTTAATGTATTGATTTGACGATGGCAGTTTAAAGACTGTCTCCTGTATTTGGAAGGTGGCAAGTCTCATTTAAGGTTTCACAACATAAAATGAGGCATAATTCAGTGCTGAAAACATGTGAAGTGAAGTAGTGAGAGACATCAGCATAATACAATTATGACACATTAGATCAGGATTTGCAGCATACCATTACCAATCAGTTCTGACTGCAGAGAACAATTACAGTTAAGATGCCTTTTAGCAAAAATGATTTTYAGTTTTATTTTTTATGAAAACCCCCTATGCTTTTGTATACATATCACAATACGTGACACCTAGGCTTCTAGGGAAAGAGGGAAAACATTATAACAGAGGTAATTCTGAGCTACTGTAAGAAAACAAACGTAAAACCTTCTACTTGTCATTTATGGAGATATTCTTACATTATTAAGAACATACCTTGCAAGCATATTGCTTTATTCATAGGTTTTTTAAAAGAGGCATTGTGATATAAGTAACAGTGGGAAAATTTAAATAAAATTGAATTGATACTAAAGGTTTAGCATTTCACAGTCCCAAACTGTAGCAGGAATTGGTGSTCTACAGAAAACCTCTGTGGGGTGAGAGGTGCTGGATTCTCAGTTGAGGGGAGAATCTGAAAGACAAAAGTTGGGGAACTCGCCTAAACTCATGGTACATTAAACTGATTTCTTCCCCAGTTGTGCTTGGAGAAAACACTCACAGCTGGCTTCTTGGGTGCCTTCAGAAGCTGAGGTGTCAGGTTCTGAGTGCTTTGGATGCCCCATGCTCCAGTTTTTCCCTTGAGGAAAACAGAGTAAATGTGTTTGTGTGTGCTCAGTGTGTGCCTTCTGTGTATGTGAAGGAAATACAGGCTGCAACCATCAAGGTTTTAAACGGCAAAAGCAGGGAGAAAGTTGAAAAGATACTATGAGTTTAAATTTCTGATTTTTACATTTTCAATATATTAATCCTCAAATCAGGCCAACTTGAGTCTGCTTAACTTCTATTTCAGAAAGTATTTTGGAGGCTTCATACTTTCTTTTTTTCTTTTGGACTTGAAGTACAGAAAAGTATCTTTTCTGGTCCCGGAATCAGTAGCAGAAGCCTAATGTGTGCACCAAGAGGAAAAGCATTACCTGGGTGATGTCGTGTGGACTTGAATCCTTGTCCCCAGGAGGACAGTGGCTGGCAGCTTGTGGTCTAGCCTCTTGAMCTACTTGATTATTATGTTTTTTGACCTCCCTATGTCCCTGTATTTGTATCATTCTTGTGCTTTTACCCTTGGGAGAGACAGGAGAATGTTTCAACTGAGGAAAGCAGAGGTAAAGTAAACCCAACTATGCACATGACTTCTCTAGTGAGTAAACAGCTTTGAACTRCAGAGAAGAGAAATTGTTCTGGAGTTCTATTGCATAATGCAAGGCAGCATCATCTTTCTCAAGTCTCTGACCATCAAACAGAAGAAAATATTTACCCGGTGGGGCAAAATGAATTCCAGAATGATGTGCATCTTGTGGGGGTAAAAAACCCTCTTTGTAGCGAAGTTTGGTTTAGCATTTTCCGACTCCAGCAATTGATACTTCCTATGAAGACTGAACCTGTTGAAATTTTAGTTGTGTTTATTTTGCTGTGCTGATAAGTCTGGCCGGAATAGGACAAGAGGAATTGGAGTGATGATATTCTCTTTAAGGTASTTGTAGCAGGCAGAATGGGTACTAGCAAAATTGAAAACAGATGTAGGGAGAAAAGTKCCAGATGCAATGAAATGGGGCGATCAGATGGATCACTTGAGCTTGGGAGACAATGGGAGACTCTTCCTGGCTTCCTTCTGTCCTTTTATCACTCCAGCAATGCTCATCGTGTAACCTTGTAATCCCAGCAGATCCTGGTGCAACCACCAGCTGCTTGGTTCTGTGATGGCTTTAGTGTTGTGATGAAAATARGTACACATCTTTTGGTTCATTTTGTTCTGAGATTTGGAGTTTCAAAATATCTGGAAACAGGGATCTTAAAGCTGAAAACTGTGTTTTGGGATAGTGTGTCCTCTCCTGGGTGAAAAGTTTGCTTTAGGTATATACAGAATTTCTTTTGAAGACACAGAATCACAGAATGGTTTGRGTTGGACCTTAAAGCCCATCTYRTTCCAACCCCCTACTATGGGCAGGGACACCTTCCACTATCCCAGGCTGCTCCAAGCCCCATCCAGCCTGGCCTTGGACATTTCCAGGGATGGGGAGTCCACAACTTCCCTGGGCAACCTGTGCCAGGGCCTCCCCACCCTGACAGGAAAGTGCATTTATAATGTCCTGAAAAACTCTTACTGTATAAAGCACTGTGTAGACTGATCTGTTATTTTCTGTAGTCATTTTATACTGTCCTTTATACCACCTACTATGAAAAATAGATTTTTTAAAATKAATATTTGCCAATCTCAAGTTAGCTGTTTTYTAYAGAGTATTTATTGGGGKTTTTTTCCCTATTGGTATGGTTCCAAAAAATAGCATGTCTTGAGAATAGCACTTACTCTACTTTTTATTTCATGAGTTACATAAGTTTCACTGTCAAAATCAAAGCAAAAAGATAGCTATTAACCTTAGCACTGCCTTGAGTCCATTCATTGCATTRTATAAAGCTGTGCATTACATAGTGTGTGTTTTTAGCAGAATCACCAAATCACAAATGCTACTTTTGGCACTAAATGTTGTGCTTGTCCATCCCTTTTGATGATTTGTATTCAATCTGGGGTTATAATGTTAAACAAGGGAATCAGACAAGTTTCATAACACATTTACTGTAATGTGATACTGTGAACTGAACTTGCTGTTATTTATCCTTTTTTATATTTTCTCTTGTTCCAGCATAAAGCCAAGGTGGAGGCAATGACCTTAGACCTTGCTTCTCTTCAGAGTGTGCAGCACTTTGCTGAAGCATTCAAATCCAAGAATCTGTAAGTACTCAGAAAATTAGATGTAATAATTTCTTGTTATTTTAATGTCTTTATCAGCTGAGCACAGTTGGCAGGATCACCATAGYTGGATGGATCACCAACTGCAGTGAGTGAATAATCTTTTCACGGGAATTTTTTCAATGTAAATTAAAGATCATTTGTTTTCATACACACACACAAAAAAAATTACAGATCTTCTATTATTTGATGTGTAGCCCGACTTTTTAAGGGCTTTTTTACCCTGTGGCTGTTGAAAAAGACCAAAGCTGAATTGCATAAAGACAGCTGAGGCAACTGGTAACAGTTTGGCAGTGGTTTGGAAGAGATCAAGGGTGAACAATTAGCGCACTGCTTGTCTTATGTTGTTTTCTAACCTTCTCTCTCTCCTTTTCCTTTTTAAAGCCTTAAAAAAACACAGCCCTATGAGCCAGACAGCTCAATTTTCCAGTCCTGTATGTGGAATAGTCCATAACAAAAAAAAAGAAAAAAAAAAGGGTAGAGGTTGTGATAATGACATCACTTAACAATAGACAAATTTATATGGAGATAACCAGGTTAGATTGCAAGTGGTTCCTTTAATTTAGCTTGAACAGAGCAATGAATGTCTGAATTGAAGAAATTATTTGAAAGCTTTTAACTTCCAAATCTTGACAATAAATTCCACACTTTGTGCTTTTATCCAGTTTGACCCATTGATTGTTCTGAGTATTCAAACTTAGCTGTTTTCTGCAAGTATTTCTGTAACTGATATGCATCTTACTGTTCTTCTCCAGAGAATATGACCTCTTAGCTTTGAAAATACATTGTCTTAGAGAAAATATATAACAAAGAGTGTTTTTTTCAGTTTTGAAACACTGCCAAAGCTAAATCTCACATGAATAGACAGATGACATTTTAGTACTTATAGGTCTTTTAGATTCAAAGAATTGTCAAAACTGACTTCTAACAGAATTTCTTTACTGCCAAAATCCTTAGTATCAATATTTTCTTATCATGTCATCTTCATATATTAAAATTTCTTGAAAGGCAAATCCTTGCAGTATTGCTGCTTGAGTACTAACTTGGTTTTGTGGTGTGAGAGCAGTAAGTGTTTTAATTTAGAATCTTCATGCTTTTAATATGCTACATTTCTTTAAATGTGTGGTGCAGTGGAAAGTCAAAACCACTSTTCTTCCAAATGCAGCTCTTAACCTGATTTGTGTGTTGTAGCTCATACCATGGTTGACCTAGCTGGTCCATTAGGTATGCATGTTTATAAAGCCTTGGAAGTGAACAGGCTTAAATCAATTTTTGCCAGAGAACTTAGGAAATGAGAAGATCTAGAATCAGTAAAACCTGTTTTGTTTTTGGTGGCATACCCCATTCTACCAGTGTAGGTCTGTTAAGCTACATTGTCAGTGATGGACAGGCTTAACTAATGTTTCACTCTCATTTTATTTGGCAAATAATTTAGTAATAGACAGCATTCAAAGCCTCTGCCTTGCCTTCAGGCTTTTCTGTCTTAAATATGTGCTCAGATGTGCCTGTGTCTGGCAGGACTCATCCAAGCAGTATGGGGAAGTCTATGTTCTGTATCTATTGTGAGGCTTGTAGGGTTTTGACCAAAATGAATTTCCAGTTATATTTTGTTTAAAATCTGGGGYGGGATGGAAACCAGACCCCACACACTGCCTGTAGCACTGCATCTTTTATCTGATGCAGATACAGAAGAGTCACCTTACAACCACCTGCACTGGCAGGAGGGTGGACTGGGAGATCTACCAGGTCTTTCTGGACTCTGATTTTTTTTGTGATTTAACTATGTYGGGGTAAGTTTGGAAAAGCAGTTATGTAGCAGAGGCATCTTCCTGCTGCAGTGGTGGCTGATGAGTTTTCCAGCCCTGGTGAGCACTGATGACCTTTGTCTGCCTCCTTTTTCATCAGTTTTGCCTCAGTGTCCAGAGGCTTTTGTCACGTTGGGTTTTCCTCTGCACCTGGGGCTTTATGAGCAACTGGAAGGAATCTTACAGGCTCCAGTGTCAGACTGAGCCTTGTTCTTTGTGCTTGGGCCAGTCTTGTCAGTTGGCAGCCAAAATTTCTGAAATATCCTGTAGGAGAAGCACATCGTGCTGGAGTCCCCCCCTTCCCATGAGAGACCTGTCACTCCTGTTAATGACTGTAGGAAATACCTKAAGAGAAGAGGTTTTTCTTTCTCTTACGGATTTCTCAACAATAAAGCRGATAGGAAAAGCAAATAAAGTGGGTGTTTTTTAATTTTTTAAATTTTTTTTTCCCAAACGAAACTATCATTTCWGTTCTGAGCTGTCTAAATCTTGGTTCCTGGGAAAAACTACAATACTTCCAAAATGTCAAGGAGAAATTTTGTATGAGCACACACATTTTAATAAAGACCTGTATTTTATTTCTCACAGCATTTAATGTGAAGAGGCCTTTAGTATTCAGTGGTGAACATCTTAAACATCTCTGTGCAGGTAGTGATATTCTCTGTTTGGTTTCTCCAGTGCACTGTTGGTGTCTGGGACACTGGTATTTGCCAGAACCTGTTGGTCTTGGTGACACATGACCTAATAACTGAAAATTTCTAAAATAGATAATAGATAGRCATGCCTTCTGAAATTCTGCTTTTCTGGCACTCTTTGTGGCTCTAGGTGGTATTTTTTGTCAGCAGATGTAAGGGTGTGCTCATAGTCATATCACAGCCTGGGACCCTGTTCTTCCTTGTTGGCAGCAATTGGAAAATAGTCTTGAAGAACAGATCTTCTCCTGGACGAGAAAACTAAAATGGAACAACTTCAGAAAAAGGATCCCTAAGTTTTATTGAATTGAAACCTTTTGCAGCTGAGGAAGCTGGGGGTGTTTGTATTGCAGAGAGCAGMGGGGAAATTGCTGAAACTGTGAATCTCTTGCCTTAATCAAATAAGTTGTTGAGAAAAAAAAAAGCCTTCTTGAATGTGCTTGGGAATCTGAGAGATTGTGGAAACCAYGTGAAGAATGAAGAAATGTCATCCTCTGCTCAGCAGGAATTTAACAGGGCTGGTTGCATACAGAAAACAAATGATGCAACAGAGGGAGCCTTGAGAAAAGCATAAATAATAAACAGGAGGAAATAGTTACTCTGAAAAGAGATATTTAATATGAATTGGAATAGTACTTTAAAGGCTAAGGCTAAGAAGCCTTCCCTGTTTGAAAGTGAAAGTCAGATGATTCATCTATAAATTATCATAMTTCTGAGATTTGGTAGAAATCTTTTATTCCTACGTGGATTTGTTAGGTGTTGCAGACTTGTCCACAGATAAAATCTGAGCTCTGAATATATAAACACCGGTAAATTATGCCATATTCCTATAAATATATTCTAGAAAATCMTTCCTCCTCTCAGAAAAAACAGGGKTTTTTTTGTTTGCATTATCTATACTTATGAGTTGATACAGCTGTTTCTCTTTCTGAGACTTTTTTATCCATGCAGAAGGGTTTTGCTGATTATTTTAGATCCTGCTGTTCTGTGATTGCAACACTCAAACTTTCYCTAGGAGCAGGACAGTGCCCTCCATTTTTTTCTGGTCTCACAGTTAGAAGGATTCGGGAGGCAAAATAAGGTAAAAATCTCAGTTAGTTGSATGTCCCAAAGTCAACTTAGGGAGAAGACAGAATAAAACAATATTGCTGCTTAATATTTCATCTATCATTGCAGCACAACCTGAACACAGTGTGACTAACACATAAAATTGATGTCCAATAAAAAGTAGGGCTCACAGATTTCCAGCAAAAATTTTTTTGGAGAAAGCCAGCTGTCTTTTAGTATTTAGTATTTCTGGCTTTTTTTCTGCAGAGACGTTCCCCACTGGATATTTCCACAAGGAGGGAATGAACTCCATCTTCCTTCCTTGTCAAGACAGTGCTRAGAATGGGACGAGAGATCTCAGTGCACCTAAATGGCTGGAGTTGTTCAAGTTGCTTCTTTTATATGTATCAAGTAATTTCCCCTCTGCTGGTTTCCAGCTCAGGCAGTTCATTGAATGTCTCTGTTATGGAAAGTCAAATAAATGATCTGTTTATAATAATGTTCTGGGCTAAGATGGCTTTGGCATGAGCTGATTTCTGTGCAGCTGGCAGAGGCAGACCAACCAATCTTTCCTATTAGTGTTTTGGAACTAAGAAACACAGAATCGAATCTGCTATTCRTTGAGTGGGCATGATGTGAAGAATTATGGTTGGTATCAATCCCCCTTACAGACAAAATGACAGCTCTCCTGTGATTGTATAGAACACAGCATTGGAATTCAGTCAGAGTCAGTGTTGGGTGGCTCAGGGTCTGTGGAATTGGTGTTTGTGTAAGRGTGGAGACTTGTGGATGTGGCACCTTGGTTTCTGTTTCTCAGTTTGATCATCCCATACTTGGCTGAAACCTGCATTCTTTAACTGGGGAGCAGCACTGATGTTTCAGTTCTAAAACTCCCAGGACAGGACCTGTTGCCAATATTTACAGCTATGGTGTCCTGGCATTTGCCTGGACCTCACCATAAGAACACTTCCATGATCAAAATAGCAGGCAGGAGTGAGTGGTAAAGTTATAGATGAAATTTTATGTGCATTTGTACTTTTCAGTGGTGCATGGTGCCACTTGGTTTAAGTTAAAGTTATCTTCTGCCAGACAGTAAGGCTTTAATTTAATGTTCTCAATGTTTGAGAGAAAAAAGCTGAAGTCGTCCTGAAAAATCTTGAATTACTCCAAAGACATGAAACAATGTTTGCCAACAGCTACTGCTTAGAATTTTCTGAATTGTTAGGAGAAATTCACAATTATGCAGGACTTCCAGATGTAGATCTTCACAGCAGTTACTTTCCTATACTTTAAAGAAAGATTTTTTTTTTTTTTTTGTGGTAAGAATTGGCATCTGCTAACAGTTTATTCACTAATGATGTGTGTAGAAATATGGAAAAAACAGCAGTTATGAATTATSGTTCTCCATTTGGAAGTTTAGTCTCTTCTGATTTTCCTAACCTGATCCAAAATGGAGTGKGCCAGGTTTTCAGCTGGCTTCCTTAGCTGAGGCCCCAAACCCTGTAGCTCCACTCATTTTTCATGCTGCAGGCAGAAGTGTGCTGAAACCTTGCAGGTGCAATTCAGATTTTRGAGCCTGATGAAAAGTCAATCCAGAATATTATTTTTCTGTGTTTCCTTATTATAACTGACATATTGCAGGTGTGTTTTTTTAATTCCAATTGAATGACAATTAAATCATAGATACTGGGTGTTAAATTCTATGCATACCTGAGAATACATATGTAAAAATGGGATCTGCTCAGCAAGTCAGTACAAATATAACTTAAAAGGTCTGGAAAAAATGAATATATGATTCAGATGAATTATCAGTGATGCCATAATGCCAACATGTTTAATGGTTCTGTAGTCAATGTGTCTCTATCAGACATGATTGTTGCCACTGCTTGTTGTCTTTCCAAGCCTGAACATATTTTATATCACTGTACAACTCTGTTAAATCTTTGCCATTAACAGAATTACTTTCTGTGAATTAAAACTAGTGACAGTTGAGATTTTACATTTGTTTTCTCAGCTTAGAGTATGGTTGGCATCCTGGCAGTGCCACTGAGGCACAAACTTCTGGACAGCATTGTGCATTTTGAGGTATCAAAAAATACCCACATTGAATTAAGGAACATGCATAGTTCAGAAGTTACTGTTGCAGACAGAACATATCTTAAATTTAAATAAGATCAAAGGCTGACTACATTTTGAAACGTACATAATAATATTAGGGTGAAACTTTTTTTTTTTTTCTCTTTGTGGTGATGCTGTGCCTTATTAAAGCCTAGGGATTGGTTTTCTGCATAAATAGTTTTTCTTTTTCTTCTTTCTTCTGTTTTTAAGCTCTTGTACACAATTACCCCTTTGTGGTAGCATGTGTCAAGTCATGTGGATCCAAAAACTATTTCCAGTACTTTATAAATGAAAAATTAAAAATCTCAGCATCTTAAATCCTTCCCCCTTTTCTTGGAGGCAGAGATCCTGATGTTTTCATCAGATCACCTTTCCTTTCRTCTGCTCTATTGTGGAAATACCGTTTGCCCCAGAATATTTAAWTTTTTTTTTTAAAGTAAAGTCCATATTACTTCACCATAACTTTACACACGGTTACATCTACAAAAAATTATGAAGTGTTTTTATGCATTACTAACAAAAAGATTTTGTTTGGTGTTTGTTGCACAGCTTTATGACTATAACTGTGCTGTCCAAAATTTCCAAACCTGCCACTTGTCTTTGGACACTTTGCACTCACTTCACTGTGCCCTAATGAAGAAACCTTGAAAACTCCCCCAAGGACTTTCTGCTCCCTGGTTGTTCTGGTGCCATTTTCACCCATATCTGTGTCTAAATCCAGCGTGAGTCTAAGATGGCTTGGGGCTGTGTTTTTCTAAAAAATTTACACAAGATGCACCAGCTGTGAAAGCTGTTTTGAGCATCTAAATAAGTAAAATATGTATGATTAATATGATTAATAACTGATTAAAACATATTCTGTCACAAATATACCAAGGATCTTTGAGCATTATGGATTAATGTGTTTTGAGAAGCTCTGTGTGTTTAATTGATGCTGCCTTCTAAAAATTCTGAATTATCAGGCCAGAGTATTTAATTACATATACATTAAAATATATTTAGTCTATTTAGTTAAATGCTTTCTAGGGGAGATAATTAAAACACAGAAGGCAGAGTCTTCTGCTACTTGGGTAGGGAAGCCTCACTGCTGGCCTGAGACTGGCCATGGATCTTAGAATCCAAAAATTTCTGTAATAGACTGAAAAGGTTTTATTTCTTTATTAGCTGTTCCCCAAAATCCCAGAGGATGTCAAAGKACATTAATTTCCATCACAGCATGGAATCTTTCAGGTCTGAATGGCAGCACACAGCTGCTGTAGGGCTGTGTGTGAATTCTGTTACAGCTCTATAATCTCTGGGCAAAACAAGGAAGAGTCATTGGCAAGTGAAATGATCAAAATGAGGAGTTGTATTATTTGAATCTTCAACTGTGGTCCCAAAAACATTTTCCAAGGGTTTAGCTGTTTTCWAATGAAAATATTATAAATATATAGTAAATGTAGTAATTGACCTTTTTTTGGTGAGTTGTAGCTTTCTTTTTCCAAGAAGTCCTTATTGTGTGCAAACTAAATTTGAATATTTAGAAGTACATGTGGAAACAAAAAATCATTCTGTGGTTGTTACAAAAATGAATATTTCTTTGGGTCTGGATTATGTATTTTTGTGACTACACGTGAATGTATGTAAATAATGATTTCTGTCAGAGTTTGAAAAAGATGCACTTAGAAGCAGCAAGTGTCCTTAGGTGGGCTGCTGAATGAAAATTACCAGATTCTGGRTATTTTCATTACTGTTGTCTCTTATTAATTTCTGAAGGTGCAGGATGATGTGGGGTTATTTTGGTAGTTTTCCCTTCACTGTATACGTAAGAAAAAATAATAAAGGGAAAACCATGACTAATGGATGTTTTCTGTTTAGCTCCAAATCAGTTGAGACCTCTGTTCCTTCTCCAAACATTTRTGAAATTGTACACTGAAGCTTCTAGAGAGGTAATGAGTAATGATTGAGGGATGGTTGACCTCTGTGCAGTATGCAGATGATGTATTAGGAAGGCACAGGAGCAGCTGCTCATAGTAATTCCCATGGATGTGTTATGAAGGAAGAATCAGAACAGCTTCAGTCCACGCCCATTAATCTCTTAGAAGTGGGGCAAAAGTGTTTGCTGATCAACAGTGTCAAACCYTGGAAAGAAATCCAGTAGGACGAATTGCAGAGAATTTTCCTTGCTTCGAGCAGGAGGTCATCCATCAGGGCTCTAAGTCCTGTGTTAGAGGCTTGCCTTAAAATGAAGCCTGTCTGACAAGGATCCACATTTCTGTCAGCTGGCAGTTGGCAATAAGGGCATTTTTGCTCACCTTTTAGCCAATATTTTTATAAAAAAGGGAAGTTAGGAATTAAGCATTTTGTTTCTGAAAGTTATTGAGTTAAGCAGTGGGTTTTTTTTCCTTTTACATTGAACCAGTAAACATTTAAATATTTTTGTGTCAGTATTAGATTATACATGGCTCTGAGTTTTCCTGCTGCTATCCGAGCCCTGACTTAGTGATTTTCTTGTTGCTTGGTTTCCTGTCAATACTGTTTGTAAAACTGAGGGGGATTTCTGGAATGGTTGTTTARTTTACCCATTTTCTGGAGAGCCATAAGCCTCTCTTGCCTGTTGGATATTCCCTTTGTGTATCTAGGCATTCCCTCATGGAAAGAAGCACAACTTTCTAACTTTCAGAGAAAGCAGCCTGGGTGTTCAGGGTTATGGGGTGGAAAAGTTTGGTGGGCTGTGACTTTGCTCCTTTGTGGAAGAGAAGTCACAGCTCTGCCTTCTTTACTGGCCGTGACAGAGGTCTACAGTTGCTTATGGGACTTTGGGGATACAGTGAGGCCTTTTCTGTTGAATTTCTGTGTAATTCCAAACAGTGTGAACTTTTCAAATCACTTGAGAAGTGCCCCAGATGGTGTGACATTCTGCTTCATGGGAAGATTTGAAAGTATTCCCTGTGCATACTCTCTGGTTAACTATTTCATTGCGTTTGAAATGGGAGAACACCAAAGCCAAGAACTCTGTTGACATTTTGGTGGTGTTTGTTTAACCTCCTAGTGCACAGGCTACATTTGTTGAAAAATATTATTCTTACCTTTGCAAATCATCAGTAATTAATTCCCTTGGAAATATCTACTGCTGCACACAGCCAGCTTGGGAGGCTGCTGACAGATCACAGTTTTACATCAGGTGCTAACAAATTGATTATTAAATTTCATAACTAACTGATTTATAGCAACAATTTAATTTCTGTATCTCTCTAATGTATTCACTTACTGTATTTTCAAATAGTGCAGAGGAGTTGGATTGCTTAGTTGCTTCTAATGGTGAATTGTGCACAGCATGTGAGATCTGAATGACTTCCCCAGTGCAAAGGTTAGCGAAGTATCACAGGCTTTGTGAAGTGCACAGAATATTAGCTGCAKTTCAGCTCAGGTATTCACATTTAAGCTTGTCTTGGCTGATTCTACATGCTTTTAAACTTTCACTAAGTTGTAGGCACAGTTACCAGCATGGTGAGGGTTTTCTGGGATTGCTGGGTGCCCTGCAGTTGGAGCAGTGTGTTCTGAGTCTCGAGAAGCAGTGACTACCTGAAATAAAAGTACTATATACTACTTTAAATAGTATATACTGTAAGTAGTGTATACTACTCTACTAAATAATGGAGCAGATCACATTCAGGTCTCAGTGCCCACCTRAATGGCACTGGTAGCCCACGTTAGCTCCCTTGGTGAGGTGTAAGTCACTGCCTGAAGACATTTTAAGGAGACATAGAGGCAAATTTTCATAACACTGCAGCGTCCTAGCTGCAATCTTTCCAAAAATATCTCATGGGTACCATGGTTAGAAGGAGCACTTGGTCATGTCAATACCAGGAGTAAACACTATGGAAAATTTCCTTTGCTGCTGACATCCTTTGTTGGCCTTTGCCGTGCCTTTKATGTAGAATTACAAACTATTTTAAACCGAGGGGAGATTTTTTTTTCCTTGGGCTCAGGAGGAAGCCTCATGCAGATTGCAGCAATGTTTTTAATGAACTTGTGAAATCAAGGTCATAGTTCTGCTATCACTTGAAAATACTCCTGTCATAAAGCAAAGCTGCAGTGCCAGATGTGTGGTGTGAATTGTCACGTATCTTAAAAATTTTGTCCCTGCATAATGATACGTTCAGTGACACAGAGCTGTGCACCACTGAGATTAGAATCTGTCATCTGTGGCTGAAATTCATAACTGCACAGTGGCTGTTACCCAGGTAATCTCATTCATTTCCTGGTGTGCAAATGGCCGGGTCACAAAAACTCAGATGACAATTTTCAGTAATTGGACCTTTGTTAGCAGTCTGACGAGAGACACCGATAGCTTAATGGATGTGGATCCAAATCTGAGAGGTGGCTTTTTTCTGAGCTGAAATGAGGCATAACATCAGTGACTATTCATACAAACCTTCAGGTTTCTTTTCTGTGGAGTTATCTAGGAAAAAATCCTTTTTTATTTAGTATTTAAAACCACTAGTGCTAGTTAAAAATRAAGGAATTCTAAAAGGGAATCTGATATGAAATTTTCATTATGATAACGGTTTAAAATGTTTTTGTATTTATTTTCCTACTTCTTCACATATTTTTTTTATAATAAAATATTGTAAATAATGTTAATTTTACAGTCYCTTAAATTGTAATTACTTTTACGTTGAAAAAAAAGAGAAATTGACTTTGAAATCTCATAAAATGGACTGAAGCATAATTTTATTTTTTTTATAAAATCCAATTAAATTACCTAAAATTAAGAAATGACTACATTTTATCATTTTATAGTTCTAGAATATTCTTCCTAATTAATTGAGCTGACAGATTTAGGTATAGAGCGTGTATTTTCCTTCTGGTAGTTTGTGTGATTAATAATCACGAAGGATTTACAGTTTGGATAGGTAGAATATGGGAATCCTTTCTGTCTGTGATTTGTTACTTCCTAGTACACATTAAAATTATCAAATAGAAGGATGATCTTTTTAAAAGTGTTATATTTTTTTGAAGTAATGGTTATGGTGTTTTCAGTATTGCTGGTGCATTCATGTGCTGCAGTTCTCATACAGGAGGCTCTTATACCAAAAATTGCATCTGCGTTGGAGAAAGTTGTTTCTTTTTCCCCAGCAGATGTACAAATCTGTAAATTAATTATTGCTGTAGCATTTCATAAAGTCTCTTAAGAGGTGATGAATCATCCAAAGTTCCATGCCCTCTCAAGCTTCAAGCAGCTTTTTCTTCCTCTTGGGAGATGCATCTCAAAAGAGGCGAAATGAACTCTGGTCTAAATAACTTTGATAAAAAGTGCCTCAAAAGGTCTGTTACCTTCTAAAGAATATGATCCTGCACAACTCAGTGAGTATCCTGCTTGTGCTGTGTTGAGTGAGGCTGCAAAGATCAAAGAGCTGCCTTTTTTTTTGCCTTTTGGTTTGAACAGAAACAGAAACTTTGCCTTTGTAAGGACAGTCCCTGTTTATCTTCAGTTTCTTTTGTGGGTGCAGTATGTGTGCACAGATATTCTGTGTATGGGTGTCACTGCAAAAAGGCAAATCAGGAATACAGCACTTCAGACACTGAGCTCAATGAGTGCACAGATGTTTCACTCTGCTTCTGGAGCTTTTGGTTAAAATTTTCCAAGCTGGCAAAGGAACAGATAATAGGTTGTTAACTTCTCATTGAAGCACACTACACTGGTAACATCCCAACTGGATGGAAGATGAAATTTATTTTAATAAGAAAATACAGCCTACTCTCCATCCTTCTGCATTTCTTTCAGTATTCAGCTGAGGTGTGTTTGATTCCCCCTGAAATGGTTTTTTGAAAACTGAGGTATCAAAATCTGATGCTTTCAAACATGCCTGAAGGAATATAATTACTTAGGTTTGTTTGACAACCTGGGGCTTCATGTTTCACATTATTTTCCAGAATTCCTTCTGCAGATGCTCAGAGTTGCAGTACACATGTCCTTCAATCTTGTGTGGAAAGGTTCTGACTCTGTGTCTGTGTGTGTAGGGCTGTGAGGAGGCACTTGAGAAGGACAGAGGGCAAGCAGTAATTTTTCTTAACTGTGCTTCATTTATTACCTTCAGAATTAGAGTTTATGTTGCGTGTTGATTCTGTCYCATGGGATTGCAGTAAAGACATAATAGGATGGAACAGGCTAAACAAATGTGACAGATCTTAATATTCTGGTGTTAGGACATCCCAAGTGTTAGTGCAGGAATTTTTGGCTGTCATTATTTTGTGTGACTTTTCCAAATTAAATATACCAGGGTGAGGGATGGCAGCTGCAGGCTCTCCAACCTGAGGCTCTCAGCTCAGGTAGAGCTCAGCTGAGCTCTGCTGCATCAGGCTCTGACTCAAGGACAAGAACATGCTGTCAGTGCCAAGGTTTGCTCAGAGATGATGCAATCTAGCAAATGCAGATCCATCTGAGGTCTGAGGAGCAGAGACTTTGCTGTGTTTCGTAAGGGTTTGGGAAAAGACAAGAAAGAACAGAAAGGGCGTTTGTCCTTGATTTTGCTGTGGAGGTTGGGAAGGCTGCAAGGTGCAGTATCCTGAGATTACACTGGAGACCTCAAGGAATTTGAAGTCTTCTGGACCTGTTTTGTGAATGAGAGAGGTATGTGCCAGCCTAGGTTCTTTCCTAGCTTAGTTTGGTAGAATCTTACCCTTTCATTTCAAGTTCCTTTATCATGGCATTTCTATTTAAACTGGGCTAGGTGAGTCCAGTGAGGAAGGATTCTGTTTCAAGGATCTCATATGTATTGTGTACAGATTTTCCACCAAAGAATACAGCTTCTGGAGAATGTTTTTATTTTTCCATCTCAGTCTTGCATTTTTAGCAGCATACTTCATCAGCTGCAGAAGGATAAAATGTGTACATGTGCCCCTTTTGCATTGTGTCCTTATTTCTTAATCCCTTGTTCCCTACTAATTGTTCAGGTGTCATGTACCCCATTCAAGAAAGTTGTAGGATTTGCTCCTCCCCTAGGAAAAGTTTCTTTTCTAAATGCTCCAGATGGAGACAGTTTCCCAGCTAGCAACTGGGAGAGCAACTGATAGTGGTATTTTGCCTTTTATTCTGTACCCTTTCTCCAAGGGTGTGTCGCTGTGGGGCTCAGCTGGACCCTGAGTGGGGCTGCTGGAGCCACCTGGAATCAGCTCCTTCCCACAGAAAGCAGCCAGCCAAATCCCTCACACCTGCACCCCAGGCACACCTGCACCCCGTTCACACAGGTGTAAATAATTGCACTTATTTAATTGAGATTTCTTTGTCCTCTTTCCAGGCCCCTCCACATGCTGATCTGCAACGCGGCCGTGTTTGGTGCTCCCTGGTCCCTGACAGAGGATGGCCTGGAGTCCACCTTCCAGGTGAACCACCTGGGGCATTTCTATCTTGTCCAGCTTCTGGAAGATGTTCTACGCCAGTCATCTCCTGCCAGGGTTGTCGTGGTGTCCTCGGAGTCCCACAGGTTGGTGAATGTGAGCTTTGGTTTTGCTGGAATTTTTAATCCTTATAACGTGAAACAKTTGGGGCAGAACCACAGAAGTTTCTGAAAATGAAGGTCCTTGCTCCCAAGCATTTGCCTTTGAATAATCTTTTTAAAAATAGAAGCATTACTAATGCCTGTGGATGTTTCTGGATTTGGCTGTGTTGCTGGATGAAGCATGTTCTAGTTTTATAACAGCATGTAGATATTTTTTTGATCATTCTTTGTGTGAATGCAGATTTTTGCTGCGTTTCAGACCACTCATTGATTTTGYGAGGAGATGGAATAATAATTGATTAAATCTGAATGGCATGACCTATATTGATTTGTCATTCAACAACTTCAACATCTTAGCAAGAAGAATGTGCAAATATTTTAGCAGGAGAAACAATGCAATTAAAAACTGCTAGATGAAATCCAGTTGTTTTATAATGAGAAATTAGGGAATTCAATGTAGACATTAGCTGTATAATTGTAAAATGGGGAAGTAATGTAGTTAATACRTATTACAAAGCTGGCTATGCCTCTTTTGGTAAGATTTTTAATTAAAATGTTAGATGCTCATCTTTTCTACTGCCAGGAAAAGTATATTGGTAAAAAAGTTATTGATGAGGTTTGCCTTGTTTCAGATGTGCTTGTGTTTTTRTGTTAATAACTGAAAAGATGGTTTTGATTTAAATGAAGTTCCTTGTGCAAAATGAACGCCCCAGTTCTGAATTTTACTGGGCACAAACCACTTACTCCTTGCTGATTTAGTTTAAGGACTGCAGGATTAAGCCTATAGCATCCAGCTTTAAACATTACTGTGATTTCTATTTCACTTTTGGTTGTGTGTAGCAGCTCTAGCAARCTAAAAGGAAGCATGTGAGAGTGCCTTTTTTTTTTTTYCCCTCCTGTCTTCMTATTTCTGAAATGTTTTAGTGACCCAGAATGAAGCTTATTTTTTTTAATCATGTTTCTATAAAATGTAACCCCAGGGACCTGGTAGAGAGAGACCAGCCAAGGGTCGGGCTGAAACCTTTATCACTTCCAAACACAGGGGCTTATGGTATAAATGACACACTGCAGATAGATTTACTTTTACCATTTTAAATTTATGATGGCTGAAATGAAAGGAAGCAATAGAAAATGCCAGTAATAATCCTCCCCACTGTTAAAAGACATGAAATGTCTAGTAATTAGGTGGTAACAAAATCTGGACATCCTTATCTTTGCAAATCACACCAGGTTTGTGAAAGCAAGTAGCAGAGTCCTGTTAGGAGTGAGGGCAGCTACTGCAGGGCAGGAGAGATAGCTCTAGAAATAAATCTGCCAACTCCAATCACTTGCCAGATGTGGAGGGCACAATGGGATATGTATAAACGAGCTGTTATTTAATGGGAGATTATGTTGAATTGTCAGCTGCTTGTTCCCCCTTGTAAGTTTGTATCTCTGATAGTATTTTAAATGACATCTTTGTTTTTCACTGCATTAAGTGCTGTGTGTAACCAGGGCTCTCATCTSTGGACATCTTTATCTGTGATTTTGAGAACATTTTGGAAGTGCTCATTGCTAAGTCAGAGAGATCAGCCAAGGTTGACAGTAGCCCAAAAGGAAATAAGTAGGAGTCTGTGTTTGAATAAAACAATTAAAMCAACTAGTAGATTTCCCTTTTTCTAAGGAGTCCAAGTAATGTCTTGCAGCTTATCTTATCACTTAGACTGRTCATTGTAAATAACTGTGCTTTCCCCACCCCCAGTCTGTTTAATGGGGAGAAGTTGATGTAAGGAGTTAGTTAGGTATTATTAGGTGGTCGTTCTTCCTGACCTACTTGAGAACTCTGAGCCTTAAACCATGTTGTAAAACAGAAGTGTTGGTATCTAATTACTTCCATAAACCTTGACTGGATCTTTTTGCTAGAGTCAAGACCCCCTGTTAGGGGAAAAATTAAGTCCTATGTTTGCAGAAAATGCTATCCTGCACTGCTCCAAGGCAAAATATTTATTTGCCTCTTTGGTTCTTTGTTCATTTCTAGTTACTTCTCTGGATTTAGCACAAGTGAATTCTGTTTAAATTAAGCTTTTGGGTACTTTAGGCACATCATATTAAAATCAGAATAATAAGTAGGTTGACTTTCCTTCTGTCTTTATTTCTGTGTTGTTAATTTGATTGTACAGCCCTTATTCCCCTGAATTCATTGGGATTGGCTCACATAAGCACACTTGCAGGACTGGACTCAAAATATGCCACTGTGTTTCCTTTATACAGTAACACACAGAGTTGTGTTTATGGATTATTTTTGGTGTCATAAGTGGTTACTTGTGGAACAAATATAGGAAATTCCTCCCAGAATAGCCCTCTTAATTTCAGAAATGTATTTTATCTAGGTGAAAATTATGAAAGAGAAATTTTGTTGTTGAAATAGAAGGGCTAATTGTGCAAGACACAGAACATCCTGGATTCCTCTTGAGTTCAAATACTGTATTGCTTTTCTCTGAGCATATTATAATTCTGCTCACAGAATGAATGTAGAAATTCCAGCTGATCTCTTCATTTCTGGGCATGAGATGCAAAATTAGTAAAGATATTTTAAAACATTTTTCTAGTGTGTACTATAATTATGTTTATCCCTGTTCTCCCCAGCTGATTCTGAAAACTGAGTATTAAAAAGAGCTTGCTAAATCCTTTTTATTTTTAGTAGCTCCTCTGAATGAAACACAGATCTGTAACTAAATGTAGTATTATTTTCTAATATTAAGATATACCACTAAATTAATAAATGAAATTATAAGAACTGGGAGGAGAAATTCTTTATGGAAATTTCCTTTTCTTCATCGAAATGTCTTTAGAACATTCACTACTTTGTTTCTTTCCTTTTTTTTAATAACAAACAGCTGGTGTTTAATGACTCTGTCAGACCCAATTAAAAAACGTCAACTAGTTACTTTGATTTGTGTTCAGCCATGCCATGGGTATACTTAAAAACATTATGCTCTGCCAGAGCTCATTTTGGCTTTGTTTACATTTATCTTTTAAACATATAAAACTATTGATGGCAAGTTACCAAGGTTATAACCCCTTTATATTCATCAATTTTTAATCTAAAAAAGAGCTTAAGAGGCAGTGAGACTCATCCATAGTTACTTGAACACTTAAATGCAAGTGTGTGAGCACTGGATGAAATGATGAGGGGATGGGAATAAGGAGAAAAGAAAAGATGCTAGGTTGCTCTGCTTTTAGTGCAGAGTTATTTTATCCTATGTTATTTCCTCCAAGCTGATAATGTTTTTATGGATATATGGTAAAATCAGTTGGTTTTTTTTAAATTTAAAATAAAGTGATTTGTACATACAGTGTTTTTAAACCATCAAARTGTTTTCTGAGTTGTTTTTGTTTATTGTTTGCTGTTTATAATGATCCAATAATTTTACTGCCATATTATATGGGATTGTTCTTTGGGTCTCAGGCAATTTCCAATAGATGCTTTCAGCTGCTAAATAAGCTGCTATTTTATGTTGGTTCTGGCCAGAATCTACTCTGTTGTCTACATTTTATATTGTTCTTAATGAGAGTGAAATTAACTCTGGGGTATCTAAGGCATATTTACTGTTTCTCAGATTT
Organism: Cardinalis cardinalis; assembly: GCA_014549065.1. NCBI lineage: Eukaryota > Metazoa > Chordata > Aves > Passeriformes > Cardinalidae > Cardinalis > Cardinalis cardinalis. Next base: position 1,485,519 of record JACDOX010000061.1, read on the forward strand.
ACAGAAATTAAAGACTCCTCTGGAAAGCTGGATTTCAGCCTGCTTTCTCCATCCAAGAAGGAATATTGGGCTATGTTGGCCTACAACCGCTCCAAGCTCTGCAATATCCTGTTCTCCAGCGAGCTGAACCGGCGCCTCTCTCCCCACGGGGTGACCTCCAACTCAGTCCACCCTGGAAATATGATGTATTCCTCCATTCATCGCAGCTGGTGGCTCTACACTCTGCTCTTCACCTTGGCTCGACCTTTCACCAAGTCCATGGTAAGTGAATGCCTTAAAATATTTTGTGCATCTTCGTTTTTTTTCAAATTGGGGCAGAAGAGTTGTGAAAGTCCGGCTGTATGTATCTACCTCTTGCCTTTTATAACCATGATCCTGGTTTTAATGGCAAAAATCATGCCAAGACAGTGCTCTAGAAGAGGATTCTTCAACCACTCAAGATTTACTTTGTCAGTCTTCTCTTAAGGAACCTTCTAAGAGAGAGTGCATGACCTTGTTTGCATATATGATTTTCACTGTGATTAAGTACATCCTATGTCTTAGGTGTGGGATAGTTGAGAGTTATTTCTGTGCTCAGGATATATAAAACATCAAAAAAATTGCTCTGGGTTTTAAATGGAATATGTTGACTACATTTTTTATGTAAACAGATGCCCTAGTTAGAAAAGATACTCCAGGCATTATTAATGGCTGAGGGAAAGTGCTTTCAGTGGTAAAAGCACCTTCATTCATATTTAAAAAAAAAAGCAACRACCCAACAATTTTCTTGATTCTTACAAAGTGCTGAAGACAATGGGTGTTTTCCATTTGTCTCCATTGGATTTTGGACTGGAACCATGACATAATGAAAGGCTTTGCAGTTCTTCCATTGCCAAGGTTATGAGTCTTTATTATGTAAGAATTTGCAGCACCTCCAGCACTTGGAGRGGTTACTTTGATCCTTTGAACCTCTGAGCCAATTATTTATAAGGAATCCAAAGTATTTTTTAGGCAGAGAATGACATTTACTTCATTGAGATCTGGCTTACTTTAACCTTAGACTGTTTTTCATTCCTTTTTCATTGACCAAGAAGGGTGTTCCCAAAAAGAGGAGCAGGGAGAAGGAGTCTCCCTTGAATGTTTGCTTCTATGAATCAGGGAAATTAAAAGATCCATTTATAGTGGGATAAGGTGTGTGGAATACAGAGGTGTTGAAAAATCTGATTATGTGTTCATAGAAGAGAAATACTGGATCTTCAGTAAGACCTGTGGAGCAAAAATATAAATGCTCCAGTGCTGACCAGGTGTCAGTCAGGAGAGCCCTCACGCCTCCAACCTCTGGCTGCATTTTGCTGCCTGTACATATGCAAAGCCTATTTATGTCCACAAGATTGATATGTGAGTGCTCTGGCACCTTGGGAYGAGTAATAATATCTTTCAACAGCATGGTTTTTTGACCAGGACCTAAAAAACCATGTCTCTGCTGTGTTAGGGATTGTTTGTAAAACAAATTCTCAAGTTCTCCTGAGAATGTGTGAGTGAATGTTATCAAAATCCTGTGAAAAGGATSCAGTCTGTGGATGTTTATGAATTGTTAGTTTTATTTACTCTGACATATTTTTACAAAGGGAACCTTTTGTGTTTGTTGCTCAGGGAATCTTATCCTCTAAGGAACAAAATAAAACACTGATGTTAATTTTGAATTCTTTAAAAGAATTGATAGGTTTTTAAAGTGTCTGTTAATGGGTATTACATATAAGAGAAWACAAAATACAGGACAAAGATACCAGCACTGAATGACAGTGCACTCTGGTCCAACCCAAATAATTTCTGTTACGTCCTTTATGTTTGTATTTCACTGAGGTTATTTGAATGTCATGGAGGATATGGGCTGAGGGTAAGCATCAGTTTTACAACTCRTATTCTGATATGAATTACGTTCCCCTGAACTCTACCAATGTTTCAACAGCCAGTAAAACTAGAAAAGTGCCCCTTCCTGGGTATGCAAACAAGCTGAGCTGAAATTCTCATCATCATCAGTGTAAGAGGTTCTATTGTAAGGCTTGTAGGGAGCAAATTATTTACTGCTGCTTCTTTTTTAGGGATTGTGCTGTTATCAACCTGGAATAGACTTTGTTGGSAATCTTTTTCTGGGCTTCCTTTCCGTTTTTCTGTGGCAGCTCACCCTGGAGTTCAGATGGGTGTTTTGGTCAGAATGTTGGGGGTGATCTCAGAGCTTTACAGCTGCAGTCCCAAGGTGGTGAGCTGCTCGTCCCTGAGCTTTCCAAGGATGTCTGCATTGCACAATGCAGCATGATGCAGCAGCATTCAAAGTAGCTCCAGCTGAGCGGGGCCCATCGCTGGAGCTGAGATTGGAGACAAGGTTGTGTGGAGAGAGGGGAGGTTGGGCAGCCCAGACAAGGAGCCACACAGAAATGCCTGGACCTGTTTTGGTCTCTGAGGCTGTAGCTTCAGCTGCTGCAGCATTTTGGTGTGTGGAGAGGCCAATCCTTCCTGGAGCCACTTTGAAACTGTTTGCTATGCCTATTGGGGTCCTGGAGTCTAATGTATATACATATATATGTACATACACATACACAGAAACTGCAGCTGCACATACCTGATTCTAAGGCCTTTTTGTATTACTGTGGTATCCAAGCAGTAGTTTGAAGTAGAGCAATGGAAACTGAAGACTATTCCTTTCTTTCYCATCAAAATGTAAAATCCACAGGATTTCTACACAGAAATTTAGAAGTATTTTGTAGAAAGRAATGGTTGCAAATGAATTACCATTTTGTTATTAAAGTAGCTCTACTAATGTCAAAAGGGCTCTTTTTTACTTACCACTAAATAGTTACACAGTAAGTTGGAGATGCTTAGATTATAATTAAATGTCAATTGAAACAAGTGGCCACTGCAAAAAACAAATTGGAAGAGAAGCTTTGAAAGTAACTGTGTAGGCCATGCTTATATTTAGCTGGTTTGATCTAAGGCTCTAGGGTTTTGAGTTTTTTCTTTCTACCTCTTTTACTCTCTTCTCTCCCTCTGTCTTCAAAAACTGACTTGAGGAAAGTTTGAGTTGTTTTTTTTTTTGTTTTAAATAAATGCTAGTCATTCAGAACCCATCTGATTTTTCATTATTTACATACAAGACTAAAGTTAAGTATATTTATTGTAAGTTTCAAGCTTACACTGAGTGTGGTATCTGGTGTCACCCCCAGGTGATTTTCAGGGTACAAGGGCATATAAAATTATAAGCAGAGTGCCATTATCACACACTTGTGATAGTCTTACATAGACCCAAATATTTTTGTTGGCAGGTAACAGAGCAGAAAGAATATCATGTGTTAGAGTAGCAAGAGCTTAACAGATGTTTCAGTGAGCTGCATTTTCAAATCCTTTCACATTAAGAGATGGCTGGGGTTTGGGGCAGTTCTGAGACTATTGGGTTACATTTCCTGTTGCAGTGCAAAGCCAGCCATTGTGTTGGAGTTCTAGCAGATGTGTTACCCCCTTTTAAAGGCTGGGAGTAAAACACTGGTTCTGTTGCTGAGATATAAATTACATTTATAAAAGCTCAACTTGTCRCCTTTGAAAGCAGTTAGAAGTAGTAAGACAATTCTGGCCCTAATTTTTCACTGTCTAAGAGGCTGATGCTTGAAGTGCTCTTTGGTTTCTCCCTCCTCCCCCAAAGACAGTAACTTTCCAGAACTGGATTTTGTATTGAAATTATTGCTGTTGAAAATTATAAGGAATATTTCTAAGGGCCCAAAAGTCTTCTGCATGTTTAATTTTTATCTAAACCCRTAAATTCTTGTCACTGGGATATTTTCCCAGGAGTGTTTGAGGCAGTAGCCCTGTGTTGCAGTGTTCATTCAGGCAGGAGCAAACCCCAGTGCCTACAATGGCTTCATTGGCTTTGCTTTTGCCAGAGGTTGCAGGTGTCTAAATTTAAATTCCATGTCTAAATTTAAATTCCATGTCATGATTTCCATGCACATCTAACATCAACTCAGAAATGTTATTCTGGCAAGAAATCAATCTGCATCTACAGGAGTGACTGCAACCTAATGATCACATCTGTTTGCTTTTGATAAAATCCCAAAAGAGGCTCTGCAGCCTCATCACCTCTTTGCTTTCTCCCCTGTCCTTTGCTGAAGAAGCTGGAATTACCCKTAGAGCTGGGGATAGAATTCCCTCTCCAAGCAGACATTTTTTGCTGTCCAAAGATCTGTGTGGGCTGTGTTGAGTTGATGTTGGCTTCCAGTTCTGAATTCACAGTTCAGGCCAAATTCTGCCCTCAGCTGTGCCTGTTCAGCCCCAAGAGCAGCCTGGGCAGGGTGGGTGTGAGCCTGTTCCAGCACAGAATTTGGCCTCTCTTTCCTTCCTTAAGACACTGCTGGAAATGCACTGGGGTTTCTTGGAAAGCAAGAGGCAGCTCTTTTTGGAAAGAGCCTCGGAGTTCAGATTTGATCAAAATGACAGTTTCTTTTCTCAGATTGAGTTCTGGGCAGGAAGTGAAAGGGAAATAGGCACCTACTGGATATTAGCAGTYGTAGAGAGTGAATAAATCACATGGGCAGTTCTCCTGCTTTATGGATTAATGCCTGAAATGTAAATGTTCAAGTCATGCTAAGCCACAGCTCTCTTTTTTAGCAGGTTTGTGGACCTTACCTCCAGTACCATGGAGGGACAGTTATTTTATTGAACCCTGATAACATGTGCTTCCATGCACWAAACTCCTGGATTGGGTAAAAAGGCTTATGTGGAAGAACATTTTGATTTGTTGTAATAGGATTGTAAAGAGATGCCTCCAAAGCAGTTGTTGATCATTTTGTGTGTCCTATCCAGCAATAAAATGTACTATAAGCTAGTTTATTATCAAACTTACATTTAACTGATACATACTTTAACTTGCTGCTAAAATAAATGTAGCATGAAATATAAGGGCAAATTAAATTTGTCCCCTGTAACCTACACCACAGGGATAGAAAGTCTCTATGGAAACTTATCCCTGTGCCAAAGTGAGCAGGTCAGGACTGCAGTGACCAGAATGGTGCTCAGGGGCAGCAGTGGCCAGGAATTTCTGTGTCCAGAACAGCCCCATAGCTGTCTGGGGAGCAACTCTGGTTTTGTCCTGTAATTTCATGGAGGAAATAAGGAATTTCTTCCTCTCCCTGCCAGATCCTTGCAGMATTTCAGAATACTTTGTCAAGTATGTGGGCTGCAAGGCAGGGAAGTATTTGGCCCTTGATGTTTTATGCCACATGTAATCAAAGCAAAGTCAATGTGCTCTGGTTCTTGTATGATGATCCAGTGAACTGTTGCATTCTAGAAAGATACTCAAACTTTATCACTGAGTATTGGAGATTTTTAAACTAGCAGTGAGTTTTGAGTTACTTTTTATAGAAAAATAATCCCTAAAAAGTCTTTTTGAGGGTTGTTCATCATGGGGAGGAGACCTTGGTACTTGCAGTACCTAAAGGAGCCCCAGAGGAGCTGGAGAGGGACTTTTTTTCCAAGGGCATGGAGGGGCAGGACAAGGGGGAATGGCTCCAAACTGATAAAGGGCAGGTTTGTTTCCCTGTGAGGGTGGGAAGGCCCTGGCACAGATTGCCCAGAGAAGCAATGTAATGAGGATCCACACATCTGAAGCTCAGCAGAGCAAATATTTTTGGATGAAGGTTAGTTTTTGTTTCTTTGACYCTTAAAGTTAAAATCCTGAGCCCAAAATTAAAATGGYRAATGGTAAAAGTAATGAAATTACATAACTGAATGTTGTTACTCAGTGTCATGTTGGGATATAATTCACAGAGCAATATAAATTTTGTGGATTCTAGAACGTGGTTTATCTTTCATCACATTTCTTTTTTTCAAGTTTCTATTTATGAATGGATAGATGTTCCTGAAACCCCAAGCTTTTGTTGGCCCTGGGTAGAATGGATGAAATATGAATTTATTTTTCTTTAAAAGAAAGAATGTGGTGTAGATCCTATATTAGGGAACTATAATTAAAATGCTATTTCTTAATTGGGGGATGCAGTGCTTAGTTACCTTATTTCCCTAGAACCCCTTGGATATTTGAGATGCTTTGTTGTACCATGGTCTTTTCATTTCTCACTCTATCATCTTTGAAGAGGTGCCATACCACTTTAAACAGTTCACCAATCAGTTTCAGATGATGGATTCTCTTTAATCATTTACATCCAGAGAAAGTCAAATATTCCTTAGGAAGCCAAAGTAATCTAACAGAATGTATAGTGTTTGTGCAGCTGGATATCTTATTTATTTGAAGTTCTCAGGGAAATCTCTTCTGACTTTACAAAAAAGATGGAAGAGTAAACAGCACCTGGGTCCAAGTAATATGAGCTAGAAAGTCCCTTCTTTTAGAGAAAAGTCATTAAAAAAGTATATTTRCAAGATCCAAAAATAATAAAGTATATCAAATGCAGAGTGCTACATAATGTTTTTTCAATATTCTTACTATTTTTACATGTGTRTGTATATATATGGGTATGTACCTACATATCTATCCATCTATAGAGGTGAAAAATATACTTGAGTCTTTAATATAGTTCATATTCCTGAATAGGTGAACACAGTAAGAGTCTGTTTCCTGAAAAAAAGATTCATCTGTTTGTTTTTTACTGTGTRACATGTCATTTATCATCATGTTGGCATTCCCTGGACATAACTGCATAACTGAATTAACATTCCTAAAAACTTCCTTCCAAGAAAGCTATTGAAAATATACATGTATGCACAGAAATATGAATATTTCTAGGCTTTTGGGAGGTATCCCACTGTGATGCTAATAGTATTTCTAGTTCCTGTCAGTTCTCTATTCCAAAGTTTGTTGTGTATATATATATATATATCAGTGTGATAAATTCCTTTTTTTTCTTCCTAAAGCCAAGATTCAAACTTGCAGGATGTTCCTTGCCCAGCTTGGAGAATTGGCCAGATTTCCATGTAGAGAGAAAGAGGTCTGTGGTTTGATGGGATTGTTTTAGGGAGGCTGTTCCATTTTTCCACTGGATATTCACTGGCATTTTGCATCTCAGTACCTTCCATTGTAAATTACTCTGAGAGTTATTGAAAGGATTGAGTTAGATACTGGAAAAATCCTCAGCTTATTTCTACTGCAATCCTAATTATTTTATTGTCCCTGTGCCTCCTTTCTAAGAGAGGGCTCATGTGTTGCTAAAGAAAGAGAAGAAAAGGGAATATATGTTCCTGAAAAATTAATGAAACCAAAATGTTTTCCTTAATTTTGTGTTGGTTTCGTTGCCAATACCAGTGGGAGATGATGTGCTGCCCTGCCTGTACTCTTGATTTTCTGAACTWACTCTCTTCAAGTCTGCAGCTTCTCACTACAATTTTATCAAAAAAGGAAGAAAGTAGAATGTATGATTTTAAGAGTMGTTTAAAAAAAAATAAAATAAATATGTATATATGATTCAAGAATCAAATTTAGGAATGGAAAAAGATTTGGCAAAAAAAGGCCTTAAATCCATTTGGCAGTTGAAATGTTAAAATGGTTCTGTGTTCTGGTATGTGTTAGATGACCTGAGTTTGTGTGATTTTCTTGTAAAAAAGTAGCAGATTTGCACTCATTCCCTTCAGAGGGAAGGTAACAATAATAATGAACCAATCCGTTGTGCTTAATTCAGTGTAAAAATGCGCCACAAATGATGSAAGACTTGGTAGTTTTGCAGCAATCTGTATAAGGATCCGTAATCAGAGAATTTCTGGATTTACTTAGATTTTTAAGTTTCTTTTGAGACTTAGGAGACTCAAGAGTCATTTGGATTTTCCAACCTCTTTATTCTGCTGTTTCTGGGAAGTTGTTAGAGTAGTAACATCAATCCTATTTTAGCAAGGAGGATGTCAGTAAATATAAACAACATAGTCAAATTCCATCCATTATTTTAGTGACAACATGTTTTTGCAGTTATTAAGTATCACTATGGATATAGCACAGTCTTCATTGCATGCCAAAAAGAAATCTATACAAGGTAGTTGAGGAATTTTATTAATTGCAAAAGCATCACCTTGAAATAAGATAAAGATAGCCATGTTGGATGATGCATCTTAAATAAGAATAAAGTATCTTTTGATATGTAGAGGGAATTGTTTGTCTTGAAAACAAGATCTACTTGTCCCAAACATGCAAGATTGACTTGTCAGTGCTGTAGATTTCCATCTCTTCCAACAGTGCTATCTTAAGGGCTGATATTTCCAAAAATAGAGGTATTTTTTCCAAAAAATGGAGCTGAGCAGATGTAAGAGTTGAAATGTACTGTGAGCTTATTTTTAATGCTTGGTCACACCATTTCTCATTTCTTTACTTTCTCATAGATGGGTGTGCACATACAATAACTATGAGAGTCCTGACTGGTTATGGAAGCGTTTGCTCAAGTGTTGAGCACCAGGCTTGCTGTGAAAAGAATGGGCTTGAAAATCCTTGTGCTGAACTGGCRCTTAGCACTGATTTTTGATTGAATGTTGTACCTACTATTATGCAAAACCTGCTGAAGAACACTTCAATTTAACAAGCTAGAGCATAAGAATACTTGGAAATACTAGGATTAAATTTTTCACTTAAGTTCAACACTCTTGAATGTAGATATTTTTCTTAGAATTACCTTGTCTCTCACTGTAATCTATTAATGAATACAATTAGGATTTTTTCATTTTGTGAGAGAATTAGAAACACAWTTTCTTTTCACTGAACAGCATTACTATTAAATTGTTGTCCTGAATTGTCAAACTTGCATTATGATGAATACTACCAGTGCAAGRAAACTAATTTAGCACTTCAAGTGAAGCAACCATCTTGGCAATTTTTTATGATAATGAATTTGTAACAGTGTCATTTAGAATCTGATTGTCTACTCACATCAAGTAGCTCATCCCATCCCAAACAGTGTGGTTATTTAACAGTATTAATTATGGAGCAGTGGCATGATCTGCAGAATGATACAATTGGCAGTCAGGTTTCCCATGGCAGAGCAGTGTCCTGCCTCTGGAGGAAAGGAATTCCCCATTACAGGTTACCAAGGCAAAGGTTCCAAATATCAGCAAGGTGGGCATCTGAAAAGTCATTGCCTGTTTCCTCTTGTGGATCACTGTGGTGACCATTCTGCTTGTAATATCATAGAATAAATGTAAGAATGGAATGTTATTTTTTTCTTGTGTAGCAGCGCTAAAAAAGGGTTTTCTGGGAAATAAATTTATTTTTGTTGGTCAAGATATCATGAGTAAACAGAATTTAACCAGTTCAAGGAACAAGGTGTTACCTGAGCTGAATGAACTACATTGCTTGCATTTTATGAACTACTATGTACAAAGTGAGCCTCTCTCTTGCTTTTACACCAAAAGTGGTGATTTTTYGAGGAAAAATTGATGTGCTTACTTCTTCCATTCCCTTGATGAGAAATGTATGTGAATTTTCAACTTTTAATGGCATTATGGCAGAAAGTATCAACAGAGCTGTCAGTTCCACTTGTGATATATATTTATTGTCTCYCTTTTGGCTTTGTGTTTTTAAAGGAAATGTTTTCATATAGAATGTCTTTTTATCAAAACAACAGCTGAGCTTATTTTGGTGATGAGGTGAAATTTATCATTATTGAATTACATATGTGCTTATTCCATAATCAGTAATGTGGTGTTTTAAATGGTCTTCAGCAAAAGCTCTTTGGAACACAATCCAGATCATTGCTTGTCTTGGAAAATCAAATACTCTGTGTGYCTACCCATGGCCAGCAAAGCTGAGCATTGCTCAGAGCTTTTTTTGCTGCTAGGAAGGGACAGAACACTCATCTGAAAGTTTTGTCACTGTCCCCAGCAAAGATTCCTGTGAATGCAGTCTAACTGCTAATCTGTTCCCCTGAAATCATGTTTATGGCTGRTGATGAAATGGGACTGGGCAAAATTGTGATCATTGCTGTTCACTATCATGATAAGAAAAAAAATTGCCTTCCTGCTTCTGTTCCCTTCTGCTGGTAGATGCATCCATTAATTAATGATATTGTAGTGGTCAGAACCTGGAAGGAAAGGGTTGTCCAGACCTGAAATGGAGACTTAGATCTGGGATGAAGTCAGTCTATTTGCTTCAAACATCTCTGCTGAAATGTTTGTGGTCTGAGGTGCCTCAATGCTCTGAGAGATTTTTGTGAGTCCTTCCCAAGCATATATTCTGAGTTTATTTGGATGGCTTCCTTACTGTGTGAGTGTCAGCACTGAATGTCAGCAGTGAACAAATGAAAGCTTGTTCCATCTTCTTCATTTGTTTGATTTGTTATTTTCAGAACATGTATTTGTTASGGTAAATGCTGTTGTGTTACAGCCATGGTTTTTCAAACTTCTGCCTTCCTCTGTGTAGGTGAGGGAAATGTATTACCAATTTCCTTTGGCATTATTTACTTTCGAAGCTTTCTGGTGGCCTGGGCATTTTTGATGCTGTACAATGAAGCCTGGCTGACAACTGTTGTATCAGAAGACAGAGGTGATTTTGCCTTGCTGTGGAGACAGTAAAGCCACTGCAGAATATTGCAGTGTGGCTTTTGCAGGGCTGGAAGTGGAAGTGGAGGTCTCTTGAACTGGTTTGAAGTCTTTGCCGATTCTCATGTTTTTTGCCTGTGTTGTTCCCTTTTCTCTGGCTTCTGTCTAGGACTGTGGTTTTGCTGTGTTTAACTGATGCCAACTGGAAATGGCAAAGTCAGGGCTATCAGCAGTGTGCTCACTTCCCACTTTACCAAGTAATGCCTGGCTAAAGGCTGTTTTATCTACTACACAACATTCATTCAAATACAAATAAAAAATCGCCTGGACCATTTAATGTTGTCTTTAAGAATATTAGATGAGCTACTTCAGAACATTTTATAGGCATTTAAATGAAAAACTTTATGAAAAGCTGTGGATTAATTTTCTMAGCCATGACATGCCCAAAGACAACACGTGTTGTAGATGAACAAAATCTGGGCTGCAGAAAACACTGCTACTGAAATCTATGTAAAGGCACTGTTACACTGACCTGATGTAATTTCCTGCCTTAACCACGTATAAGTGTGGTTTTCAAAAGGTAAAAATAAAATTTATGAGTTGAGAAATGTATCACAATGACCATTTTAATGTTTGTAATTGTAAGTTTTGCCTGAGATAGTAACAAAAATACTGAGGAGTACATCATAGAGTTTTCTACAAAAAAAGCAAAATTTTAAGGTGGTCACTTGTTTTKTTTCTGCTGGCAGTCAATGGCTAAAATCCAAAGTCTCAGGTAATGTGTTCATAAATGCCCACACAGAAGGAAAAATATTCTGCTTGTGTTCCCTATGTAAACAGCTGAAATAATGCTGATAGAAAAATAACTTTGAGGTAATCAAATGTACAGAATTAAGTGAAGAATTTGCTGTTTTTTAAGTGAAGAATTTTCAGATGAGGACCATTTTTTCCTAAACATTTATATTGTGATTTTCTTTTTCAACAGAAAAAAGTATGTTTTGAATGGAGTCAGATAAAAATGCTTTATTTTTTCCTTATTTCTCCCCTCTCTCCCCATCATGTCAATAGCTAGAGAAATAATTCTCAAATTACTACGAACAAGTCATTGGATTTCAGGGGGACTATTCAGTCTCATAGGTGCCTGTTTCTGAAGTGTGGTCATTAATAGATTGATGGAAGCTGTTTCCCAGTTTTCATTGCAGTGAATCTTAATGGCTGCCAATTAAAATATATTTACATATGTACTTACATTTCCCACCATAACGTGGAGCCTATAACATGATTTATRCTGACAGATACTGATTGTTGTTTAATTCTTCCTTTTATCCACACGCTTTTGAATTACGAATTATATCAATCCTTAAATCTTTGTTTGTTTTAGAGTAGGTTCTCTTTTTTTATTTTTGCCTCTTGGCACACCATATATGCACTAGCAAGTGCTCACAGTTTCAGCTGCATTTAAGGAAATATTGTTGTAAGGCTTTTATGTGCTGTACTTCAATCAGCTAGTGCCAGCAGTATCCCAATAGAAAGACCCTCAGCAGACCATTTTCAGCATTTTGCTGCAATTAAACTCCTCTGGTTTTAGCCCTCAGGCAATTTAGTACCTTTTTACATATGCACATTATGAACTTTTGACCAGGGCCTGGTAGTCATATATTAGATAGCAGCTTTTGAAAGCAGACTTAACAAGTTCCTCAGAGTATTGCAGCCAGAGTCAGTTGTGGAAAAGGTAATTTAACCAACTTGCAGTGAGGCCATTCAGAATCGTACTGATGATCCTAAATATGTCTCTTTTTTTTTTTTCCTTGTTTCCTCTGGAAGCTGGTAGCAAGAGCTCTCAAAGAATGTGATTGATCTTTTATTCAGTAGCTAACGAGGGCTGTGATTCTATTAGTGCTCTACAAGGCGAGGGAACAGTGATTTAATGAAGTGTCTGGCGAGCTGGTCATAGATTTATCCTGTTGTCTCTAATTTGCAGCGCCGTTGTGAGCGTGGAAGAAGCTGCACTGGCAGTGCCATTAGGCAGGTATTTCCTTAGCAAATTGTTGTAAGGTCAGGTGTAGTTCTGTGGGAAAGGCAGTGCCTGAGCCCTCGGTGTCTGGAGATGACCGCAGCTGTGCCGAGCGCGCGCTGGAGCGGAAAGGGAGGATCAGAGGTCCGGCTGCGAGCCCCCCTGGCCTGTGCAGGAGCAGATGGACTGCCAGGGAGCACTAATAGAGTCATAATTGGCCATTAGAACTGCAAAGGTGCAATAACATCTTCATACAAACTGCCTGGCGCCAGACCTGGTGCCAGGTGCTGGGAGGTTCCGTGGTGGGCTGATCTGGTAAAGCTGATTTTTTTTTTTTTATTCTTAAAAGAACGAGGCAGTGCGTCCTAATCGCTGCAGTACAACAGAAATATGAGAACATCAAAACTTGAGTTGCTTTAAAGTGACAWTAATGTCTTCAGTACATTTATTTTGGCGTGTAACCTGTCAGTCTTACTCAGAAACGATGCACTAAAATTTGCCATGTAGCTATGGATAAAATAATATCATAAAAATGCTTTGGCTTTCACTTAATTAGTACTAAATAATGCATTTTATTTCTGTCAACCAAAGGCTACTGAATTTTTCTTTTKTTTTTCTTTGCTAACCTGAAATACTCTTCCGCTGATACCTGTAGTGTTGCGCAGCTTTTATTCAGCATTGTTTTTCCACAAACCTCCAAAAAAGTCCAAGTCAGCCAAAGGCACCCATTTTCAGAAAGTATTTTTCTTTGCATGAATTGTTTGGTAATTTGAGAAGGAAATAATGGTATGGATTTATAAATTGTCAAGAAGATCAGTCAAATATTTCAATCCAAAGGTAATGCAAAATAATGAACCGGATCTGGTGTGTGGTTCTGTCCCAGCTGGACACAGAACAGTAAATAAATAAATAAATGGTTTTGAGATTTCTGGGGCATTTCCTGGTGGCAGCTGAGAATTCCCATGTAGAAAAGTGGTCAAAGCTGAGAATTAGAGGGTGGGCAGAGATGACATTGTGGGAGTGTTAGTCCACTTCTGTTTATGTGTAGTTCACATAACTGGGATCTCAGCCTTGTGTTCCAGGCTCTGTGCATAAAGGTAAAGAAAATCTTCTAGCCCAAAATGCATCAAATCTGTTTAAGGGAAACTGCAAAAATCTCTTGTGCAGTGGATGAAATGTGGATCTTGGCAAACAGCAAGGAGACAGTACCATGATAACTTGTCTCCTTATGTAATTATAGCACATGCACGACCATATAGTTGTCATTGTGCTCAGATGGATTATTTTATCTTTGAAAATTGAAATTTCTTCAGTTGCATGAGCCCTTGAACCCCTGTGAACCTGACACCCTGTAGGATGTCATCTGGGACCCCTGTTAAATATACAGACGCAGTCTAGAAAAAGAGATATTGGGCTTTTAAATGAACAGCAGGAGGATTTAAAACAGTAAGCCAAACTTTCTAATTTCCTAATATTGACACTTCTGTCCCTCACAATCTTATTATAGTATTATTCTCTGCTGATCTACCATTTCATCAAAAAGTCTACAATGGAACTAAAAATCTAAGCCTTTTAGCCCATAGATCATTGCACTTGGTAAATGGCTTATTGCAGATTAGATAATGTGGTTCATAGCACATCCAAATCAATAAAAGGCTAGTCTGAATGTAGTAAAGTGCTCTCAGTCTGATTCTTTTTATTAAGTATATCTGCCATGAGCAAAGTGAAAATTTTAGTCTTGTTGCTTAACTTGATGTAAGAAAAAGGTGTTGCTTAAATTTCTGCATGGTTGTTTTCTTTCCTAGAGAAGATCCATCCCACAGAGTTTAGGGTTTCTTTGAATCAAAATTAAATATATTATCTGAAAAATGGTGCAATTCTTACATTGGCAAAATTCAGACCCCAGTGGTTTGGTGTTCCCAATGATCCCATGCTAGAAATGAGCCCCTAGCTCTCACATTTGTCAGGTATTCAGTGGTCTCTGTGAAATAAACTATTTTATAGCTGTTCATCCAGAAATCATCAGGAGAGACTGTCAACTTCASCAACAAATGGAAGTGGAGAAATGTGAAAGAAATATTTTGAAGGTAGAGTGTATGATTCAATAGCAAACAAGGAGTGGTGTTYTAATCTAGGTTGGGAGAGGCCCAGGATTCACCAGGAGTCTGGGGCTGACAGGGAGGATGTGGTGGCTCTTTCTGCTTTACCCCATGAGTGATCCTGTGCTTCTGAAAGGGCAGAAATACAGAAGGGTATTTTTATTTATCCAGGAGAAACTGAGGAGGCTGATACACGTGTGTCAAGGGTGAGCAGGTATGGAGAGAGTTTTTACCCTTCTAGCTGGGGTTGTATTAGAAACCTAGAAGAATGGTGGCAAAATGGTAATTAACATCTCTCTGCCTCAACTTTCCACACACTTCCATTCATTGCAATTTTTTATTTTCCTGTTTACATCCATGGCCTGACCTGCTGAGGAGATGCTGAGCTGCTGGACTGGGTCAAGAGCTTGTCTGGGTTTTGCAGCTTGGCTAAAAAGGGGTTTTAAAGGTATATTAAAAATCCAGTGAATAGCTTAGAATTTCTTACAAACAATCAAGTCAGATAAACTGTAATTGGCTGCAGAGAGATGCTCTTAACTTACCATTCTTTGACCATGTTATTGACCACTATGTGTTTGCCCATGTTATTAATAATTTATCCTTTGAAAAAATCTATGTGCATTATAGCCTTTGATCTCAGAAATTTCAAAGCTGAACGTGCTATTTCCCTTTTCCTTTTGCATTTTTTCTTTCTTTTAAAAGAATTTTTTAAAAATGAAGAGAATGAAAAATAATTTTTAAACTTTTTTTTCTCTTTATTTTGATGGCAGAGCTTCCTGATGACACCCATCTCTGGTAATGAGAAATGTACATTAATACAGTAAGAATATATATGAATAAAAAAAATCAAGGCAAGCTCACTGTACTTTGCAGATGAAAATGTTTGAAAACAAGACTTAATGCATCTAGTAGATTAAAACAGAAATTAAAGACTTTAGAGTAAGAAGAGATCAAAGGCTGTCTTTTCATTGTTCTTTTTATTGTTTATTGACTTCAAAAAGACTTTTTAGTTTAAGCTGACTTTAATGTCTCTTGAATGCTCTTTTGTAAAGTGACTTTGAAAACTCGTGGATAATGTCTTCATTAAGTGGGAAAAAATCTTGGTAAAAATATAACTGTAACTTTGCTTTCATTATAATAGGAATAGATAACACTTTGCTTAATTAAGGTCTGTTTTCCCTCTGTTCAGAATTTTACGACCATTTTTTTCATTGAAATTAGTGCTGATAAAAGCTGGAAGTAGACACTGCTAAACTGAAACTCTTAGTTTTTCAGAGAAGTAAGGGGATGCGAGTTCTCTCTCTGTATTTGWTAATCAGTTAATCAGGATGCTGTCGTGTGTATGTGAGCTATTTTAGGAAACAAAAGAAAAAAACAAAACCCAAAAGCATATTCAAATTCTGTTGATTCTAAAATAAAGCAATGCTTCTTGTGTTGTTGAAAATTTTAATTTAGAGACTTCCTGCTCTCATTCTGTTTCCAAATGTCTGTGCTTTTCTCACCAATCCCTGATGACTTGATGTATTTGGATTATGTTAATACCTGTATTAATAATGACAGTAAAGATCACAAATTTGTGGAGGCAAATGAGAGATGAGGAAAGCCATGCAGGAGAACTTCTCTGGGGAGCAGTGTGGACTTTCCACAGTATTTTGAGGTTTAAAAAATGCACTTTAGGAGTGCCTTGGCCTTCCCCCTCCCAACAGAGCATCTTTTTCTCATGGTTCTGTGAGATTTTTAGACGGACACTTTAAGATGGAAAGGGAATTGTCATGGTTTCATGCAGTGCAATCCATCTTTTGAGATAACTGAGATAGGTATTCATTTTTTGTTTGCTCCTCACTTGTCTGTAATTTTGGCACAAGAGGTTTGCAGTTTCTGCYGTGGGTTTCTAGTGCAGCTCTGGTGTTTGTTACTCTGGGGGTGTTGGGCAGTTATTGTGATGGTAATTTTATGATATTAGCCCTTCCCATTCTGTGTATTTCTGCCAGGGCTCTGTGTGCAATTCTTGGGCAATCTGCTTGGCTCCTACTGAGGATCAAAAGATTCTGATTTACAGTCTGCATAAGTTGTTTGCAAGACCTTTTTAGGTACTTAAAAAACTCAGCAACTCCTTTCAACGTGATAGCTGAGTTGCCAGAGTTTTTTTAATGAGAAATGTGTGTTGCATGATTTCTGTAACTGCCTAACCTTACTTCAGCTTTAAAGGAGATTGTCTTCAAAAGGAAAACCAAAGCTACACTTGTTTCCCTTTGCTTCCCTTCACGGCTRGGGACAGAGCAGCAAAGCTATTCTTGGCTAGACTTATTTTTATTGACTTTCAGGTATGATACACCTATTAGGAGKCTTATGTCCAGTGCAAAATGAGGCRTGAGGCACAGGAAAGGATGTCTTTGATGCTGTGTAAATCTAAAAGCCACACTGTGTTAATTTTGAGACTGTTGCTAAAGCTATTTAAAGATTGGTTTATCTTTTACTTCATTTCACTGTGGGCAACCACAGTTTGGATTTGGTGATTCAAGAAACACTCCCATTTTGTGGACTGTTACTAGTTTTCATATTCATAATGCAAAACATTTTTTGCAGTATCACTATTTTTATGGCACAAATGGTTAAGTATTTTTACAAGTGTAGCCTTTGTGGGTGGTTTAGAGGCTCAATTACCCACTGAAATGGAGGAAATAAATGTCCTCAAGGGTTTGCATTTGGATCATATGACACTGTGGGGCTCAGCTTGTTGTTAATAATTCTTACATCTGTGTAGCACACAACAGCACGAGGCAGCCTTTGGAAATGTAGCACAGTATTGCTGCTGGTACCCTTGCAGAAACATCTGAATTCTTATACAGGAGGTGAGGGAAATGTAARCCAGGATAAAGAAAGCAACAAATCAGCTGGTAAAATTGATGTCATGTCTAATCCTGCCTATTAGATTGAGCAGCTAATGTGAAGACTATGGGAATGTTCATATTTATAATGCACATGGCAGATGCTGTTTGGATTGCATTGCACGTTTGCACTATGGGCACTTGAGGGGCCAAAACCAGAAAGAAGCCAAGARAAAGGAGAGAGAAAGGGACAAGGAAGTAAAATGATGAAAGAATGAATGTGGCTAAATTCCAAGCTTACTATTGCAGTCATTTTTGCCTTTATTTTGCATTAGGAAATAGCAAGAGGTGGTCCTACAGTGTGAGAAATGTGGCTGCTCTGCCATGTGGAGATTTGGCTCTCCTTGCACCAGGAGACAGCAGACACCCAGGACATGGGGAGCTTAGTCCCTTGGAATCTGTGCTCAGTGCTTTGAGCTAAAGGTGCCAARCCTGCTCCCCTGATCAGTGCTATGAATCTTGACACGCATGAGAGCAGAGCTTGGCTCAAGGGTTTGTTTGCATATCTGCATGCTTCGCTTATTTTATTGACCATCCCAGACCTGGTTTCCTGCCTTGAACACACAAGAGAGGCCGCTATAGTGGTAATGTACAAAGTGAATTAAAAGGAGGATRCAAAACATCTTCCAAAGAAGGTGAGATCAGAAAAAATTAGGCTGGTTCAAGAATAATTATGTAATGGTTATGTATGTCAGACAATAAATGCCTCATAGCAATGATTCCAAGGTTTCTTTGTGGATATAATGCCTCTCATTATGATCCCAAATTCTRTTATGTGTTTTCCAGAAGTCATCCAAGCCCATTCTGGAGAGCAATGTACTATATAAAATATTATATTAACAAATTCAATGTTTGGCTGAAAACTATATGAAAAAGAGGGTAATATAGGCAGTAATATCTCTCCAAAACCACTTGAGCTGTCTTGTTATGAGCTCTACCTCCTTGTTGCCTTTTATGTGCAGCAGCAGGGGACCTGAGGGGACCTCTTAAGAGTGGAAGGGTCAGCAAATCACAAAGGGTTGAGGCAGTGTAGCTCTCTTTTGGCTCTGAAGACCTGAAGTACCCAGAGTAGGCTATTAAAGTCCTGTTTATGGCTAGGCTGTGTAGCTTCACACTCTGGAGCTGCTTTCTACCTGAGCAAAAGAATATATTCCTGAAAGCTGGCAGTACTGGCCTGTTGGTCTTTTAGAGAAATTCTTTCCTGAAATGAGCAGAGCTGTCAGCAAGGGAACACTGAAGGCATCTTTAGATGCTTTTAAAGCAGCAGCTTTATTTTTGTTTGCCTGGTTTGGATACCTTKTAGTACTTTCACACTCCTTTTAGTTCGGCTGTTTTCCTCTTTTTCCAGCATTCCCTTCCAAATCATGCAGTTGTTGTAGGCAAAAAAAGCAGTAATTTTTCTGTTAGAAGCCACCTCCTTTCCACCCAATGTACAGACAAGCAGTTGACATCCCCTCAGACCTTTCCCTGTGTTCAATATTGTCAGGAAATGTCCTTTCTGTTGAAGTTTTGGAGTCCAAATGTTTGTGTAGCTTTTTGGKTTTTTTTTGAATGTGGAAGCTAATATGTTAAAAGGGTTTATAAGACAACATCTTTAAGGAAGAGCCAATATCCAGCTGCTGCTCAGCTGTAGGAATGAGCTCCTGGTTCCCTGCTCCTGGAGCTCCACAATTTTATGGAGTACCCACTATAAAGCATTAAGCATGAAAAGGAGTGTGCTCAAATTTTCCCTGGTCACGTGTGCCATGCATGACAGTGCACACAGTTGCCTTCCCAGCCTTTCCTCCCTGGGGACATACATTTTAATGCTGTGTCCATTTACATCACAGTTGTATTAATTACATTTAATGTAGTTTTGAGCTAAGGTAGCACAGCCTGATTTCAGAGAACAGAGTGTTGTAATGAGGCTTGAGTACCATTGATCTATGACTTGGATATAAGGGATTCTTAAGGGAGTTTGCTGATTTATGTAGAAGACTGATGTCTGTGGCCATTAGGAAACACCAGTTTTCATTACCTATCAATCTTGTGGAAAACCTTTAGCAGCATGATCTCCTATAATAGTTATCTAATCTGTTAAATTAGAGATTAATGAAATGAAAACATTACAGAAGAGGAAAATACACTTGTAAGAGCAGGAAGCATCACAAGAACAATGCAGACTTATTTGAAAGCATGTACAACAGCAGTCTGAAGACAACAAAAGGATAAATCAGCTCCTGCTATTGCTGTCTTAATCTTTAAATTGCAAAAATCTATGTGGATATATGGGTTAGTAAATTACTAGAGCAATGGAGCATATGGGACTAATTCCAAAATAGGAGAAAAARTAGAACACACCATTTAGAATATCACACACTCATTTGTAGAATGGTCAAAGAATTTAATCGAGTTCAAGTTTAATTCTGCTTAACTGCATCTTTATTTTTAGATTTGTAGAGTTCAAAAGTTGTTACTTATCGAAATACTTTAGTGAGATCAAAAATTAGAAGAAAGAAATTCTAAATTATATAAAGCTGTGACTGTTATTTATGAGAGCTGTGATTTGGATACTGGGAATTTTTACAGAKGGAAGAAAACTAGTATCTTAAATATCTGGAAACGGAAAAAATGATGGAGACAATATCTTCTGTCAGCTCATTTCTAAGCATCTAATTTTCAGCATGTTCTGTGCTCATTTTTCCTTGTAGCTACTATATGTAGTGGGATATAAAACAGAAGGCATTTTCAAAAAACCAAGCTGCATTTATCCATACATAAAAAAGAAAATACTATTGAGGTGACCGTGTGTGTCAGTACATCACTTTATTTCCACACCACCTGCTGCAATTAAAAATGAAATCACCAAGCAGCAAGTACAGTAACTTCATCAACCAGCTGATATTATAATTAATGACTATATAGAGTCTCTATTATTGTGTACTTCCAAGGCATCAAGTGGAAAGCTGTCGTAGTGCTTTAAATAATGAAAAAGTTTCAGGCCTTGATAAATGGCTCAGTTGGATGCAGTTTAGAAAGTTGAGAGCATATGCTTCTGTCATTAGAAACTAAGGACCCTCGTTACCCTTGCTATAACTCTTCAGATTCATCTGGAACTCTTTGATCCCCTCATGTACTTACACTGTGTTTAAAATGCAAAAGTGTAGAAAAATATGGTGTGCATGAGAAATTCAGTGAGGAGGGAGAAAGATTAAAATAAAGCTACTGTTCATTAACGTCTTTGTTTCAAACCTGTCGGAAAAGAGAGCATTAGGCTGTAGCCACATCTCTTTTGAAATGAGAGTAAGCAAACATTTTTCTTTGATTCCTTTGAGATTTTTCTTTTAAGAAACAATTGAAATCCAATAAAGAAATGTGCTTCAGAGCATGCTTATGAAGATATTTAAGTGACTTAGTAGAGGAATGACAGCAAGGGTATTTGTTCTCGAAGGCTGTGCTTCAGCTYTGTGCTGTTCTGCAATAAGGGGTATAAAAAGTAAAGCAGTTAAGCAGAAATTTTGGGTATTACTGCAGGTGGGGCAGTTTTAAGAAAAATAAACTTTTARCAGGGAAGCTATTGGTAAATTCACTTCCTGAACAGTATAGTTTCATTGTTAAATATCACCATTTTAACTGAGAGCTGCTAGCTACTTTTCAGCTTCTATTTATTTTTCTTCTCTCTCTGAAACTTTCGTATAATGTATTTGCCTCTGAGGATATTTCATAGCTGAAATGCTTTGCTTGGCAGAGCATGTTACCGATAGAGAAAATTTTGTCTAATCCCTGACTCTCATGGTTGTCATTCTGCTTTGTTTCATGTATTGAAGCAGTATGCCACAACCATTTCTCAGACCTTTTATAAAGGAATTATGTGTCTTTTAAAGTATTGAATTAAGATAACAAAACATATATGTGAATATATATATACAAATGTATAGCTAGCAGCAGAAAGAAAGATTTCTTTCTCCCTCTCATAAGAATATGTGAGATAAATGAGTGTTGTTTCTTCCTCTTTTATGTCATTATTTAGAGCCCATTAATTAGAATCTACGTTTTCTGACCATCCAAAATTGTGCCTTGACACTACCTGCAAGCATATCACAGGAGAGTGTTTTAGTCCAAGAATTCCTCAGTGGCTAAAATGTGTGTTTAAAAACGTGGTGCTAAATTAAGGACTGAAATTGAGGTACGGGTGAATGGATGGAAATACATGTGAAAATTTTCCTGATGCAAGGAAGGAGTCCTGTTCACCCTGTGATGTGTGGAAATTCTCATGCTGGCATAGCAGCAGCAGCCYGTGCTGCCAGGGATTCCCTGGGATTCTTTGTGTTTGAGAACTCTCCCAAATTTGGTTCTGTTTGTTTGGAAAAAAAGGACACAGAGTGACTCCTTTACAATGTTCAGAACATTTATGAACTCTGTGCAATTGTGAGAATGATGCAAATGCAGTCCTGTTGCAATGGGTCCACTTCCATTCTTTCCAGAGGGATACTTGCTGGCATGAGATGTGAATTTGTGATAAGTACTGGATATTAACCAGGATATTTGGGCTTGAGCATAATGATATTATATCACTACAGCATCGTGGCAAATTAGATTAAACCTGAAGGACACAGGACCTGATCCATCCTTAATTCATGATGTGTGAAAGTTGCACTTCAGACAAGTGTTAGGCTAATTGCTTCCTTAGCTTTAATAAGTTATCAACAGAAATATTTATCTCAGTGTGCTGTGGTGAGTAGGTTGAGAATAGAGAGAGCAAAGATGTATCTATTCATAGATGTAGATTTTTGCATATATTGAAAATACTCTCAGATTGTGCTATGAGGTGCCTGCTTTTTCACATATTTCAGGACATTTATGCCATTATGCTAGTAATTAAATTAATTATTCATCCATTATACACAAGCTTGAATTACTATATGATTAGCTTGAGCACTTAAAAGTATAAGAACACTCAAAAGCAAAATCCAAGCATAGGTATTCCATAGCACGTCTTACAATCTAAATATTGCTCTTAGTCTAATCGAAGCAGCAAGAGTAGTCACAGCAGTTGATGGACTATTTTTCAAATTGATTTCAAAAATGTATTTAAGGGGATGATCTTCTACTCTAGATTACCTATTGATTTTTAATATGAAAAGCTCATTATATAAGCAGTAACTGCATATAAAAACCTAGCAAACCTTTGCATAAATCCTTTAATTGAATTTCCAGAGCCTGTGGTTCTACTTTTTTTTTTAATTAAATCTATTTCTTTTTTTAAGTGTTACTGTGTAATTTGCATGCTGTGAAGTGGCCCTGTCCCAGATAAAGTGCCATTGATCCTTATTAAACCTCACCTCTGGGCTTGCTCAAAACTAACTGGAAAAATTAAAGTGTTCATGCTGCAATGCACTTATTGCTTGTGTGATAGGATTATGGAAAAAAAAGAATAACATTAATTTCCAAGACAGAATTTATAATGCAAGATTTTATTTTTTTTTCAATTTGATAATTAATAGCAAAATCATACCCTAAATATAAATTGTATTTCAGTCTGCAAACTGCAGTAGTAATTAGGAAAGATAATGTGTACCTGATATAAACCCATGATGTTTTATATGGACACTACTTTGGTATATTAATTTTTTTTAAGTATTCAAAATGATTATGGATTCAACCCAACAGCTTAAATAGAGATTTGAGGAAAGAAAAAAAATGAAACCTATGTAGTACCTTACATTACTGTTTCTATTTTCTTTCTTGAGCTTAAAATGTGAAAAATGACAGTCTGCAAATATTCAGCCTAACACTTTGTATATTAGAATTATCACGATGAAGAAAAGTATATGAGTTGTAATACTATTTTCACCTTTTAAAAAAAACCTAACATTTTTTATATGAAAAGCAATAAAATCTGCAAAAGAAATATTCATAATCAATAAGAATACAAGGTATGGAATATATTAAGAGAGTTATAAAAATGTTTGCAATATGACTCAAAATGAAAAATACAGCAGGTTATGTATGGTTTAAAGTGTAATCAATTTTGAGGTTGTGTATGAGGATATAAATGATAAACACAAGTAGTAGCATTTTTAGTAAAGGGTGTTGCTAAAAACTACTGTATTTATGGTCCATTCCATTCTTTTATAGATCRTTAATGTAGAAAACAAACACAGCGTATCCATCTTCTCAGACAGTTTAAAATTCCATTAAATGATATTTTAAATGGAAATTTGGAGCTCATTTCATATTCTGCTGTCTACAAACACAGGCTGTACCAAAAGCACTGAGTGCAGCCTGGATTCCAGCAGGAGCTGGTGCCACAGAAGGTTCATTCAGGAGTGGTCTGGATTTGGAGAGGAGGTTGATGTTTTTTTCCCCTTTCAGCAAAGAGAGCTGCTAAATCTCTTGTGTCCAAGGCAGTGGTGGATTGCACGKTGTGTTCCCTGTGATTCAGCCTGCAGCCACTTTGGAATTGCCAATTGTAGCCCAACCTCGTTCCCCAATGACAGCATTTATCCCATCTACAGAGGAATTAGTGCAACTTGGTTTTTGCTCCTTGCCTAGTTGATACAGAGCAGTTTAGGTGCAATGTTCTCACTGRTCTGAACCTAACCCAATTGTGTTGAATTATATTAGTTTTGTGAATGTGGTAGCTATTTGTTTTAAAGCTCTGGTAAGCTTAACATAACCACTAATTATTTCTGAATCAGCCTCTCAATCTCATTTCATACACCTGCTGGGTTCACAGAATCACAGATTTTTTTAGCTTGGAGAAAACCTCCAGGATCATCAAATCCAACCTTTGGCCAAACCCCACCTCATGTTACTGAATGCCAATTTCCAGTTGTTCCTTGACACCTCCAGGGTTGGGGACTCCMCMACCTCCCTGGACAATGCTGAACAACCCTTTCAGTGAATAAATTTTTCCTGAAAACGATAACAATGACATGAAATAAGTGGTGTTTTACTCTTTTCAGTGCCTCATTTGTGCCTTTGAGACACTATCCATTTTCCCCTGCAAAGTCCATTGGTTAAGCCTTTGCTTTTATTGTGCTCCRTCAGAATTATCTTGTGGCCACTGGAGCTCTTTGCTGCTGCTGGGATTGGTCTGGACCCTGCTTATTTTTCTGCAATGTTGTGACTTTTGCACTAAAGGGTGGTTATGGGGCATAGCTCCTGASAGCAGTCTGCTGGCTCCTTCACTGCCAGGGCAGCATCAGCTCCAGCTTTGGGAAATTCGTGTGTTCCAGTTCYCTCCACCAAATGTGTGTTTGCTCCAAATATTCATGTTAGTTTGTAAGATTAATGCGMATGACTTGTTCATTGTTGTTTGTGTTCCTCCTCTCAGTGTGGCCCAGCAGTTTTCTGGTGGATTATTTCTCAGAACAGTTTTTACATGTCCCATATTGCTCCTTGAAACATATTTCTGCTTTACATTACAACATCACAARCGTTCTGAAATTATGCCTAAGGAGGATGGTTTTAAAATTCATTCCTGGTTGTTTGTCAGTGGATTTGTTGTAGTTTCCTCGTGGTCTTTAGTGGAGGAAGTAAGTGACAGTGATCAGTGAAGGTGGACAGTAAGATTTATAATGTATTTGTGCTAGCTGATTGCCAACAGAACTGGCCTTTCCCAGCGGTGCTGTACGCGTACTTGGAAAATCAATAGGGATTAGCCTATGACCCCCTTCACATACTTATACTGTGGTCTGCATTGCTTACCAATATTTCATCTGTTTCACTTAAATGCTGGTACTTACTCAATAATGTGTGGCTGTTCTTGCAAGCTACTAATTAATTTTTAAAATGCAGTATCACTTGAAACGGAGATAAAGCACACCTTTAGCATCAGAGGGAGAGCAGGGCAGCGGATTTGTGAATTTGCACTTGGTACCTTTAATTAAAAATCATGCTTTGAGAGATTAAAGTTATATATTCAGATTTTAAAAAGTACTAAATCAAATACAGAAGCCTTTTCRTGGTGGTTACCAACAAGCTAAATTATCAGGTTTGACCAGATACTTGTTTGTTTCACTTTTTGCCTGGGTTTGCTGCTGGGTTTTTTTGTTTTTTTTTTAGCTTTGCCTTAAAAATACTTGGTTTAAAGTTTGGGGTGTTTGTTTGTTTTGCTTCTCCTGAAATTTTTTAGGGAAAAATATCTTATGTTTATAAATAAATATATTTAATTGATATTGAAGCTAGGTCATAGTCTTGACAGTGTATTCATAGGGTACAAAAACCATGTTGCATTTTAAATACTAATGTGTTGAAAAGCTGAACAAATGTATCAGGTATTGTTTTTCCTTTGACTAGTTTWAAAAAAAGAAAATTATCTTGCAATAGTACAAAAAGAGTTTGACACACAGTGTCAAATTTCTAGTTTACCATACAGTTTGCCAAAATCCAAAGATAATGGCCTAAAGCAATTATTTTTGATGAGATTGTTCTCCCAATAGTAGGATTTTAAAAATTCACTGTTTCTTATGCAAGTGTACCTATTCCCTAGAGTTACTTAGAGTTTCTTATTGATCTAGTAGCTGGTATTTGAATTGGTCGATGTACTCTGTAACTTGTTTAAGATACCCTACCTGAACTATTAGTTTAAATAATATATTCATAAATTGATTAATCATTACAGTAAGAGTTATTAGCCGCATTTTTAGATGTGAGCTCTCCGCAAATGACTCCTGCTATAATAATCATGCATATATAAACAGAGATTCAGGTTTAAATTGCAGTACTCCTCATAATAATTATATTGCTAGTAATAGTATGTTTCTGCAAGAAGGAATCAACCTTTTGCTGTGTGGGCAGCAAAACTCTGTGTTTATTCAATGTGGATAAAGTAATTGTAAATATTGATGTGTTTGTAAGCTATGTTATGGGAAATGAGAGGAAAGAAAGAAGAGAAGATGTGGCTTTTGTTGGCAGAGGCAGGTGGTTCTAAGGCTTGGTGTGTGTTTGGGTGTGATCRGGTGCAGAGGGAGCTGAGCAAAGGGTGCAGGAGGATTTTAGGGTGCAGGGTGGGAGGGCATTGCACAGCCTGGGAGGGACTGGGGGGGCTGGACAGGCTGGGAGCTGTCTGACATCACTGTGCACATCTTGTGCCTTGCCCTCACCCTTTTACAACAGGACTAAAAAGAGACAGGGGAACTACCTAGCCCATAGATATTAATTAAAAAATGCACTTGAAGGGATGCAGCTGCCTTTTAGTGCTTGCAGAAGAGTTTGATGTGTGTGCCTTCATTTGCTGACACCTTGCTTTTGAAAGGTCTGTGTTGGTGTCAGAATACATCCAGCACATACAATTGCTGTAAATGGAGGGGAGTTGTTGTGGTTAAATTTGGAGCTTCAATTATGAGTAAGGATTAAAGTGTTTGCATGTTATTTTATTGTGTATATTTTAATGTGTATAATAGGAATGTGATCCAATAATGAAGAGTTCAACTCYTGTAACTTTCATAGCAAAGGCTGTAGCCTCATGTAGGGGTCAGAGTCAACCTTTGTGTGCATGGGCCACATCCAGAGCTTTGTGTTTTTTTAGGAAAAGAAATACCCTCCAAAGAAGGCTTGTATGTGCAGAGAGAACTAGGAAAATCTATTTAATCAAAAGTGTCAGAGCTCACTTTTTGAGCAGCTCTCTGGTTTACTCTGCTGAGTGGAGCAGAGTCCCAACAGCTTTAAACAATGTTCACTTTGATTTACTCCTAAATTCTATCACCAGATGTGAACACAGAGTACGTATACATGCAATCTCACAATCATGCACATCTTATCAAATTAATGGCATCTTTGAGTTAATAATCTGAGTGTAGTGTGGAAAATCACCCAGCTTACATTTCAGCTTATTTCCTGCATAAACTATCATCATGAGCCCTAGACTCTTGCATTTTGCAAGTGAACAACTAGAGGAGGTTTTTCATATTTTAGTTTGAAAGCCATTTTGTTTCACCACATGCTTTTTCCGCTTCATAAATTCTACTTTAAAACATTCAACAACCTGCTAAATTAATATATACTGTGTTCCTTCTTTAATGGGTAGGGGAACTTGTCTCACAGCAGTGCATTTGTTCAGCTCTGTTTTGAGAAAGCGCTGCCTGCCGTGTGAAGGACATCTGCTCACAAATGAATGATTGTGCTTTTGATTCGGAGCAGCACCTTCACTTTAAATGCTGGCTGCAGATGAAAGGAACAGATTGCTGTGCTACCACTTTTGTGAGGATTCCTCCACCCAGCATGTGGCTTCATACATTATTGAGAGCAAATCCACTTTACGCTACCACTCCTCGCTGCACTTATTTTGCAAACCTTATTCAGAATGCCAGCAAGGATCACTTTTCTACAAAGGAATAAAGGCCAGTTAGGAAGATTAAGCAGATAAATTATTTACAGTGTTTAATTATCATTGTACAGGTTTATTAAACTTCATGGTTACCTGGAAACCTAAGCAGGTGCTGGWAAAAAGTCCAATAAAGTTAAATGAAAAATGTTTTGTGTAAAATTAAATCCTTTTGTGTGTGCCATGTTCATATAAATGTCCCAGGTTTTATTGGTTGAGTGCCAAGGTTGACTTGGATTTAATGTTGTGATTATTATTTTTTTATAATCCAGTCCTAGCTCAAGGCTTATTATGACAGAAAAGACCATAGAGTTCTCTGCTGGGTTGAGCAGCAGTCTGTTGTACTACTGGGTGTCCTAGATGATAAACAGATGTACAAGGTATGCTTGGGAAATCTCAAAAGATTCCCTTTTTCTGGTATTAAGGACAGATGAATTTTGTAGGGAAAAAAACCCCCACAATACATTTTTGATTTTTCTTTAATGTTTATACTTAATTAATTTACTTTGTTTCTTTGTATAAATTGTCCTAGTTGGTATTTATTTAATTATTSAATTGAGGATTTAATTWTTTTYATTTTATTTAAAAAAAACTTAGCAGTAGAAGTGTTGTCCTCCAGGAACAGCTTCCACATCTCTGCATGCTGCTCACTAATATAAACTAATGAGCTCCATTAAAGATCTGCCCACACAGTTGCAAAGAACCACCTATTAATCTGTCATCTTTGAATACTCTGAGAAAATTAAGACCACCAAGCAACCGTGAATTCAAAAATGAAAAAGGCAGTACCAAACCTATTATATTCCAAAGATGAGTGCCAAATAGGTAGAAAACTTCTGGTGACTAAATCCCATGGATTTAGCTCAGCAGAGTAACCCAGGAGCACGACAGGGTARATGTGGGCTGAAGTCCTTGCTCCTTTTGGGTCAAGGGAGCTCTGACATGGGGGGATACCAGAGATTCTTGTTTTTGAACTGGAGTTCAATTAAGATCTCAATTATTATCAAAACAATTTTGCCAGGAGGTGTGCATTTTAATACCAGGTCCATTTGGTTATGCTTTGGATTATGATACAGAGAATTCTTAGGCTGTTTATGGAGAAGATGTTTTCTCCTGTGATGTTACAGTTTTGGTACATCCTTTTCTGATTTAATCAGAAGCTGTTGACCAGCTAAATATCCAAAGGGTTGCATTCCATGGCAGTAACAATCTGGATTAATTCTAGATGGGTTACTTCATGTGGAAAATATTGGAAATGTGTGGAAAATGTGTTCAGATTTACCTGGTAGAATAATTTTGGGTTTAACCCACAATGTGACAAATGTATCGTAAAAATTAATATCCGTGACTTTCATTGTTTTGATTAAATTTGATTTATGCCACASTAGAAAATGTCTCATTCCTGAGCCTAGCAATCAGGATTTTGGTGTGAGCATTCACATCTGCTTGTTTGAAATAGTTTTATGGTCTTTTTTCTATTATCACTTCAACTATCTAAAATATAATATCGCATTAAAAACAGTCTGATGTTGTTTGTTTGCTGGTTCTTTGGTTCTTTTTTAATAGTTTCCTTTTTATATAATAAATACCCATAGCTAGCAGAAGTATATGATACTTGATCCCTTTTTTCTAAATTTTCCTATTGTTTGAAAGGTGAAGCAAGGGAAGAGGCAGATTGGGGGCAGATTTCTGTGTATCTCTTGGGGGTGGAATAAGCTTTGGAGGGTAGGTTTTTTTGGATTTTCCTGCCATCAAGCCACTTTTTGTATAAATGACTGAATTCACTGGGGCCATCTCTGTAGAGGGAAGCTCCTCAGCTGCACCAGTGGGGTTGGAGAGGCTRTTGCTTTATGGCTGCTGCAGTTACCTTACATATATATAATTAGGAAGCTCACTGCTGATGGGGGTGTCATATTGTTGTTGAGAATAAAGAGTTTGTAACACTTGGGGCTATAGTTAGTTGGTGCTAATTTTTGTATTCCACTGGGTAGGCTTTGACAAAGACCTGTCATTTCCCAAATAAGCCATTCTTTTAAGAGAACATCCGTTGAAAGAGGCAATTTAAAATCTCCTTAAAATCTAGGGCATAATTAACACTATAAGGATACAAATATTAGTTTTCTAGAAGCTATTTCTTTTGTGCTTTATCTTGATGTTCAGTAACCTTTTCAAGGTTTTTTTYCCCCTTCCTTTTTTATCGCCRTTTGCAATTAATATGCAATCCTACATTTAGTATAACAACTGAACTGAACCAGTAAAAATACTAACTGTAGCCCACTGATGTTAATTGAAAAAGAGAGAAAGTCCTGCAGCAGGGTGGCATGGCTGTCTTCAGTGACAGCAGGTTAAAGATGTARGACATCTGTGTCTGTGAAGAGCTCTTTGGATCTCAGTATTGAGCCACTTTTAAGCAGTGTTCTATCTTACAGTTACTAACATTAATGGAAAAAAAAATCCAAAGTTTCTACAAAGTGAGTTGGAGTAAACACGTGGTGGCTGCCATCTCAGAAAATCTGATGGAAAAAATGATTATAAGTTTTGGATTCAATCACCTGCTGTAGCAGCAGGTATCTCCAAAGAACTTGGTGTGAACACTTTAGCAGCTTTCCTGGTCACAGGAAACAGCAGTTGCCTGCCTGTTTATTTGCTAACAATGTGGGAAAAAGACATGTGAAATTAATCCCTTTTATAAGCTGCAGCTGATAAAATAGTATATTAGGCTTTGAGCCATTATCCTTAATATTGGCTTTTAGCTATGTCTATCCCTTCCTTAATTGTATGAAATATAGTGAGATTTTTGCAGCAGGAAAAAAAAAGTCTTCATTAATGCTCCTGCTAAATAAAAATGGCACTTACTGCTGGGCTAAAACAGGAAAATATATCCACACTTTGGGTCTGAACGTATTTAAGAATATGGAATATGAATCATGAGCCATTTATGCCTATTTTAACRTAGTTCTGTGTGTCAGCCTGTTTTTACTAAGTCTCCTTTTGGGACCTCACTGTCTTTATTGATTATTAAAATTTAACTTTTTCTTACATTATTTGAAAATACCTGACCACATGGCTGAAGGAAACTATTGCCTCTGAGGAGACAGCARTGAAAATGGTGTAGTCTCAAATCTTGTATATTTAATTAAAATGGCTACTATACAGAGAAGCAGTATTCCCACACTGGAATTCCTGTTATTCATTACCTTACTTCTTTCTGGGAAATTGCAAATTTATTCTTTATAGAGCTCAGGCATAAAAGCTGTCTGTTGCACTAATGTGGAAAATGTTTTCCTATTACACTGTTTCCATGCAAATAACAAATTAATGCAGCTTGTAGAAGAATCTAATCACTGTAATTCAACATTCAGGGGAGCAAAAAATGATCATACTTGTCTTCACTCTTCCAAGAATGACACCAGATTTCAGTTTTTTAATGCATGGYCTATTTAGCTCATTAGTTTTAATATACAGGTTTAAAAGTCTTTCCTTGAGCAATAGCTTCAAAACAAGATGTTGAGCTCCCCCAGTCTGTAATGTCATCTCCAGATGTGGTTATGGCCTTGCAGCTCTCCTGCTATTTATGCCCAGTCTTTACACATCAATCTTGTGTTATATTACGTTTTTGAGAGATTTAATTTATGCAGTGGGTCATTACAGCTTTCATTTACCCCTACAGAGGGGCCCTAGGGACAAGAATACATTAAAATCCACTGCCCCCCAGCCTTCTTGGTGATTAGAAGTCTTAACTCTGCTGCTGAACACCCTAATTTAAARAATGGGTGAGTTTACCAAACTTGCTTCATGCCACAGCAGAAATCAGCAACTTCTTTAGACATCTTTAGCTGCTGGCAATGTCACCTCTGCTGAATTTGGCTTTCACTCCTTTTAAATCCTCAACGTGTTTTTAGAAGTATCTGCAGTCACTTGGTCTGACTGCATTTGTTCTTTGGCCTTTTTGTTGCTCTGCTGTGGACCCCTTGTGTGGCTTTTGCCATGGTTTGTGTGGCCTGTTTCCTGCTGCTGCCCCTTCATACRCTTCTTTTAGCTTCCAAAATAATTTACAGTTAAAAAAGTTATGATGATCTGTTGCATGAGAACTCAGCAGCTGCCCTCCCACAGTGTTTTGTATTAGTTCTACCTTGAATCACATTCAAAAACATAAAATAGAGAAGCAAAGAATGCTCTTTCAGTGGAGGACCTGATGCAAAAAGATCCAAAACATGGGACTGAATGATATTTTGTTTTTTGTCAAGAAGTGGGAAATGGTTTGAATGTAATTTTTATTTATTTATTTTTAATCTGATTTTTTTCAAATCCTGCCTTATATTAAAAAAAAAAAAAGTCTCATGCTTCCTTGCCTTTTCCCACACCAAATTAATTCTGTTTCTTGGTCAGAATTTAGTGTCAAARGACTGTCATCTCATTGCTTTTAACAGGCCTAATTCTTAGTGGRATTGTATGCACAGCTCCTCTTATGTTGTGGTAATAATTTGGAAAAACCGACTTCCAAAATCTAAGCAGTAACAGTTCTTTGGAAATGCAAAGTGAAATAATGAATGTAAATCTTCTCTARTGTTGTGTTTGAAAAAGCCAAACAACCCAAAAGCCAAAAGATAAACACATTTAAAATGCATCAAGTTACATGTTGAAACCTGATTGTTTGGTGGGCTGTTTCCAGTCTTTTATTCTGTATATTTTGTGACAGCTRTTCTGGGAAATCTATGAGATTAAATTTGTGCAAGAACCAAAAATGCCTTTTTTTTTTTTTTGAAAACCCATATTGCACACTTAACCACACAGTTATAAGATTTTAACTATATGTAACTTTTTAACAGCTCATTGGCTGATAAATGAAAAGGAATTCAAAGCTGAGTGGAATACAGAAAAGCAGAAAAACTTAGTTTCTGGTCTCTTAAGTCAGAGATTATATTGTCAGATTTTATGAAATACTCAAAAATGATGCTGTGTAAATCCTCATCTGCTGAGTCTCTCTCCTTTTATATTTGCAACAGACAGTTCAGACTTGGCAAGGATTTGTCCAAAACAAAATGCTAATTAAGATTTCTCACTCTGCTAACGAGATGAAGTTTAATAGGTTCTTCAGGCAAAAAGGATAGGTTCTGTCCTAATGCATTATATTTCTGAACTYGCAATTTATTCAGTAATTAACTTTTCTTGATGACAATGAAAATGCTAGCCTTGCATGCAAAATTCATTTTTGTCTTTGCTAAATGTACAGAACATGTGTTGGGTACATTGTACAAGAGATTGGCTGAGTGAAACTCCCAAAAACTTGAGGGAACAAAGTGTTTGAAGCTGTTCCTTTATTAACTCTATCAAATTATATAGCTGATGTGCTTTGGGACAGAGCAGCTTATTAAACTGAGGAAAGGAAACTTAGAGCAGAAACGCAGTTTGTGTCTTGTTGATGTTCCCTAATTCTTTTCAGAGATATAAACCTGGCATTTCTTCCTTCTTATAGTATTTCATATAATTTGCGGTGCTTTTGCCATTTCCCTTCTTTATCCTGAGGAGCCATTTA
This sequence comes from Cardinalis cardinalis, assembly GCA_014549065.1. Lineage (NCBI taxonomy): Eukaryota > Metazoa > Chordata > Aves > Passeriformes > Cardinalidae > Cardinalis > Cardinalis cardinalis. Next base: position 1,518,853 of record JACDOX010000061.1, read on the forward strand.
WTCCAGCTCTGTTGTATTTAGTTTATTTTGGGCATAAAATGCTGAAGTTTCTACAGGGTTACTTAGCAGRGGAAGCCATCCCCAGGTAACAAAAGGCTCTCCTCGAGTCCCCCCTTTCCTGTATTAGCAATTCTCTGTATTCAGTGCAATTCCTGTGCATATATTCCCATTTTATGTCAGCTCAATGCCTGCCAGAAGTACCTGAAATAAACTGTCACAAGTAACAGAGCTTTTTTAAACAGGACACCCTAAAATCAGCATAAACTTCAATCTCATTTCCTTGTGTAGGAGTCTGAAGTTAAATCCAGAATCACTAAGTGACTTGTAACATGTATTTCAACATCCAAAAGTTCATTAAAGTTTCAGTGCTGATCTGTGAAAAATAGAGTTTATTAACAATAAAAGCATTTGCAACATCAAGGCACAGCACAAAYATTAGCTTGGTTTTGCTGTGTAATATGTATGGGTGTGTAAAATGATGTATAGGTGAATTATCTATCACACACCAATTTTAAAAGGTGTTTGAGCTGCTTATGCCTCAGGGAGTGGCTTTAACAACATTATTGTTCTTGGCTCCTGATAACTGCAGTTGTTCCAAATTGGAATCCATGGCCCTGTGTGTGCAACTCTAAGAGCTTGAATCAGATCACTTTAATAGCAGTAGTGCCCCATTTCAGGAAATTCCCCATATGACATTAGAKTCCATATTCCTGGCATATTTATACTAAAATAAAACTAATTGGAAGAATATGTTGCCCAAACCATGTTCACATTTGAAGTCTGTTATTTCAGTTGTGGAGGGGTGTATATCCTGAGAGCATTTAAAATCTWTGTTTATTCTTTGTGGCTCAAGATAATGCTTTATTTAAGAAACTGCAGGATACCCACAGCAAATATCCAATGGACAGTCAGACTCACAATCAGCTTTTTAAGCCATTAGGTCAGCTTATGCCAATATGTTATTGGCAAAAATATACTTAATAAAGGTTACCTTCCCACAGCTTTTCTTTCACAGAGATGATTTTCAGAATTCACCTTAAAAATTCAGGCCAGGAATCACATATTTTAAATAAAATAATTGACTTGTTGATTATTTTTCTGTTGTAAGTCCTCTGTAGGGAGTTGTCAGCCAACTTGGACTTTTGTTTGTGTGTTTATWATCAGGTCATATGAATGAAGTAAATATTTCAGTCTCTATATCTTCCAGCAATTAAAAAAAATACCTCCTCCATATGTTTGCATATGCTCACTGTTAAAAGCTAAATTGTTTTTGTGAGAATACATAGAGAAGCTGGTAGTTCCCCCCAAAAAATTGTGTGTGAGCATAGACCTAACCAACCACCCTGCCCTGCTTTGTAGCTGGAGCTGAAGGTGGTAAGCTGAGTTTTTTTCTTGAACTTAAATATTTTCTTTAAGGAATGTTGTAAATGGATAATATGTGAGGGGGTTACCATGAGATGGTAGGTAATATTTTGTTAAAAATACTTCAAGCTTTGAGGCAATTTCATTCCTTGTGTTGACTTCAGTACTGCAGGAATGTAACAGACTGTAGATCAGAAAGTAAAAAGCCTCAAAAAAATTTGGGTTTACAGGCCAAAAAAGGCTGGTTCTTCATGTGGCACCTTTAAAATGAGACTGTCTGAGATCTCTGCTCGGGCTTTGACAAATGTCCCATTCTCCCAGCGCTGTGCCAGTGTAAGTGGCAGGGATTTCTTTCTCTGCCCTATGGGATGTACCCTGATTTCTGAGGGCTGCCTTTACCCCTCTTGCTGCAAACTTTGCCTGTTCTCATGTTGGAATTTGGGCTGGAATTAGAAAAGTGATCTCTACTAAGCCTTAAAAGCAGGATGTCTGTTGTTAGGCAGAATATTTTAAAACCATTTGAGTACTCTGAAAATGGCGAAAATTGCGAGAGGCTTTTCCACTACAATTTGTATTAAATATTTTAATCAATAATAAAAAAMCCCAGTGTTTGTTTTATACTCAACAGCAAATGACTGGATTTTAATGCTACAAGAAAYATTTGCAATGAAACTTGGTTACTATTTTTTATTGTCTGGTGGAACATCACCAGTGTTTTTTGCAGTGATGCTGTCAGTCAGTGTTTCAAGTGAATCAGTTTCAGTTAGACCCTGAATTTCATACAGGAACAATGGACACAAATAGGGAATATTACTTCCATTGAATTCATGGGGTCTGGGAAACTAACGGYTGTCTAGTCCCACTTTTTAATTTGTAAAATTTCCTAGATTATAGCCCTTCATTTTTCAGCTTTTTGCCTTTTGTGTTGGGGCTCCAGCATAACCAACAACCCAGACCCCTTCCCATCCCCTATAAATCAGGRTGTTTGCTCCTGACATCCTCTACCTGTCAGCTTAGGAAATATCAAACCACACCTGAACAAAGCACCCTGCAGTTCTTAATTACTGAATCTTTTACAGCTGTCAGTGTCTTTTAYATTCACCACACACTTCCTCTCTTCTTGTGTTAGGGTGTAACAGAATCACGTCTGGGTTGGTAAGGACCTTAAAAATCATCTAGTTCCAGCCCTTCTGCCAAGTGGTGGAGAGGTAACATTTATAAAGTTTTATTTTMTTTCTTTTTTTGTGTTTGGTCTGTTTAGGCTCTTGCTGCAACTTATKGGCTGCTTTTCTAAGTTTCAGATTTATATTCAGTTTGGAGTGACCTTGTTGTCTTCTCTTTTCATCTCCCCTAACCATGATAGCAAACCTCCCTTGTACTGGCATGGCAACATCTCTAAATGTCTCTTTTATAAATCTTTCATTCTCTTAAGCACTTCATGGTGAGGAAAATTGTCTTGCAAGCAGGCTTGCCCTCAYGGTGCTCAATAAGGCACTGCGTGTCTGTGTACTGCTTCTGAATACCTGGACTGAAAAGCTCCAAATTGGACATTGCAGAACTTGAAAATCACAGGCTTGAAAATCCAGTTAAGAGCCCTAATTGTCAAGATATTTACCCTCTGTAAATTGTGCAGTAGAATCTTTAGGGCTGGGAATGGAAACAAATGTAAAGACATTCCCTGATTCTGTAGCCTGTCACTGATCTAATTTGAACCCAATTTCAAGTGAGRATCACTTCAGGAATGGATAAACGTTAGATAGGAACACCACCAAATTAAATGGGAAAAGGAAGGAATTTGATGTTGCTTATTTTCTTGAAGGCCTTGGGATTTTGTGCAAGTTCCCTACAAAAGTGAATTTTCCACCAAATAGATGTTTATTTTAATCCAGAAAAGTTTCTTTAGTTGAGATGTCCACTGTTGGGAACAAAACCACTCCAAAGTGATTATGCCACCTTATTGCTTAGATATCCTCATATATTTCTTGTTATTCTAGTTGAGTACTACATTCAGACAGAGGTTGCCAATAAAGTTTATTGTAGGAGCTAAGTGTCAATATCTGTAGTACCCCCCGCCTAGGGTGCTTGTAATTAAAATGCCACAGATAGTCTGGGAGAAGCATGAAAATTTGATGGCAAATTGATTTCAGGTTCATCTTGAAATTTGTCCTCAGCTGGACTCAATACTGCTGGCAGACATTGGATGGCTTTTGTCAAAAGGGTTTGCTGGGATGAGACAGAGATGCCTTGATCTGAATATTAAATACAGTGCTCTGCTTATGACAGTTTRTTACTGCTAACATGTTCCTTTTTGTACACATTTTACTGAGTGGGGAATGTTTAGGGTGGCAGCACTCTATTTTACTTAGGAAAATACATTGCTTACAAATATTTTGGCACACTAAAGAGCTGACTTACACTRTTAGCTTCAAACCTAAACATGTAGYCTCAAAACTTCTGAATTCTGCAGATATCCCTAAGATTGAGYTGAGCTACACAAAGAAAAAGGAGTCTGATATGGTAATAGTCAAAATTTTGTCTGTGATGGTGTTGGAGGAGGGAAATCCCATGTAAATTAAATAAATCCTTATTGAAGAGAAAAAGTTCTTTTTATTTTCCTCAAATAGTTTCATTTATAAATAAAGTACATGGTGGAAATATAAAATACCTTTTCTGCTATCCAGTTARGATCTTATAGTCTAGTATAGGCCTTTATTTTTAGAGATCTGTTCTTAGCAGTAGCTTTTGGCTTTATTAGATATTTAAACAATCTCATGAGGAGAAGTGATTATTTTAAAGTATGTGAATATTGCCGTGAGTTCGCAAAATAAAGAAAAATATTATTTATTTGAAATATGTTCTGTCTTTCAGAAGCACATATTTTTGTTTATATTATTCCAGAAATAATTCTGGTTCTTTTTTGTAAAGCAATTGTACATGTTGTTAAACCCCAGTAGTAACTTAGTTTTTTTATTCATCAAAAATAGACCAGACACCACTTAACTGGCTGATGTGATAAGAAAAGGGAGATGAGAGTGGGAGAACTGGTGGGAAAGGGCAAATTGGATGGAAGCTGATCTAATGGGTGGCATCCCTGCCCACAGCAGGGGAACTGRAATTTAATGATCTTTAAAGTCCCTTCCAACCAAGCCATTCTGTCATTCTATGAAAGAAGAAAGGAAGAGATATCAGAGTGAGAGTGGTGGCTGTGGGCTGTGGATCTGCTCCCTGTGGAAGGGCTGAGTGAAGGTTTGTCATGACCTCCTGATGGGGGCATCTCCACTTGAGTTTTCAGCTCAGCATTGTGCCAGTCGTGCACCACAGACACTGAAGTGGTATAAAACCACTTGTTGTTTAATATAACTTAATATAACTTAAACTTTGGAAGCACCTTAATATTTCTCTATGTCKAAATCATGCAACCTTTTGCAAAATTAAAAAAAAAAGTGATTTTGGGCTTAGCTGGAGGTCTTTTGGTTCTACTCCTATTGGAAATTAACTACTGCCATTTTGATAAAAAATTAGGCCTGGAGAGTGTAAATTTGTTGTTTTGTTTCATTTTGATTTTTGGAATACCTGAACTGTTCACTCTGACCATTTGATGCTCTATTCATCTTACCCTTCTCCTCCCTGCAATCTTTAAAACTAAAATAATTCTCACCTTCTGCAGTGGAAGGAGACTCTTTTAGGTGCCTGAGATCCAAACTGAAGYATCTGATCTCATTTCAAATGGTCAATTTATTTCCTCCTTTCCTGACACAGGTGAAATTGTGTTTTTATTTCCAGCTATGATAGATTTGTTCACTTGGTAAATATTATATGGTACAGGAGTCTTTATTTTTTCATATAATCTTTGTTTACAAAGTCAATACAATCACTTGGAAAATATGTAGCAAACACTGCAGTATATTAGAATCTTGTGTATTGTGTTTGCTGTAGGTACAAATTCAATACAGCAACTCTCCAACAATTGACATGTCAAGTAATATATCAACTGTTGGTATATTACTTTTTGCTCATCCTATTACTACTTATCAAAACCAGCTCACCACCCACACTCCCCTCCTCATTAAGGACTATTGCTCCAGGAGGATGAGCAGGATCYAGCCTGGCTGATGGGAAACAGCTCGTGCTGTTTCTCAGGAGCCTTGGCAGAAATGTCATGTGTGGAACAGATCTGGGTCCCAATTCATTATCAGTGCAGAAATCACACAGAGGCAACACTGCATTTTTAATGAGGAAAATTATGTTCTTAATTCACTTGGAGGAAAATTAATTTAAATGAATGGTAAACAGTTCCCACTCAAAAATAGTTTCCCACATATAACAGCATAAATGTAAGTGAAAGGAGACTTCTGCATATTTTGAATTAACTTTGCTGTTCGTTCTGCCACTGTAGTTTTCATGCATGTGGTTTTTTAGCCTTTTCTCTCAGTTGTGAATTGTCTGGTGTGCTGTGCAAAATACAAGAAAAATGGATTGTAAATGTGAGTTATATCAGGTGACCTTTGTTCTGCTCCTGACCTCTTTGAGTGAGTTTAGCCTCTCATTTTTAGCTAACTGTGACTGGAAAACTTTCATATTTTACAGACTGTTTTACATTCATAGCTGAAAACTCTTGCATGCTTAATGTTACTATTAAAKACGAAGTTTTAACAGATTATCTTTTTTGGCCATCTTTCCTACATGCTTGTTCTAAATGTTTGTCCTCTGGGTTAATCATTTAGAGAGTGTTAGTAATTTTCTTTCCGTGGCACTAAGTTTGTCAGGTGAGCCAGTCTATWCACTGTGATGAAAAACAGTTGTTTTGGGTTTTTTTCTAGACAGCTGACAGGACTGTTCTTGCTTCCTTGCATTCAAAGAATTACGGAACACGAGTGCCAAGAGGTGATTCATGAATCCATGAGCTTGGATTCAAGCCCTGTTCCATCTTGCCCAGTGTTACCGCACTTTGAGAATTCACTATATTGTGAGAAATAAGGATGATATTGATATGATGCTGATTTATTAGAGGTAAAACAGCCTTATTTTTTATGTCATTCTCCTCCTTTCTTCTTCAAAACTGATGGGGAAAGTGGGCTGGGATTTCTTCTAGGGAAGCTGGAACATCTGCTTGTCACCAGACTGGATTAATGCCCATAGAGGGATGGAATGGACATTTTGAGGGCTGAGTAACTTTTCCTGCTATCTCACACCATTGAACCAGTATTTGGTTGAGAGCCCAGTTTCTRGAAGCTGGCTCCTATTATTGGTGATTTTATAGTTATATAAAGTTTATAGTTRTGTTATAGTTATAATTAATTTACTGGTTGATCCAGGTTGGAACACTTCCAATACCACCCAAGACCATAATTTTGCAGTATTTGTTTAGAAGTTTTTTAGAATAGTGTTTTTTCCCACGTCATCAAGAGTATTTGCATCAAAACTTWAGAAGGAAATATGGTGATTTACCATTAAATCTGAGGATACTTAGGTTCTTTTTCAGGCTGTTATGGCTTTTCCATGTATCTTTCAATTGCCTCTCAGTTCTTCATTCTAGACCCTCCTTCCTCTTCCAAATCCTATGAGAATATAGWATAAATATAATRTAAATAAATATAATATAAAATACCTAAAGACAGGGTGAGATGGATGTTTAATAACTGACAAAATGAACAGARAACTATTTACTGTTGTATTGCTGTGATTAACTGATACATGAAATACAGTAATAATTCGGAAAGTCCTCCTCTCCATGGTTCTATGTTGGATACTGAGCAATAGCAAGGATCAAAAATGCTTACAAAAGATTTCTTTTTCAGACATGTGCTGTTATTCCCAATAAATCTTCACGTTCATCCTTGTAATCACACTTGTGATATTTTCCTACAGAACAGCAATAATTAAGCTGCACTTTGAATACAATCTCATTATTCASTATACAAAGTCATTACTATCTTTGAGCCCCTCCCTGCCTTCAAGAGCTATTACATGACCTCCAGATCTCTCTTAGACTCCATGTATTACCATTAGAAGACATCCACACTGGGAAATCACTCTGTTCCTGTTTTTGATTAATATTTTATCAGCCACGAGAGGAAATGGTATTCTTTAGCAACACTAATAAGTAATTGAGCAGATGAGATGTCCCTGCTACTTTGAAAAAGCTGTCTGTAGAGGCTGTAAAAGAGCAGCTTTAGATATGACATAAGATACTAAATGGAAAAAAACCTGAAAACAGAAGGTGCTGTCTGCAGTGAACAGTCAGTAAAAATATCAGCAGAAAATGAGTAGTTACAATGTCATTGTTAGCAAAAGGTGGTCAGGAACACGGTAAAAGGGTCTCTTATTCAAATTGGTGTTCAGAGTATATTTTCACAGAGTTGATTGATCCATTGGCTTTGGATAAATTTTAAAGASAGTCAATGCAAACCACATGCAATAGACAGTGGGAACTGATAGTTGTTAAATGGAGAAGTTGTTCAAAGACTTTTTCAGCTGCTGGTGGGAAACACTGAGCAATGCTCTATCAACAAATATTTAGGGCTGGCATGTTAAATGCTTGTTAACTACTCTAGGGTTATGTGTATGAGCTGAAGGAAGCTGTAGGTGTGAGCAGTTGTCTTTTCAGTGTATAATACACCTGACAGATCTCTTGGCACACTTGTCTCTTTTGCTTGCTCTGATGGAAAAGTCCTCATTTAATGTTCTATTTAATTTCATTTTACTGTGTTTTCCTGGTTTCCTGGGTTAATTTTTCATGAATGGAGAAGCTAAATTTGGAAAGCCCTGTTGCATTATTGGCTCACAGAAATTCTATTGATTGATATACTTACAAAGAAACACCTGTGATGAATCATTTTATACCAAGATAAGTGAAGACACAAGAAAAAGATGTCTTAGGCATCTAAAATTCACTGTTTCTTCCTCTAACAGGAATATTTTATGCTCTTATTGGAAGGGATATTGTAGCAAATGCTGGCAGTACAGTCATGGTAATGCTGTGCTGATTTAAGATTTCTGATCCAGTAATTATTTTCTTTTGAAATTTTGTAGGAAATTTCCAGGTATGTGATGCTCCTGTCTTTGTATGCTATTGGTGCAGTCCTTTGGATGTTTATAACCAGGTATAACTTTTCAAGGTTAAATTATAAACTGGTGAGAATTTGTGTAATCCCCAAAACAGTAGAGGAGTATGATATTCAAGAGTAAATCCATTAGTCCTTGTGGTTTCAGGAACCACTTCTGCCTCAACCATGCATGAGAAGTTACTTGCTTTGAGTCTTTAAAATCTGCAGCCCTTCACYGAGATTGCAAACAAGAAATATGAAGTAATGGATTAACTATCTTGTTATAATAATTAAATAATGTACATAAAGTATGAAGAGTTATTAAAAAAACCTAGGAATTACTATTACTTTACTCCCCAAAGTGCAAGAGATGTGTGTGTATGGGGACTACTCTGTATCTTAACGCTAGGATTAATGCTAAAATGGACGTTATGAATTAATCATGGGATTTAATTTACCAGAATTATTTTTTTGGCATTGAGCCCCTGTAATTAGCATTTTAAACACGAGTGTTTTTGGTGATCTTTATGACAGTCAAAGCAAAACCTTCTGCCATTAATTTCTTCAGAATTGTTTAATAGGCAAGAACTAATTTTGCTACTAGATTTGAAAATGAAATGGGTTTGTTTAATGTGATGGGTGATAATGGCCTCCTTGAGTGTAAGTTGGTCTCATTTCTGTAAACTCATTTGATTTAGCATTCACTGAAAGCTTTGGAGAACTTGGGCAGARGGAGGAAAGGGTTTTTAATTTTCTTCCATGTGTTCTGGTGGGATGTTTTGTGCACACAGAGTCACGTTGTGTTAATCACCATGTGACTCWAGTGTCAGGTGTGCTTCAGCCTCTCTCCTGAAGGCAGGTTTGGAGAGGGAATAGGGATACCAACAGAGTATTTTGTTGACTTTATTAAGTCAAGTTGCTCTCCTATTGTCCTTAATTTAAATTTTAAAAAATTGCAGTTGATGATATATGTAATTTCCCCCCCCTTAATATTTAGCCAAAGATGCAAATAATTCATTTATCCCATATCCATCACTATTTCCCACTTGAGGTGCACTCAGCAGATTTATTTAATCATTTATTTAATTATTTATTTAATTGGCTAGCTGTGTGCTGTGGCTTACCAAGGGCTAGGAGCAGTTATTCCAGTGGCCACTAACAGCAAGTGGATAATATATTTTCCCTTCCTCTAATGGTTAATAGAAAATGAGAGGCTGACAGGGTTATCCAAGTGAGAAATCCTGGTTTTCCATTCATTTCCCCTGGGTAAATCATACTTTGTATTATACAGGTGCACCTGAGTGCCCAGCAGTTGTAGGTCAGATTCTTCCCTTTGCCACTCTTGATTTGTCTGAAAGGAAAACCCAATTCTCTGGCACTCTTGGCATGGTGGAAAGCATTATCCACTGCTGGGTGGGGATGTCAGCACAGTCTCAAGAACAGGAGTTTGTAATTCTCACCAGAATATAATGACTCGTTCGTTTTTTCCCCACTGAGACCCTGAGCTGTGTGTCCCTTGCAGGCCTGGGGATCTGTGCCTGGATGTGAGTGAGAGCAGGGACTGGGCTGGAGCAAGGCTGTGAAAACCCTGAGTGTGCAGACAGAGGCCTCCAGTGCCCAGCCACGCTCTGACTGCTTTATTCTGTTACTGCTGCTCTGCACTGAGCTCAGCTGCGTTCGTTTTCAGCTCTTTGGAGGGTACCAGCAGTGCAAAATGAGATGCTCTTTCTCTCTCTTCCAGACTTCCCTCCCCCTTAAGCTAATTTTCCTTTTATTGTAGTAATTAGAAAAGGGCTTTGATCACAAATTTAGTCTTGCTCAGAGTTCAGAAACAAAGTTGTGCTTGGATCTTGGGGATTTGTGTGCATCCCTCAGATATAAATGGTAAACAATTCTCGTTTACCCCCTCTCTCACAGGCATGTGAGAGCTCTGACTTGCAAGCCCTTACCCCGAGACTGCAGTAATTTCATTAGCCAAAAGTGTAATTACATTATGAGAAGAAACAGCAGTCTCAGATTTCATGACCTCCTCTGTTTTCTCCCCAGTGTGTCATAATCTAGATAAGGCTAAAGTTAGGTTTGGGTTTATTTATATATTTGAAAATAACGTGATGTCTCACAGCCATGAATTAGATACAATGAAGAAAATTAATCAAGATAACTCATGAGTTTGGTGTTTGTGCTGCTTTCAAATAGCATCCTTTTTTTTTTCCCACTTTACTACACCTTACCTGTTTTGTCTGTGACAGTTCCTGGAAGGAGAATTAACAAGAACAAGAGATGAGGGAAGAATTATGCTTCCCATTGTTATGAGAAAGAATTGATTAGTTGTAGTTAATTGGTGTGGGTTTTGAGTTGTAACTACACTACCCTGTGGTGCCACACACCAGACTATCCAATGACTGTCAGGGCTCCATGGCATATTGATGGAGTGACTTGCAGACACTTCCTCCTTTCCTTTAACAGCTTTTAAATCTTCTATTCCTGTAGAATGTTACAATCAAGTATGTAAGTATTTGYTTTTTTACCAAACCTGTTGTAAATAATATCAAATGAGTCATATTTAAAATATAATTTTCCTAGCTTCTATTGGAAGTGTACAGCCTTAGCATTTACATAGATATCCAAGAGGCATYCTAGAGGTGTTTGGTGTTTGAGTTAGTTTGGATAGAAATCTGGCAGAATCACTGTTTTCTACACAGAAGGTTTTTTTCATACCAAATTTGGCTTAGATTTTGAAAAGAGCAGGTCATCTATAATTGATATGAGAGTCTGTGGGAATTATGCTTAATTGTGGAATGTTCAGTAACTGCTCTTGAAAGCTGCAAAGTACATTTTGGGTTGCTGTGAGCCAAATTTTAATGACTCTCCAGCCCCAATGCTGCTGTCTAAAATTGAGTCTATCTGAGATAGAGCAATTTATTTTGTCAATGTGTTTTCCAGTGTATGTGTACATATAAAAATATATGTATATCTCTACAAGAAGCTCTTAGATTGCTTAGTTTATGTAGGTAAACACAAGATCTAAAATATTCTAGTTTATATTCATCCTAACGATCTTGTGGAAAAAAAAATCTCATTTTTATTCTAGAGAATTAGGAATCAGAGACAAGATAGAGCCAGGGCTTCCAGTCCCTGTAAATTATTAATGAAAAGAACTGTGTAAATACTAAAGCAGAAAAAGTTTTGATGTCTTTGTCCCTGTGCTGCAGCTGAATCACCTGACAGAGACAGCTTGGCTGGGGCAGGGCTTGGGTTGGGCACCTCCCATGAAGACCTGAAATCCATTGCTTGTAGCTAAAGTGATTTTATTCAGACACAGTGCTCAGTGCTGAATGAGGTCTGAGGGTTTATAATCAGGATTTTGGCTTCCTGCATTGGTTATTACTTGTCTGTTTTGAGAGCAGTTACCAGCACCACATTCTAGCCAAGATGGTATTTTGGTTTATCCAATGTACCCAGCCATTTTTTCCCCCCTGAATTTTTGGCAGGAGCAGATACTCTTGGTTTCAAAAGCCAGAGTTCATTATGTTATTGAAACCTTTTAAACATCTGCTTATTTCTGCTCTTTGTACACTACTGCATTTGAGATAACAATTGGCTTGAAGCAGTGAGCTCTGGGCTGCAGTCTGACAGGGAGCAGCCCTAATTCAGGATGTGCTTYATGCTGGTTTGAAGAAGAATGTGACCATTCTTGATAGACTGTAATCTTTAATGGATTGAAAATACAGCTATTTCATGTCTATTTACATTTCAAATCYGAATTAATAAAGCTCAAGTTCTTATATACCTGCCTATAGCTCCCAGGATGCACAGACCTGTTAAAAATATTTTTGTTTCATCTCCAAAGCAGTGCATTGACATGCAAGTGTGAACTGAAGGGTGTGCACCAATGCTGTGACTGCACCATTGTAATGAAGATGAAATGACTGTAATGATGACCTTTCTGTGCCTTTGTCTATACCATGCCCTTCTCTTTAACTGAACACCTTTCAAATGAACATGTTCTGAACTCTTGAACTGTTCATTCTGTTCACTGAGCTTATTGCTCAATCTGCAGTTTATCATTATGTGTCTCCAAAGACTTTGTGTTTCCTTATATTTGACATCTAGATGGAATTTTTCATAACCCTTTACTAGTCATAAATTGGATTGTTAGAGGATTAAGTTAATCTTGTTTCTTTATAGTAGCCTCAGATTTTTAAAGCCCTAATTTAGAGAGGTTTCTTTATTTTTTGCTCTCCAATCTGCAAGGATGGAAAAAACCTTAATGCCATAAGATTCTGTATTGCTGGAATTATTTATTTCTKCTCATTTTGAAGTGAATTGTACCTAAGAGGTACACTTGAAAAGTTGTTTTGTCATGTTTTTCCCATATTACTATTTCTKCCTTTCTATCTAAATAGCAACCTCTGAAAATGACCCAAAGCAGTGCATCATCAGATAAGCAGTGTGGCAGTGGATGGAATGCACAAGAATGTGTATTTTTCTTGTTCWGTTGGGAAGGGAAATAGGAAAAAATGACTTACCACTTGCAGAAAATTGTTGTGGTGTGTTAGTCATATCTTACCTTTTGGTTTCTTTATTAGAAGGTGCTCCTAACAATTTATGTACTTTTTATTAACCAATTAACAGCTCATATTAAAAATGAAATTAAGGCAACAAAAGCCAACATATTTTTAACAGTGCTTTGAATCTTTCTGTTGTCTAGTGGTAATATTTCAGGTAATATTCTTTTATTTAATTACTCCAAAGAAGTTTTATGCAGGAAAACAAAATWTTCTTTGATATAAATTCAAGCAATCAAAAATAATTTTTAATATCCTGAGAATCATCTAGCTGCTCTGTATCGAGTGGTGCCCAAATCTTTGTGGTGCCTACCACAAATTGAATTGTTAAAACCAGTTTATAATGCACAGAAAGCAAAATACTTGAGGCAAAAGTTAAAAACTTAAATATTACTTAAATACAAAGGACTGTATTTAAGCAGCACACATTTATTTCTTTAACAAATAAACCTTTYTAGCCTTCCCTCTCCGAAAGGCTCAGAAATGTCAGACTGGTCATAGAAAATGAAAAATCTTGAGTTGTTCCTTGACCTCTTTTATGATCCCTCCATCCCTAAACTCCATCAATGACTTGAACTTTGACACTGAGAATGGCAAGATGTAATTCTTCATCTCAATGTCATAARCCCCCACATTCTACTCTGGGCATTTCAGGTTTTTATTTGTTCATTCAAATGTAGTTCATGTCAGCTAGTATCATACATCAAGATTGAGGCTTTTAGAMACTCTTAGGTTTATCTAATCCTACCTCTATTTTTCTCTTTGGGGAAAAATTTGATGCTATTTGGCCATTATTCTGCTTATTTTCTTCTGGTTTACTCTTTTCACTTATTGATTGATTGCTTCAGTGCTGCCTAAACCACCCCAAAACCTTTTAAATATATTTTTTAAGCTGCAGATAATGAAGATTATTATAGCTATAATTTTCCTAACCTATTTATGCAGCTGTACCTGTGCAYAGTTATTAAAAACCATGGCAAAGGATAGGATTACATTAGGAAATCAGCTGTGAAAGGAGGACTGAGGGACAGAAGAGCTGAGTCTGAGCAGGTGAGGATAAGGAAGTGTCCTGTGTTTGTCATTTCAGCCTTTGTTCTAGGCCAGGAGAGGATGGCTGTGAGCAGAGACTCTGGCACTTTGTCTCYTGCCTGCTTGATGCTCTGTTAAGGTAGAGAAAGATATTACCTGCTGATATGTTAGATACTTCATTTTTAAATGATCATAAATTTCTGCTGGCGCTTAATAAGAATAGGTTTACAGTGCAGAGGAAAAGTGAATATACTGAACCAGGAGACTGCCTAGGGAAAGGGAGAAGTTATTTACAAAGGAAGTCTGAAAACAGTAATATTGCATATCTTGGAAGCAGCTGATAGTTGGGGGCATCGGACTGATTTTCAAAACAGTGTTGAAAAAACTGTTATTGGAAATGTTTCATCTATACTTCTATACCCAAAAGAAGTCGATTGTAGATTTAAAACTGTTAAAAGGGAAAAAAAAATGCTGAAAAAGATCTGCTTGTGGAACTCCTAGCCATGTAGAAGGCCAAGCACTTAGTAATCCCATAAATTAAGTATTGATAGTAAAGCCACACCAAATAGTGGAAAGTATTTATTAAAAAGTACTTTTGAAAAATAGTCCTTTAATTGAACKTCTTCCAGAACTAGTAATTTTCAGAGAAAATACTGTTTATTTTAATAGCAGAGCACTGACTGGTTAAATCCTTACAAGTCCTGCCCACCTCTGGTTTTGCCTGTTTACACCAGAGACAGATAATATGTTTGTTTTGGAAATACAGACTTGYTAATTGTCTTACTGCACTTTTCCATCAACCCAGCTGTTGATAGCATTTTATGACTGTATTTCTCAAAATTTTGGTGTAGAAGACACTTGTGTTTCAGTTCTAAATACTGCAGAGACTTCTCATATTACTAATATGAAACTAAGTGGCATTCACTGTTTCCAAAGCAGTTTTACCACTGTGACATTAATTTACAGTGCTGAACACTGTGGAAACTTTCATCAAACCTAAGAAGTTAGTTTTGATTTGTTACAGCACACAGTGGGTGTTCATAGCATATGTTTTTATTTAATCCTTCAAAGGGTTTTCAGGAAATAGCAGCTAGCATGTGATGAAATAATATCAAGAGACATTACCAACATTTTAACATTATATGGATCATTATGCTTCGTACATTTCGGAATTATGTTCCATTATATTTGTGGTTCCACTTTKTTCTTCCAAGCCACATTCTGCTTGGTCTTCTGAAACGACCCATGGCTGGGATTAAGGACAGTGGAGCTCATAAGAGCCCTGTCTTAACTTGTAAATGATGAAGTAGCTCCCTCAACAGATATGCTGGGTTTAGAGCAAAGGCAGAGTGAGGAGAAGTTGGAAAGAACRTGAAGGAAATGCCTCTCCTTTGGTCAGGAATGCATCAGTTCTGCCATGCACCTTCTGCCTTGTAGCAAAGAGCTGCACAAAGCTGCTCCTTGGTGTTTTGTGGCTCCATTTGTGACTGCTTGTTGARGTGTGATACAACTTGCCAGTATCTTGTAAGAAGGGAAGGAAATTCAGCACCTGAGGAGTGGTAATTAATTACTGATGTGGCAATTAGGTGGAACTTCTCTTCAGATTCCCTCCTAGAAGGGTCAGCATTAGAGTAAGGAAAAGCTATGAGTAAACAGTATAAATGTGACTTTTTTCATGTATTCTACTGCAACACCCTTTGGTAGTGCCACCCCATAGCCCCTGATGTGCCCACTATGGGAACTGTGGTGATGACTAATTACAAGTATTTTTTAGAAATTTAACTGAGATACCTTAAAAGCTTTGTGTTTCTTTAATCTTCCAAATACAATTCATCACATCTAAGATTSACATGCCTTAGTTCAGTATGTGAGCCAACATAGGCTGAATATGGCCCAATTCCTGGACTGTGCAGTACCAGAGCCTTGCCTTGGGGGCTGTGGTTTCTTGGTTCCTTCCCTGACCACTTGGCACTGCTTCATTTTCTCCTTTGCTAAGGACAGCTGGTGACATACTTGGTTTCARTGGAAAGAAAAAGAAAAAGTCATTGCATACATGGAGTTCTTTCCTCCAGAACAAGAATCTAATGCAGCTTCTGTGGTTTTGTGTTTTGTTTTTTGATGAAATATCTCATATGTTCCTGACATGACGTGGCTGTATGAGTAGGTTCATCTACATATCCAGTAGAAATATTCACAGGCTTTATCAACAGCTCAGTGAACAAAGGCAGACATTCCTTGGAGCAATGTGTGGACCATTAGTAACCCAGAAAATGCCCCTCTGGGTGACTGTACTAAGAGACTGAGTGCCTGTAGCTGTTACAGGTGGAGGAAGCTCCAGGAGCTCAGGTGGCAYTAGGCTGAAAATTACTTCAAGGTAATCTCTAAAATAAATTCTATTTTAGTGTTTAATGCCTTACATACACTGAGACACTGAAAGTGTGCTCTGGATCATATAATCTCTATTACTTTTACCCAGAGTATGACAGTGATTTGCTAACAAGATGGGCAACAGGGTAAAAGCATGGGCTGCTTCCTTTCAAGATTTTGTTTTGATTTTAGAAAGAAAAGTAATTTTTTTAAAATGGTGAACTGGTAAATGGGATATTTGAAGCTTTATTGTATTTAAAAAACAAACAAAACAGGGAAAAGAGACTCAAGTAGAGAGGGGGGAAAAATGCAGTGTGCATAGGAGTAGCTGTCTGAAATTCTATGATCTGAGTTAGCAGCAGGTCAGATTAGATGTTCACAAATAGCCTCTTTGGGCCTCAACAACTATAAATTTTTGAAGCACAGTGCAGGYTCCCCAGGACTGCAATTTCATTCTGACCTGAAGGGGTGAAAGGGTGAAGCCTCAGTGCCCATTCCCTGCCTCCCCAGCAGCCTGAGCCTTTCTGGGCTGTGCAGAGCTGACTCCATAACTCCTGGCACAGCAGCAGCATTCCGTCTATTCCATCATTTGGGCAGTGGCCACTCAGTGAATTCCAGCCCATAATGAGCAGGGAAGGTCTCAGTCCCAGGCCTGGCTCCATGAGCTGTTTCCTTGTTGATGGTCAATAATATATTTAAGCAGACTTTTCAGCATTTCCCTTCTTGCAGTGTTTCCAAGTACTGAAAAACYCCCACAGGAGAATTCTTCTAACTTGTCTGTCATTTCTTTGTTTTTCTGGCCATGCCAAAAATCAGACATCAGCTTAGTCCTGTGCCATTACTGGTTTCAAGAGAAAGATCCTCAGTTTCACCTCTGCATTTCCTGCCAGTCATTCAGTCACACTTTCTAGCTTGCTGGTATTTAGTCTGTACTTAAACAGTTTGGGCAGAAGGACTTTTTCAGGAGTAAGGGTTTTGCTCTTTAAAGCATCTCACTCCTTGTATGTGAAATTGTATATAGCAGCAAGATCCTATCTTGACAGTGTAAAATATTAACTGGCTGGAAGCTGTGGGAATGATGTCTTTAATGCCATCCAGAGATGCTGCTCCAAGAGAGAAATCACTCACTTGAGTGGTAACAGTTTTGTGCCGCTTTGTGACATAGAAGTTGGAAAAAATAAGCAGAGGCTGAGACTCAGGACCCCATTAACAGTTTCTGATGTGTTTAAGCAGAGCTGAGGCKGCTGTCTTGACCTTAGTAGTGAGAAGAGCAAATAAAAGTAAAGATTAAAGACATTGTTCAGGAGAAAGCAGGGCTTTGGTCAGTTCTAGGTCTGTAGTTCTTCAAGTTTAAACCAAAAGCTGTTTGGTTTGTCTTTCATGGGACAGGTGAGGTGAGGGTTTCTCTGATGATCTGGCAGCTCGGTCTATTACATATTTTTTTCAACCAAATTATTTTGTGTAATAACTATAATGTTAATGGAACTATATGTTATGGTTGAGTTAAGATTTGTCAGTTTGAAAATAAACGTCTTGGCTGCTTTTCGACATTTGCCTCTCAGCGTCAGTCCGTTAACCTGTCACACACTGTAATTTCATTAAAACCATCATTTAATTGTAAGTTAATGTACAGCTATCTTTTATAGAAGGGCTTTACATACTGCCTGAATAATTTCAATACAAATTTTCAACTGATATGATTGAAGTTATATGAAACACGAAATGCCCTCCAAACCCCTGTTTATGAATTCAGTGCTGAGAAATACGATACAACAGCCACATTACTGTGCCACTGTAACAAGGAGACACTTTTTCAAATTATAATAAAGGACAGAATAATGATTTAGGTGTCTATGTATGTATCTTTGTCTGTGTCTTGTATACCTGCAGCACTGAGATGTGCTTTGGAGGAGTTTCCATTACTAAAAGGACAATGCATACAGTGTAAGCTCYATATAACTGAAGAAAGAATTAAAATCTACATGCTAATAGCTTTAGTGCCAGTCACAAATAGACTTGTACTCCACATATGAGATACATAAAGCTTATTTCAAAATAAATTCTGGGTAGCATTCAACCTGATTGAATCCTTGGGAGCTGTGTTCATGTATTTGTTCAACTCGCACTCAAAAGCTTTTAAACAGAATATCACTTTTTTGTATTATTCATGATAATGTAATTCTTGCTTTTAATCTCTTCAGAATTTCATGTTAAGTCATGATATGCAGTTYGGAGAAATTTGGATCATCCATTAATCATAGGATCTGTACTTTTGTGTGCCTACTTTTGTCCATCTCTTAAATCAGTCACTTGGCAGCAGCAGAGATCTGGGSATAGTCCAAGATGTTTGACTGAAGAGGCCTTGCTCTTAAACCTGTTTCTTGCTACAGAATGTATGGATTTGTGTAATGCGTGGCATGCTGAAAAGAAAGTGATAGAAATCTTAGCATAATCATTAAATATGATCCTGTTAGTGTTTCCACTGGAATCATAGGCATGGACAAGGGTATTGAATGATGACATATTTTTAGTAGAATARTTAGCTAAAAACACCTGGGCTAGTACAAAAAAACATGACACAAAATGATGTAGTCAAGTATTCCCTTGTAATTAAAAGTTTTCTACCAATCTGCATACACCAAAGGACTGAATTAAGATTTCATAAAAAATCTAAATCTGGTATTTTCTAAAATACCAGATTTTGTTTTAAAAAAAAACAGAWTGTGTTTTGTTTTATTWTTTTATTATTTTAATATTCWGCGGATGTGGGAAGATRGAGGGAAGGATTGAAAGCCTTGGAGTTATCAGCTGTGGTTGGATTCTTTTCTTTGAAGTACTGATGCTGTCCTTTGAACTAAACTAATCACTTCTAACCATCTGAAGAGGTTGCTTTTTCTTTCTCAGTAAGCCAAATATGTCATTAGMGGCATATTTAAATTGATCTTTAAAGTATTTGTGAAATGTGTGGAAACTTAATTGTGTATTTTTTTCACTTTTTTAAAATTCAGTGTTGTTCCCTCTCCTGTTTCACTCCTTTTTCCCAAAAGGCTGATTTCTTTTTCCTGGACTCACTCTGACCCTTTCTTCTTTTGTCCTGTCTTCTCAGCTCCTTTCTGTTCCCATCCTAAGTTTTCCTCTTTCAACTTCAATCTTCTACACATTTTGTTTCACTCTTCTTTCCCATAAAACTACTTCTTCTGATTTTCTTTTACTCTACCTTTTTTTTTTTTTTTCTGCCACAGCTGTATTAGAGTAGYGGGAGTGAGCTCCTGCCTTTCCCACCCTGTCTATTCAGTCCCTTCAGCAAACTGCATCTTAAAACTATCAATGTGGTCTGTGCCTGCAATGCTGSGCTGGAACTGGTGACTTATGAGGTCCTTCTCTGCCTTGGGGATTTGGAGGTTTCCCAGAAAACGCTTGAAATAATTTTTTGAAACTTCTCAATGTAATGTATTTTTCCCTCGTTGGCTTTTTGGAAATTCTGAAAGCACGTTTGCTGAACTTTCCCACGTAAGCTGTGCCCCACATGGACATCTGTAACAGGAAACCTCAGTGAGAACAATTGGAGCTTGCTAAAGTTATGAGCAACTGTACTGTGGCCTGAAATGGGAAGTGCCAGACACCCTGAACTACAGACTGTGTCACCATCATTGCCATAAGTAACAAATTTTCATYTAAGGGACGGATAAAAATTATCCTATTGAGTCTTTTTGGTCCTAGAAGTCCATTTATGTCTGTTCTGGGTGACTGACTGTGAAAACACTTGTGTGTGTGCCATGTTATTTTTCTGAGAGAATGGCTGGAGCTAAAAATGTGTTTTTTAAAGAAGAGAAATAATCAGTTTTCTTTTCTATGCTCAAGCTTGTAACTGAAACATTATGTGGAGTTTTAGCAGTCAGGTTTCTGACTGAATCAAGTGTCTAAAGTTTGGGCTCACTGTATGCTGTTGGGAACAAAAAATTATTTGAAATATAAGCATCTGGTATAGGCATGATCTTTATGCGCTGAAACAGACCTAATGGCTGAATTGCTGTGTGCTCTCTGATATTAAAGGAAAAATGTGCTTTTAACCAGGGTTTTAGTGAAACCAGATGAGGCTATGGAGGCACAATGGGAATGATTATGAAAGACACAGAGACCCCTATTTATTGTGGTAACAAAGCTGTATGTAAATTTTGCTTTTCATTAAGGCAGAATTAGTTTAACCCCAGTTGTACAAAGGTTACTGTTTTCTACTATTTAGACAAACAACTTCCTACTGTAAATTGTGTTGTGATTTATATGAATTTACCCAGTCACAGAGATTTCTGTACAGCAAATATATCTTCCACTCAATCATAATAAGAACTTTCAAAGTAGTTGTGAAAGCATTTCTATAATTATACTTAGATTTTGATGAAGTCTATTATTGCAGGAATTCACTTCAAATATTCAGTWACTCAAACAATGAAAATGACTTCTCTGCTTGGATATTAAATTGTTAATAGTAAACAAAAAAGCAGCTGGTAGGCCTAGAATTCCAGGCACATAGTGCAGACAGCACAGTGACACAGTTCACCTGCTGGTGGGTAATGAGTGCAGTTGGTAATGACTGCACATGAAATTATAGCCCTTGGATTTATATTTACAGGCTGAACACACTCAGCCCCATTCTCCTGTTTGCTCCAGCCCAGTAACACTGAGCACTGGCTGTTTTGGAATRCAGGTTTCAGGCTCTGAAGCAAGTTCATAGCAAAAATGCATGGGAAGTCTACTTTTATTTTGAATTGGTGACTACTAATTGGTCAGTTGTGTGTGGATAATGATGTGAGGCCATATATATATATGTGTATTTATATATCTCTTTGATTTGTGTTTAGGTTTCTTTTGGATGAATTTAAACTGTAAAATATCCACTGGTCTTAGTAAAGAAGATGGAAGGGATCTTTTCACTCTTGTCGAATGACAGGAGAAGAAGAAATGGATGAGAAATGAATCACAAAATTTCATTTTAACATTGAAACCAACTTTTTRTTTTGAGGGTGATAAAGCATTACAGCAGTTTGTCTGGGCAGGTTGTGGATTCTCTGTCCTTGGAGTTACTGAGAACCAAACTGGACATGGTCCTGAGCAGCCTGCTCCAGTGCCTCTGCTCTGAGCTCTGTGGACTCAATGATCTCCAGAGGTGTCTTCCAACCTCAGCTGYTCTGGAACTCTGAAATTCAGAAATATGTCTATTTATCTACCTAAATCACTGAAAAAGGTTTTACATCCAATATCATATTGCTGCATATTGTGACACCAACAATAGTTCCACTTCAATTGCTTCTTTAGATCATTCTCAGAAGGATGCTGCACCTACATTAAACAAATGAACTTGAAGAACATTCTTCTTTCCCAGTTAGCCTCTCCCCACAGTATTCCTTATTTGCAGGCAGTTCAGTACAGTCATCATCAAGCTTGTCCAAGCTATACAATCTTMCTAAAAGAATTTACATTTTTGTTGGGGGCAGCTGTCAGTGAATCAGCAGTGAGCCACATCCTCTGGGACAGCAGKATAAATGCCTCTAAGAAACTAAACTGCACTAAAGAGAGGGGCAGATTTCAACAAGCAAAGATGTTTTCATGATTAAATATGTATTGTGTTAATCTGAGCCTTAGAACATTTCTCGTGTTTCAATTTAGTCACAATGGATTGTGGTATCTGCTGTGARAACTGTTGCTATTGCATTTAAAATACCCATCTATTTTAGATCTCTGGGGTTAGCTAAAGGCTAAATTCACAGATATTCTCTGTGACCTTGGTCAAGTCAGTTTTCCCATGATAAAATTATGGTGGTATTTACTTAAGTTCTCTGAGTGTTGATAAGAATAGTTCAAAGCTGCTTAATGAACCTCAGGTCCTACATTTGTSTTCAGTGATATGGAAGGTTCATAAATAGTCCAACAAGTCCCTGCTTGTATCCAAGAGAACCTAGGATGTGGARAACTGGATAATTGTGATCTATTTCTTCCCTGGGTTGGTTCTTTTTTGTTTGAGATCTTAGTGAACTTTGAGTTGGTTCTTTTTGAAAGGTTGAACCTAAACTRTGTCAGGACTTGGGACTGGCAATCTAACTAAACCTCCACACTCCATGCTCGTGCTTTTCACAATTAAATAAGAGTGCTTATCTTTGTTATATTTCTTAAATCTGGAAAATTTGGTTTGTTTGACCTTCCTGGTTTTTTTAGTATTTTGCAAGAACATGTTGATTTGTCCTTTATTTTCTTGGCACATTCACTATTGGATGCTGAATTTTAGGAAGTGAATTTCAATGGCATCACCAAATGTTGACGTGCTGCTGCATGTGATTTCTTGGACTGGCACAGAGCCAGTTGTTTTGCTAAGTTGTAGATATTATTTTCAAACAGCAAGATTTCTTTGTGGCATTTCAGAGTAATGGTGTARCTTAACACATTTGTGTTTATAATTTGACAAGCTTGGAAACATTAAACATTAGAGTTATTAAATAAGAGAGGAGACATTTGGAGATGTTTTCATAATGTTTTCTGACAGCATTATAATGAAGCCAAATCTAGAAGTATCTTAGTATCATAGATTTTTATTGCAATGAAGAGTCAAGAGAAAGAAATATGACATTGTTGTTATTGACTACAATGCATAATAAAGAAATAAATTATGCTAAATTTTTCTGCTTTCTAAATCAAGCATATGTTATCAGGACCTGTTATTGAAACATGGGGAAAGGTGGTGATGGAAATAATGCCAATAATCCTATTTTTCATTCCATTATATGAGATAGCATTTAATTTTATTTAACTTTTCATGTTATTTACAGCAGGATACTTGTTACCTTGAGATAGTGGGGTTTTTTTTATATAAAGTACAGAGAACTGTGATGGCAGGAAAAAACCCAAACAAAAAAATGTTGGGTAGCACAACTCCATGAGGCAGAGGTCCAGCCAAACCCTGGCTATTAATCATCACCGTCCATTATTTACAGAGGATTCATTCATTGTTCCATAAAGGTATCTAGAGGGTCAATTAGAGACAASATGCAGGATTTTTCAAAGACACAAGAGGGTCAATTAGGCCCTTCTTGTAATTTTCTGCTTTAACAGCAAATGCCAGCCTATCCTGCAACAGATACAGTGGAGGTTAGAATTAAATAGTGAGGATGGGGGTTTTTTTTAAGCTGTTACTTTGCAGCTGGTTTGAATTGGAGTCTTGTCAGTCCTTGATCAAAACAAAAGAAAAAAATTATCACTGACTTGATGAGAAGCACAGATTTGGTTTTGAGTTAAAGTACTGGAAGTGCCCAGGAAATATCTGAGATAAAACACTCTGTACTTATCACAGAAGTGAATAATTTCTCTGGAAGTACAACCAGATACAAATAATATTGCTAAATACTTCTGTTTAAAATTTAAAAGCATTTGAGGCAGAATACTGTTTGTAATAATTTTGGTGTCAACTGCTCACTTAAAGCTCCAAATCAATAATAGATACGAAATTTTAATATAAACAACTGCAGTGGCATTCAGTCAGGCATAGGAAGTTCTTCTAGAATAGAAAGGAATTAAATCTATATATATATATATATGCACACATACTTATTTTTAAATTTACAGACATATACACACACACACACACCCTAAAGCTCTTTCAAACTAGCAATCCATTTTAATGAAATCACCTCCCTTAGCTGAGGACAGAACAGGTCTCCAGCAGATTTTAGGCTCCTATGAAAATGTGTACCGTATATACAGTAGCTGCATTGAARCTATTTTTCTTTCAATTCCTCTTTCCAAGAGAAATGGTTGTTAGTTGGCAGTCTTTTCTACATAGGTCTGAAAATCCTGGGCTGTTATTTTTCCTCTAAACTTTCATTTAATTACATTGCCACTGTTTTTAATGCTGYTTAAGTCTGTTTTAACAGAAAGTAGCCCCTGTAACTATGGTGTGTTAAGTCTTGTAAAGATTTTTATCTTTACAAAGGGAGTTTTTGGAAGGCCTGAGTATTTGATGGGCTCCAGTGAGAGTAAATCTCGGAGTGTGCTGCATCAGTTTGATCCTCATCGTCCTCTGAAACCCCCTATTCTCTGCAGGGTTTCAGCAGAGAGTTCTAACTAATGACTCAGGGCCAAGTTCTGCCCTTCCATGCAGGCCTGTAATTCTCCCTGATTCCAGAGGGACTTGTGCGAGCATATCAGAGAACACAATTTCGTTCTTAGTGTGTGAAATTATAGCACAAATGGACAAAAGAATCTCATGCACATTCATCTTAGTGACCCCAAGCATGCAGGAACGTGATACCAATCCACCTCCTTTCCTCTTTGCTGAGCTTGTGCTGGTTCTTGTAGATCACCCTAATTCTTCAGCTGTCACTTGGGTCTACATCTTTTATATTGTTCTGTCTTCAGAAGTTTGTTGTTATGGCGCTTCAGTGAAATTAGTGACATTGAAATGAATGTTTCTTTAAGTAGCATTAGTAACAGACACTTGTAWAAGCTGGTTTTTTCCTTTCCCTGGGAAATGATGGTACATGAGCAGTCTTGTTCATATTCCATAGGGAATTAGTTTGCAAAGAGAGGAGACAAAGATAGATGTGTGAGTGCATGTCTGGGAAGTGGTTTAATACATCCAGACACACAGARAGGAGAGGTGGGCTTGCATCACACTTTTGCTCTGTGACAAATGGGAGGAGGGTCYTGCCCACATGTGAACAGAACAGGTCTCCCCACTTGGCATCAGTCTGTCTCTCATTCTGCTCTCAGATTTTACTTTTAGCATTTTACTTTTTGTCCCTTTCAGATTCTTTATGCAAGAAATCAGTTAATTATTTTGTAACATTTTCCCCCCTGCTTTTAAAGTTTTAAAACCTTTTCCAGTTTTTATGCTATGTCCTTCCACATTGAAGGTTTTGATTATTTTACTGTTCTGTTTTCAGGAGCAGAGCTAGCCTTGTTCTGTGGATGTAAAAATATGGGAGRTAACTCAGTGAGCTTTGATGGGGTTTTACACATCTTGATTACTGAAATACAGTTTCAGATCTTAGATGGGCACCAAATTTGCTTGTAATCCACTGTTTGTACTCAGGACCTTCCACTTTTTGCATTTACCTTGTGGGAATTTGTGTCATGCACGAAAACTCTGGATGGAGGTATTGTGTTTCTTGAACTGGCTGCTTATTAGGCCTTTGCATATTTGGTTTTGATTTGGGATGGATCTGGCAGCTTCCCCCTTCTGTTTCAGCCCTTGGCAGATATATTTATCTTCTAGAGCAGTGTTATGGAAGAATTAACGTTCCCAAAACATGTGTTCAGGGACTTTCTTTGCTTCCTGACAACTCTATCCAATGGACCTTAGCATTTTTTTTGTGCTTTGATTACTACTGTTTTTCACCAATATCGAGCTYGTTTAGGTGTATCTGAGGAATCTCTGATATCTCCAGTGTTACACAGAATTGACTGGTGTTAGTGCATGGCCTATTTTTAATTTAGTAACTTTAATTTCTTGGCATGCTGCCATTCATGCTCTAGGTCTCAAGCATCTGACTTAGTCAAACCCTTGAATCTCTGCTTTCATTTCAGGTTTTAAAAGACATCTTGGTGCTGTAGCACAAAGCCTATCATTTATATCTCCCACAATGGTTTTAGTATCCACTTTAGTTTTGGATTCTGCTCAAGACAGAGCAGAATTTATATTGCAGCTCATGCAGCAGTTCTCATATAATGAATTGTGTTGTTTATAAAAATTCCTCTTTTCAAATTGTCTAGGAAGTCTTCAGAAAGCTCATCACTTACCCAGAGTTATTTCTGAAGCTATTTGTGGAATCACCATGATTGTCTGGGGAAATCTAATTTATAATTTTGAACATATAATTTGTACATCACTYTCCAAAAGCTTTCTTTAAAATCTGTTTTCAGATATGAATTGGGATGATTGGTGATATTAATTTTGCTTTTTTAACCTGAAACTGTAGTTGAACACATAATCCACAGTGATTTATTTTTACATAATATTCCATTTTCCTATTTGTGTAATATCTACAGGCAGATAGTCATTTCCTCAAGCTGGTTCATTAATTAGATTTATTGGATGGATGTCCTTTGTTATTGTTTTGTAACTTATGTATTGATCTCCATTATGTGAAATTCTCAGTCTTTGCTGTTCACTTACAGTTGGACAGGAAACTCCCATGAATGTCTGAATTCAAACATGAGGATTTGCACATGCAAACTGTCCTCAAGGAGCACTTGGGCATCTCCACTCACTGGCACAGTTATGAAGTGTTATAACTTCTGTATGACTGCAACATCTCCATCCCCAGTGTGTTGCTTTTAAGCACTGTATTGGTATTTTTTTTAATTAGTTGCCAAATTAAAATGAAAAATTAAACCCAAAAGCTTAGTGTGTAGTGATCCAAAAGAAGGTAAATTGGTGCAGGGAGATGACTCACAGCTCTTCATAGTCTCGATAAACTTCAGGTGAGCTGRAAATAGAAACCACATCATCTTTTATGCCTGTTTGGACTATTTATAAAACAAGGATCATAATATTGACTCCTATTTCTTTCACAAAGGAGAGCCCCTTGGGTAAAGGAAAAGAATTGTCATTCATTAGAGTAATTTCCAGTGAACATAGGGAAGGTACCCAGAAATGGCTCATTCCTGGTTCCTTGCTGTGACATCCATGGTTGTGTTCAGTCCTGATATTTATTTTCCATTTCAATATGACRTAACTCAGTTCTAAAAGAAAGGTAATACAAAGGTGATTGTGTTCTAAAACTACACTGCAGCAAGCAAAACTCTCAATAGATAATTAATTAATTAATTTCTTGTGTTGAATTGATTTAGTCTCTCCCAGGGCTTTTCATGTTCCATGTTTTATCCACAGGAGGTGTTGGGTCTCTGTGCAGGCACATTTTGGCTGCCCATGCTGTGCTCCTCTTTCCCACAGTCTGTCTCTGGTCAAGGTATTTTATTTGCTGGCTTTGAAAAAGTAAAATTGCAAAACTCTTCCATCAGAGCTAGAACTATGCAGGTAAAAATAAAGAGGATGAAGAGGTACCACACAACTATTGAGCCTGCTGGAAAACTGAGTTTTTAACTGCTACATTAARCCTTTGTATCCACTCAAGTGCCCTTCACCAGCTACCTGCACATTGCTAAAATCCTTCACAAACACTTTTTTATGGTCAGATTCAGCCACTCTGACGTGGGCTGAGAAGCACCATATGCTTCAGGTAACCTCTCTGCAGCAGTTGCCAGTGGGACCACTTTTGTAACTGCTCACCAATGTGAGCAGAGGTTACACAATCTCACCCATGGTGAATAATAATGTCAAAGAGCCATTAGCAGTGCAGAGTGACAAAGTGTGGAGAGATCCATCAGCTCATCCCGTGTTTAATGAAACAGAAATGAACATCGTATTGCCCTTGTTTTCTGTCAGAGTTTCCAGGTCTCCATGAGGCTTATTAATCTTAGGGTGTAATGGAAAGTGTGTTGCTATGTTACACAGGACAGCAGCCTTTGTGCTTGCAGGATTGAAGGTGTTATTAGTCTTTGTCTTATTTACATGCTGCACTGGGGTGCGTGCTGCCCAGGCACAGTGCAGAGAGGAGCTCCACAGTGTTTGTGGCTTTCTGAAGTGGGTTCTAATGCATGCAGCCAGATGGCTCCATGGCAAGTCCTTTTAACCTGAAGTAATGGTCAGAAACCTCCTTTTGAGAAACACTGACAACACACAGTACAGACCTTGTATTTGCTGCTACAAAAAAWAGCAAATAGATTGGATTTTACTGCRCCCCAAAATGAATGTTTCCACATTGCTGAAGGTGGGCTGTCAGGCTCTCAGAAGTAAAAAAGGAATAGGTAAATGGTATTATTCTAAAATACCAATTTCACTAAGTATATAATAAACTTTCACTGTTGYTTTTATTCTTTAAATAGAGGGCCAATTTCAAATAAGCTCTGTCAAAAACAATCTTGTGTTTACACTTGAGATCTAGTTACTGTCATTCTGTATTAGCAAGAAAAAAACCCCAAGAGCTGTTATTCCTGTTAGGAAGAATTCTAGCTTCTAGGGACAGAAAAATAACCCAAGTTCATAGAATCACAGGTACACAGAACATCCTGAGCTGGGAGGGACCCACAGGGATTACTGAGTGCAGCTCCTGGCCCTGGAGAGGACAATCCCACCCCACACTCCTGAGAGAGTTTTCCAAATGTTCCCTGAGCTTTGTCAGGCTTGGGGCTGTGCCTCCTTCCCTGGGGAATCTGTTCCAGGGAAGAGCCTTTTCCTGATCTCCAGCCAAGCTGGACCATATGGTGACACTTCATCTGGAATGTGCCACTGAAATGAGATTCTTGTGCCTTATTTTCAGCATGTGTCACTTAGCAGGATCTTTGTGCAGGTTGGGGATCACTGGGGATGAGAAAGCATTACAAAATGGTGCTTCTGAGAGTTGGAAGATGGCACATCTCTGAATACTATTTTATATTTCAATAATAGTAATGATAAGGATGTTTTAATTTTGCTTAAAGAATTAGCAGCCCAGTGACATTGCAGCTTTTTTGACTTGCACAGCTTTGGAAATTTGGAAGACCGAACAGGAATATCATGTGTTTATTAGAAGCAGTGGAAATATTTGCCTTTGGCATATCCATTATGTAAGCAACTATTTTTCTCCTTTTTTTTTGTTTTTGCCTTTTGTTTTCCAACAGACTGTGTTTATCAGCAAGGTATGTGTTGATACAAGTTTTATAAAGAACAGGCTGTGTGTAGACATTGCAGCAGCGCTTCCTAAATGTTTCTGGAGTGGTTTAGGTTTGGTTAGAGCCTGCTGGAGGCCTCACAAGGGCTCACAAAACCCCAGGGCTGGGAATTCCCCCCCCTTCTTCCCCACAGTGACAGGCACAGAGAAGGATTTGGGCTGAGGGGAGACTTGCAGAATGCTGGGGCTGAGATGGGAGAGGAGCTAGTGGTAAGAACAAGGATGTGCTGGGTTTTCTGCTGGTTCTCCCTCCTGGTGGATCCACTGTCATCCCCCTTATCCCGGTGCAGTGTCAGCAGTAACAGTGCTGGGCTTCTGTGTGCCATGARTTGGGGACAGACAGAAAATGTTGGYGGCCTCAGCTGGCTGCTGCYKTTGGCAGTTGTGCTGTTTCCCTGTGCCTGTGTTGGCCAGGGTGCTCCTTCTCCTGCAGAGCAGTTGGTTTTGTTCTGCAGGGAGTTCTGCACCTTTCTCTGAGCAGGAATTGTGCAATTGTGAAATAATTTACATTGAGGCTTTGTGAAGGCTGACTTAGAACTGAGACTAAACAGAGATAAAGAATAAAGTAGGGATTTATTAGGAGGCCTCAATGGGTCCACAAGAGCCCAGCCAGGGCTACACCCAAGATGAACCAAAATGGCCCCAAAATGCATGACCAGTCATGGGGTCTCTCACTTTTATAAGTTCTGCTCCGTTTGCATCTTGCAGTTCATTGTCCACTTACAGCTTTAGCCCCTGCAGTCCCATCCTGCTTGTTTTTCTCTCTCCAGCCCGTGGTGTTTGTGCTCTTGGGCCTGAGATTTGGATCATTTGTCCTTGGTCCCCAGCTAGAGAAGGAATTGTTTTGTCTCYCTGCTCTGTGCAGAGAGCTCACTATCCCTTGTATGAAGCCCAGATCCAAACACKAAAGCAGCACAGAATCTGAAAAATATAAAAGCTAAAACCTGAGGCATCAGCATGACATGCACTTTGCCAAATTTTGGAAATTGCCGTGTTTGAAAAGGGACGCCTGATGTTCTCAGTGCTGCACTGATTAATCACAGTTAGGGACCAAATACAGCATTTTTATCAAGTTTCTAGTGAGGAGCAAAATTAGCACTTCCTRAAGTGATGGGAGCAATTCCATTAGTGAGCATTCCTATTGAAAATGTGGAATTTCTTTGCCATTTCAGAAATAATTCTCACACTTGTGAAAATGTTCTTATAGCTGTGTGCAAGTTGCCTACAAGAACATTGCTGCTAATTTGCATACCAACAGCATCCTGTTAGGAGCTAATTACATTTTATTAAAGAAATATTTTCCTGGTGTGGTTCCAGGTTAGATAAATACTGATGTAATACAATCACAGTTTAAACTACACATGAACCTATCTGTGTATTTTACTGAAAATAATTTATGGGGGCAAATCTCAGAAAATTGTCATTACAGAATTTGAGTTTTAGGGACTTTTTTGCAGCTTTCTCAGCCTGTACTTACTCTAAGGAGCGTTAATGCAATTCTACAGGATAGTGCAACTCTCTTCTTTGCCAGTGGTAGAAGTAACTGATGGCAAGTGAATGTTTTTACAGCAAATGAATACCTTTAAAGAAAGATAGTAAATTATTCTAGGGTGGAAGGAACCACCATATTTTCAGTCACTCCAGAACTGCTCCCACATCAGAGGGGGTTGTTAGATAAATACTCGCAGGTTACTACCAGGGCAGGGAATCCCTTTCATTCTCCATCACACTGAACATTCAGTTATTCCCTACAGAACAAATAGCAAATTACATCCTAGCTGCTACCTSAAGCTCACAATTTCTGTCTTGCAGCCTGCCTCTCCCAGAAAAGCCTCTAAATGGCYGTGCCAAAGTAGCGTTCTAGCAATAGGGCTGCGTTTTTTTCCTGTTTTATCTTGTATGAAGTAGCTACTAATTGAGAGATAAAGTAAGTGAGGATGACCCTTCTGGCTGGTGGTTGTGCTGTTGCCTGGGAAGTGGGTCACTGGGGTTCAGCACCTGCTGCACTGAGACTTTAATTACTTACAGAAAGTGGAATKGCAGGAGGAGAGGAGCGAGCAGCCCTCAGCCACGCGCAGCTACCGTGTTCCAGTCCCCCCAGGCTGGGAAGGGAATTAAACCAGGTTACTCCCACCTYGCCAGTAAGAGGCAGATGCCTCTGACAGAATTGTGACTCTAACCTTGTTTTCTGATGGTTTTCTAGAAAAGAGCCAAACACAGAATGTTTAGTGTGAATTCTATAGTGGTTTTTCCCCCCTGAAAATTTAAACATTATAAGGGAAGTTCATTTAATAATTAAAAAAAAAAGTTCAGCATTTCAAAAAAATTGTTTTATGAGAACCACCTTTTATTTYGTTTTCTTGTGTCAGCTAGAAGAAGCTCAATATACTTCAAATCTGGTCAATGAATTTAGGTACAGGTAGTTTGTACAATGTAATTTATATTCTGTGCATCACTAACACACCACATACTTAAAATGTAAATTTATTTATAAATATGCACATGTACATAGTATATGTTTTTATTATTTTAGATTTATGTAAAATATATTGATGTCTAGTAACAATAAATCGTATAAAATTACTGACAGATTTCTGTTGAACTGTGGCCAGATGTAGTAACCTCTGAGGAATTTCCTTTTTCTTCATCATTGTCTCTTTGCTCCTTAATGTTAAAAACCTTTGTTTTTTCCCTTCTCTTTAAAAACATTAACATTATAATAATTTTTTGGAAATAATGTAAGATATCAATATGTGATATATTTCACTGCTCATAAAAGTAAGATTTCTAGATAAACAGCAATAGAAATATTTTTGACTGTGTAAAAAAATCAACAATTTTCATAAGGTTATCTTTTTACTTCTCTCTATATACAAAAACTATATTAAAATAGATTAAACTTTGCAGAGTAAAATGCAAACAGAAAATTATTTTTCATTTTTCAGTGCAAGCACTGGATTATCATTTATTTATGAGACCTTTTTATAATCTAGAATATATGGAAATCTTTTCTTGAAGCACAATATAATATTGAATTGGGAATGTTGTCTGACAGTTTGCTTCTTACAGTTGCAKAGACTGATTCCACTGGATGAATTTTTTAAAGAGGCTCAATATACTCTGTGTTTTAAAGGGGGGAAGTAATCAGGGTAATCTTGAAGAATCTTTTAAACTTGCCTTTTCTCTCCCTTYGTTCTTCAAACAAACTTTGCACAAAAGACTGAGCTGTAGCGGCTTTTGTCATCAAGGAAAATATTTTTCACTGTCCTGGTGTATCTGCATTCAGGAGTTCACTGATGTGGCCTAAACATGCTCATTTCTACTGTTACTCTCACACTCATTTCTACTGGTTTTTATTCTCCTAAGGGAACCTGATCAGAGCAGAGGGATGGATTTTAATCAGACTTTGAATCTAGTGGTAAATGGGTGGTGCAGCGTTCAAAGGGTTTGTTCCTTTTTGTCTGAGAACGTAAGGTAGAAGTCAAATTAAAAAGCCACTCAATCCCCCAGAAGTTGTCATCCCTCAGGACAGCCCCATCTCTTTTTGGGGTKGGGTRGAACTCCCTTTGTTGTCAGGACATTCCCCTCACAGCATCCCCCTCAGGACGCTGTGCTCCTCCAGTGGGTGATTGGAGGGTCCTTGACGARTCTGGCTGTGACAGCAGATCTGTGCTCTGAAACTGTTGGAAATTCCAGTTTGAATCACAAACCAGGGGTCAGCTGGTTGATTTTGTTTTCCTAAAAAATCCAGTGTAAAACAGGCCCTGTGCAATGTGGGCAGGTAAGGCAAAAACAAAGGGTGGAACAAAAGGTGCAGAGTAGAACGTCTTTATTATGAATAAAGTGATCTACAACAGAGTGCCTTGTAATTCCATGGTTTTGGTATTCATAAATTACAGTGACAGAAAGATGTAATGCTAACCTATTCATTTAGGTTGGTATGAATTTTACATTAAAATGCTTACAGTTTTTATACATTAAAAGAGACCTTAGAGAGAAATGAAGCCAATTAAGGAGAAATAAAGACCTGTGTGTCTTTCTGTATGTATACCTTCATCTAAATGCAGTTGTATAAACAATAGAAAATCAAGGTATTTATGCAGCAATTGCTGTTCCCTTTCCCTTCCTCAACAATTACCTGTATGCTAATGATTTTAATTTGAGATTTA
Source organism: Cardinalis cardinalis (assembly GCA_014549065.1). NCBI lineage: Eukaryota > Metazoa > Chordata > Aves > Passeriformes > Cardinalidae > Cardinalis > Cardinalis cardinalis. The sequence continues at coordinate 1,552,152 of JACDOX010000061.1, forward strand.
TATGGAGAGAATAGCATCTATTTTCTGCAGAGAAACACCATGACAGAAAATAGTTTTCTCTGAACTTGTTTAATGCTTAATGCCTTGGTGTCCAGATAATAAAGTATTTTGTAATTATTTCAGACAGACATGCTGCTTTCATCTTTAGCTTTCTGTTGCATTCTGTTGTACTGAACTCAGGAACAGGCTCTGCCAGTCTCTGTTTTAGTTGGTGTTTTTATGTTGTCTGTAACAGAGCAATGAGAAGTTGTTTTTGGGACCAGATGAGCACATATATACAGCATTCTTACTGCAAGGAGAGGGAATGTGGGGATATTCTTTATATATAGAGTAAAAGCTTTTACGTGCTGTATCTAAACTTTCTAGGGAAGCTCATTTCCACATAGGTTCCGTGTGAGCCGATTTCTTCCCTCCAACCATGGCCAGTGCCGTATGCTTCAAACAGGGAGGCTGCAATGTAATCGACCCCCCCGAGTTCATTTCTGCAGAGTGTAAGCCGAGCTGCGGAGCCGGAGATAAGGCCGGGTTTGAGCCGGGCTCAGCGAGCGGCTCTGCCGGAGGAGCCGCGCTGTCTCCCGGCGCTGCTGCCGCATCCCAGCGCGGCTCGAGGAGGGGACACGGTGCCCTGGCTGTGCCTCCGGGGTGACCTGGCGGCCCGTGGCTCCTCGAGGGGTACGGGGGGCACCGGGCTCGTGTCGTGGTGCGGCTGCAGAAGGTGGAGCTGCCTCTGCTTCCCTTTCTCTGCCCGCTGCTGGCCCGGCACGGGCATCATCCCTGCACAGGGCGACATCCCTGCACAGGGCGGCATCACTGCAGAGCATCCCCTGCCCAGGGCATCATCCCATGCCGGGGCCATCATCCCTGCACAGGGCGACATCACTGCAGAGCATCCCATGCCGGGGGCATCATCCCATGCCGGGGCCATCATCCCTGCACAGGGCGGCATCCCTACTGCCCGGGGCCATCATCCCTGCACAGGGCGGCATCACTGCAGAGCATCCCTGCTGCCCGGGGCATCATCCCTGCTGGGCATCCCTGCCGCAGGAATGGTGGGGATGGAGCCCTTGCAGTGCCCACACCTCTGTTATACCAGGCTGGGCTCTGATTTCTGGCTGGAGAAACCCCCAAAGCTGAACCCAGCTGGTTTCTGACAGCTCTGCTTCWCCTCACTATGACTGTGCTGTTTTACCGTCACAGGAGATGACAAAATACAGAGTTTGGTTTGAAAGAAATAATCTGCAGAAATCAGCCTTATGTAAGGAGCTGAATAAATTTTAGACCRAGTCCAACAGAAAAAAAATCACATTATGTGAAACACAGATAATTCTGGAAGTCCTTCTCCTGTTCAAATTGTGTGTTTTAGAAAAACACCTCGTGGTACATTTGGCATTCTGGTCATAGAAAGAAAGAGCTATTTGTAAAAAGTTGCATATGGTCATCTGAACTAATTGCTAAAACGACTCTACATTAATTGGATAATTAAAGATTGTGAACATGTGGCTATTGTATTCCTTGGGCATTATGCCAACAGTTTCTGTGGCTGGAGGAAGGTCTGTTAACATGCTGGATCCTTTTTCAAAAAAATAAATAAGCAACAAGGGTCTTAAATTTAGATTAGAAAAACTTAGTTTTTTTTAAATGGAGTTTTAAAACACATTTATGATTTCCATTGTGTTTGTTTTAATACTTTTGAACGGTGGCAACTTTGATTTTTTTAGCATCCATCTCACAAATTAATAGTATTGATTTTTGTTTTAGATTTAGTGTTAGCATTTTGGAAAGTGTTCTGTAATTGTTGATACTTTGTAACATGAGACCTAGAGCTCCCTGCTTTATTTTGAAGAGGATGAGTGTTGGCACTCAGTTTGAAGAACTTTCTAATAGCAGTAAATTGTCTGTGTGCTTTACCTTTACCTGTCAAGGTTATTTGTCAGAAAAATGTTGTTTGGTAACTGGGATTTCTTTCAGTGGGTGACACACAAGCTGCACAAATCCCTGTGCCAACCAGTCACTTTTTGTGTGTGTTGTGTGTGTTTGTGAGGTTTTGGTTATTACTCTCCTTGTTCTTAATTTGAAAGTAAAATCTCTGGTCTCAAAATGACCTTAAAGTGACTGACCCCTAAATCCAATCAGTCCAGACTCCTTTGAAAATTGACAAATATGTCAAATTTACCTTTGACTATCAAAACATTTAGAAAGTATTTCATTTGCTTGGGGCAGTAATAATTCTTAAGTTAGTATTAATTGTTCCAGTGTGATTTGGTCTGAGTGGTTTGTTGACATCCACACTGTGAATTTATAGCAGTATAATCTTCTTATTTTATTGTGAATTATCAATTTTGTAAGAGTAAAAAATTCTGGATGAGCAATTTATTGATTGGTTTAGTCTGAGAAAAAGGTTCACAAATGGTCAATACATAGTCAAAAGGGTGTCAGAGGCATGAAAAAATAGATTTTTATTTGTATGTTTTGTGATTTGCATATGTTTGCTTTGTTTTTGCTTTTGTATTATTTTCTTTAAATCAGTTGCAACAATTATTTTCATGGCAGGAATGCAAAATCACTGAGATGGAAGACATAGGAATACTTTTTATCCAGGCAAATAATCATCGTTWTACTTTCTATTCACTGGTTTTAACCACAAAAATCTATCATGCTTCCAAACTTTCACTAAGTTCAGATAAAAATTGTAATTAGAAGGCATGGTTGCCTTATTTTCCTTGGATAGGATATTTTTTTTTCTACAAAACTTTTGTAGCAATGTGCATTGTACACCTGTGTCTGTGTTCATACCCAAACCAATACAAGGGATATTCTCACATTTGTGTCAAAGCTGCAGCACCACTTCCACTCCAAGCAGGGTATTACCTGGTTTATCATCCCAGTCATGTCAAAATAACTAATGAAGATAAACTTGTCCAGACAGAGGAATAAGAGACAYTCTGAATTAGCTGAAAATGCAAATTGCAACTGGAGAGGTCAAGGGAAGAAAAAGTATTTCTGTAGATGGAATTCTATCTGAACTTGGTTGGATGCTGCTGAGTTCTGGGTGTTTGGATGAGGAATTGAGTTGAATTATTTGTGTAATTATTTGTCTAAGTAGTGGRTGTAGCATTAGAGAGCAGTTGACTGAGATATAAAGGGTACTTTACCCTTTCCTATGAAAACTGTCAAGATGTTTCAAGAAAGAARAATATGCAAAGTGTGTTTATGTGTGTGTGTGAAGAACGGATGGCAGATGTAAAGTACTTGGCAAAAAAAAGGAGCCAGATTTACTGAGACACTTCAGTTTTTTGAAGTAAAAAAGCCCATGGACTTGGAAAATGGTAACAATACCTAGTTCTGTGMAAGAGCCCAAAATGTTTCTTTGCAGGTCGCCTGAACAAAATGTGACATTTCAAGTAAGCCAGCAAGGACTGGTTGTGCTTTTTTGTTACCAGAGACTCCTTCATCACCATTTGGAATAACAGTCTGCTGATGATTTTCAGAGTGGGAGGAGTAAGGAAGGAAAGTGAGGATTCCCTGGGGTAATGAAGGAAGTTGGTAGAAGCCTAGAAGGCAGAGACAAATGGGGGCATATTCCTGGTTTCTGACTAAGCTGTCTCTGGAGTTTCAGCACTGCAGAGTCTGAAATTTGTCTTGCCCTGGTGAAGCTCCATCTCTGAGCAGCGTGTCCAGCTCAGGGGCTGCTTGTGCACAGCAGCACAGGGGTGTGATATCCATTTTTTAAGTCTAAATATTTTGCATATATTATTTGTTTGCCRCTGCTTGAATGCAGTTCAGCAGCTGACCCAGCAAGGGGAGCTGTAGATTAGTGTGGACAGTTCTGTGGCTTCATGCACTAGAAATTCTCAAATAAGAGCATTTYCTTGAGGGTCTGTCTATTTGACTAAATTTCTGAACTTTCACAGTAATTTCAAGGSTGGGTTCCATAAAATATTTGACTGCAGGTTGTGTGAGACAGCTGTTTATTCTCTCTCAGCCCACCCCACCTCCTCCCCCAAATTAAAATGTTTATAAAGCTGTGCTGGTTCTGTCTAATAATAAACCAGCATCAATATCTGTGTGTGTGATATCAGTTCATCTGSTCCTGGATAATCTGGTACAGGAGTCAATGAACTTAATGCAGTATTGGTAATCCAAAAGGGTTTGAGTTAAGTGTTTTTGACATGCAGAATCAAGAGTCAAGGGCAAAGCAGACTTTAAATATTCCTTCAGCACAGTCTGGTAGGGATGTAATTGAATACCTCAGGTAAAGCATCTTATCAGAACTAAAGCTGGTTAGTGTCTCATTGCCAAACAGGGAGATGCTGTGTCTTCTGCACACAAGTGCTCTTTTGACATTGTTGGAAATCCTCTGAGGTCTCAGTTCACCCTGGAAATTYTGTCAGGGATGCATATGCACGTTATTGAATAAATTCTGCTTCACCCAAGTTGCTCCATGGCATGGTCCTTGCTCTAGCATTTTAGTGGTTAATATCAAAGCAGCTGAAAGATTATGAGAAGCRCAAACAGGAATCAGGAAAGGAATAAATATTGCACGTTTGTGTTGTTAATGTGATATAAATTTTCATAGTAAAATACAGAAATGTTTCCACTCAGGCTAGATTTATAGCTCATATGTTYCTTTAAGAGGCATATGGAGAGAATTTAGTGAAAAACATGTATCAGGAGACTAAACTGACAGAAATTTTCTATCCCAATCTATCTCTGGGGTTGTGAAGGATTATGCAGAGGAAGAAGCCTGAGTATAAACAATGTGTTCAAATGTCTGTGAACAGACAAAGTTTTATGACCCTGATTTTGCCATACCTTAAAGCTGCATTATGTGTATTTTGATAATTGATATTTTTATTGAACAGCAGCTCCTGCAGCCTTGCAGTTCAGGCTAATTCTCATTGCAAGTAATGTGAATGGAGGGAGTACCTTGATAAGGTTGAGGGCTCAGGCACATTCTCAAATAGAAACAGTTCAAAAGACATATAGACATTTTACTTCCCATTTGTGATTTATTTTTGGGTTTACAAGCATATTGAAAGATACAGGCATTGTCATTTGGTCCTTCAATTTGAATTTTTTTCCTTTGTTGATGGTGATCCTTAAGACTCCAGTGTGCATTTTGTTGAAGCAGAACTTGCTAGGGTGTTACCTTTTTTTTCCATCTATAAAATACTTCATTACTTTGGGGAGATGCAAAATAATTATAAATTKGAATTAAAATTTTGCTACTAATTTTTGAGGAACAGAGCCCGTTTGCATTTGTTTTAACTTCTTATTTAAACATKAAATGTAAGAATTGTTACAGAGGGAGAGGATTTTGATGTTACATCAACCTAAATCTATGGGAATTGTCAGGGATAATGTTAAAACTTAAAATGTCATRCTAGACCAGGAACCAATTTGTTTTCATAGGAGTGATACCTGTACTCCTCAACATGTGAGTTGTGTTTAATGGTGGAGCTTCTGGAGTGCTGTTGGGTCTGTGAGACGAATTTATCCACATTTTTCTGGTTTGTGAGACAAATTCATCCACAAAAATGTGACATAGTAAGGTTTTTGTTGTTTATCTCTTTCAATACTTTCTTGCTTTTTGTGTATGCTAAATTTTTAAAAGAGACATTTTTCATACCTTAAAAGAAGAAAAGTTAGTTGTGGCAAGATCTGTATTTCACAGCAGTGTAGTAGTATATGGTACAATGGTAGCATCTGCTATAATAAAAATAATATCCTTAACATCTAGTATTCACAGAAAATATGGTAGATGTGTTTTAGAAATAAATATGCTCAAGTTGCCAGATTGATTCCTGAGGATGGAATAATTCTGTAGAAGCATTTATTGCACAGATTACCCAGACTGCATCACTAAGAGGAGTCTGGCAAGATGGAAAAAATACAACTCTCAAATGAACAAATCTCAAGCCAGTAATATTCACCTTTTTCATTTTCCTTTCTGTTCATAATTGATTCTAAACTTAKGTGAATCTTTCAAAATAACTGTCTTATTGATTGGAAACAAGCTATAAAATGTCATTATAAGAGTAATTCACTTTTTCTCTCTGATTACTGTAAACAGACACTGATCAGGCAAAATACTGCTTTTTCTTTTCATATATTGTGTGATTTGTGCCATTATGCATGGAAAACAGCATAAGGAAAATGTCCCAGGAAGGGCATTTATCACAGGTGATATCTTATGTTTATACAGTGCAGGATTAAGGATTTTATACCTATGCAAAAGGCACTTCTTGGTTCTGTGTTACAGAACTTTTGCTAAAGCCTTTCTTATATGAGTGTAAAATATTCTAAAACATGGGAGCTCACTGCCACTCAAATAATTAAGTTTTTCTCTTATATGTGCATTTCCATGCATTATCTCAAATAAGATACAATTCCTGTCTAGAAATGGCTGCTTCCAAAAGATYTGAATCAATTTTTTACAGGTGGGTGGTGCACACCCACTGCTAATAAAAATATACCTGAAGAAATGTTAAAGCTGCCTCCATTTTTCACTCCTTTGGTAATTAAGGATCCATCCATTTTCAGCCCTTCAACCCTTATACTCTCAGAAGGAGTTCTTTGATATGGCTCTGAATGATGGATGTTCACAATGAGGGGACCTAAAGAAGTTTGTGCTCTATATCACTGTAGGAATGAAACCAGTAAATTTAGAAGACAGAGTAAGAAAGCTTGTGTTTGTTGGCAAACTGTTACCCTGACTAAATCATCGCTGTGACTCGTGTGTAGGTGTAKTTGAAAATTCCCAGAGGTAATATTGAAGAATTATTAAAAGGGTCGTTTTTCAATAAATTACCCAATGTTGTTGTGCACATTCTTGGCAAACTGTGGAGATGCTTGAATTCCTTTGGCTATATCTGTGTTTGGAAAGGACTCGGGAAAACGTGCTATGCTGCCTGCAGTAAGCCAAATGAGAAATGGTTTTCTGAGAGGTAGCAATGGTTGTTGCCTTTGCTGTGGATTTCTGTTGATTTTTTTTTTTTTCCCTGAGATTTGCCACTTCAAACTTTTTAGCAGGTACATGAATTCTACGTTTTTAGCACTAAGGACTCTTCAATGGCAAGGAGATTTGGAGCAGGAAAAGTTGCTGGTTTATACTCTTCCGATCTGTAAACTGTGTGGGTGTGAAGAAGTGTCCAATCTCTTCAGTTATTTGCAAACCTGTTGTTTTTATTCTYCCCACTTAAATTGCAATAGTAACTGGTGACCCCTCCCGCTAGTTCTCTTGCACTTGGTTTCTATTGCACCATTGCCAGTATTGGAACTGCTTTTTATTAAAGATATTCTTCATGGAATCAACTGGGGAAGCCAAATAAAAAAAATAAATTGAAAATATAAACTGAGAACAAATAGTGGAGAATTTTCAGTGTTAGTTATTGATTTCCTTGATTGTGAGCACACAGGAACGCTGACACTCAGTGTACCTAATTGTGATTTTATTGACTATCATTTCTACCTTGTTTACACTGCCAGGGTTTGTTGGTCACTGTGACTGATGGTTTTCACTCATTCCAAGTCTTGCAGCTCTGACCAAACCATCCTTTGTTTATTTTTTTCATTTTTTCTTGATACAAGATCCCTGCCTGTTCAAGTTTTCCATGTAACGTGACCACAGATGAGTGCTATGGACATAAGTACTGATAATTTGACTTGRGTTCTCAGTTTATACTCCTTAGTTTTGGTTTCTAGGTAATGTATGGGCTATTTTTCATACTTTGTCCAGTCCAATTATCTGTGTAATGAGCAGCCACTCATTRCTCACTGAATTTATAAATCTTCCAYCCCCAGACCAAATCTAGGGRCTGTGCTTAGCCTGTAAGAGGGGCTGGACTTCTGCAGAGATTTTAATCTGTGGAGCAGCAGGGAAGAGGCATGGGAGCAGGGAGCACAACCAGTTTTCAGACATGGTGTAATGTGGGGACATGTTCATGAGTGGGAATCAGTGTGGGTGTCCCTGCTCAGAGCCCTGCCTCTGCTGGGGCTCCTCTCCTGGAAATGTTCTGGCTCAGCACCTGGGGGGTGGAAAAGACACATGGAATAGTGCAGCTCTCCAGGATTTTCTCTTTCTTTCCAGTGCAATTTGGGGTACTTCCCTGACCCAGGGGTATTCAGTGTCTGCCTTCTTCCCAAAATAGATCCTGACAATATAACATGATGGGAGAGATGTCCATYTTTACCCTTCTACATGAAATGAAAAATCTATTATATGAAAATATATTTTCRAACTTCATTTGCTACCCACGGGTCMTGCTGTAGAGGAATTGGAAACCTTGGCCTATCATTCCTTCTCTGATCTAGTTATGCYGTAACAAAGGACCCCAACCAAACAAAAAAAATAAAAAAAAGGARTGGRGAGCAGTTTACCTCTTAAATAACATAATCACCACGAGGAAAAAATATTCATGTTTCTCCTCTGGCAATTTTAATCTTCACATTTTTCTGGTGTATTGTAAGGCAAGATGTCATTAAGAGTTTTATAGTAATGATTACACTGGCCTTGCAGACTATTTTTTACTAGCTTTTTTTACTGTCACATTTGCTACATAAGCTTAATTTTATGTTATTGCAATGATGTTCCGTGGTGTGTTCAAATAATCGATAGCAGTACAAGGGTTGTTCCATTGGGATCACATTATATGAGTTTATAATATACAATATATGCTTTGATGTATACATATAGTGTTTGCTGGTTTTCCCCCTCTCCTTAAATACAGAAATTTCTAGTTGTGTTTATTCCCCTCGTCAGCATACTTTATCATATCAAAGCCTTTACAGACAGTGTAGAACTACTGAGTTATGTTTGGGTCATGTTTTGCAGTGTGCCCTTTAATACTGTAGCTTTAGAAATGCAATTTTCAGCCTCTGCTTATTAGAATATGATAAAGTATTCCTGGTCTATGTCCAGCTCCACTAATCTCCAGACTACACTTCATGAATTAGGCATGAAGATTTTAGTCAATGTGCTTTCAAAGACCAATGTTTAGGGAATCATGGATTTTCTACAAGCTGAGGGAGAAATCTATAATAGGAAGAACTGATTTTCAAACATCATATTCTGTAGAAAAAAATGACCGGGTCTGGCTTGGAAACCAGAAACATTTYCTTTTAGAATACTSAAGAACTGGTTAAAAATGTATTGTAGGTTTTAACTTATAAAAGGAGTAGCTTTTTAAAATGCACTGAGTGCTGTGTGGTGTATAGAGGCTCATACATATTAGATACCACGTAGACACCTCCCAAGCTGTGGGTTAAAAAACAAGCCACGCCAAAGTTGACTTGGTTTAGTGGTATTAGCCTAAACTCACCAATGGGCCCTCCTCTCTTTCATCTTCTCACACACAGCAGAGCCTGGTGAGGTCTGGCCAGGGGGAGCAAGTAAAGATGGTGTAAATTGAAACATATAAACAGAGTTTAAATTCTGCCCTGCTGCTTTAGCTTTCACTAAAGGCAAAGCCCAAATTAAGCAAAAYCATACAGAAAAATGCACAAATAYATATTCATAATGCCACACAGTCTGACCACCAGGTGCTCGCTTGTGACCTTAATCATCTTTTGTTTCTGGCTAGGAGTCATCATCTTGATTTTTGTGGAATGTAGGCTCAAAGTTAATTCATGAGCTCTTTATCTTGAGGAAGACCTGCAAGAAATCAGTCAGACTTGAGAGAACTATAAACAACATTTACCTCACTGGGAAATGTCACCTGTTGGTCCACACAGAGCTTAACTTTATTCATGATTTTTGGCTTTTGAGAGAAAGGAGGGTATCCAGGCAGCGTTAGCTTGACCACAGTCACTTTTTTAATGTAAAAGACTGGTGTTAGTCAAACTCTGCAGTATTTTCATAGTTCTCTCCTAGACTGAACAGTGTAACCCTTGGCTTAGGAAGCTGCAGCGCTGCTAGGCAGTCCTAGAGTGGATGCATTTCTTGCAAAATGAATAGCTAAGGAGGAAATGGGAAGATAGCCTTTCATTTTTTTGGCATTTTTCTATACTAATGAACATTGTTAGTGTACGGCACTTTGTAGTTCCTGCTGTAATTACACTAAGAATTAATACACTGCCATGTTTAGTCATTGAGGAATTAAAGGACAGTTGTAACTTGTCTGGATGCAATTGGGAACCTTCCTGCCTGAAGGAGACAGCAGGGTGTAATGAACCCCATCACCCCWGTCCCCTTCCCCCCAGACATGTGTGAGGTTCAGGGGGAGCTCTGTCTGTGTGTCCAGGACTGGTTTGAATTGTCCTTTCTCCATCTCTCTTGAACAGTTTTAAGTGATTCTACCAAACCTGGTATTTTTCCTATTTTTGGTAAATCATAAATAACATGAGATGCTGGCATTGCTTTTGCTTACTTGTGTTTGGTTAAATATTTGTTGTGTTTCTTGGAAGGGAAGAATTTTTCCATCCTGTGAGACACATGGGTGTACACACACACGTCTGTATGCACACATCCAAGTATCTACTAACCATGTGATGTGCTTATCTAGGGAAAAAAGAAGGCTAAATGCTGGATTTTATGTTTTTCTTTTAAAAATATACCATACATTCCTCTTGTAAAAATGATTCTTAACCAGACATTTTGTAGTTGAGAGAAATTACAGGAAACATACGAAACTGTCTCAGATCTGCAAACTATTTGCTASACTGGTAATTATTTAGAAGGGAGTAATAGCATCAGACAAGAGCTCTGTGTTCTTTTTCAGCACTGTTACAGTGTTTCTAAAGGGAAAATGAGACCTACAGCTGGACATAAATTGTGCCAAGCATTGAGTACCAACCTGCCTCCTTCTGTGTTCCCTACAAAGTCAAGGAGAGCCACGAGCAGGACAGTGGTGTTAGTTCTGGCTGGTGATTGGCAGAAATGTGGTAGAAAGCTGCCAGCAATCCAGGGGCTGTGGAAATGTCTCTCTGGGGATTGCAGGTGTGATGGTCAGTGATGGACACAGGCACTGACAATGRAGCATCCCCATGGAGCCGGGTGGCTGGAAAACCTTTCCTGCTGGTTAAATGAGTTACTTTGCATCCTGCCTGCCTGAATCAGAAGCCAGATCCACCCTCATGTTTCACCATTTCCCTGCCCTTTGCAGCCAGGAATCCGCCAGTCCAAAGGTTGTAGTGAAATAAGGTTTACTTGACATCTGTGTAACCAGTGAAAAGTGGAGCAATAAATAGAAATCCTCAGTTAATTACACAGACTTCATCATGCAGAAGTGTGTAATGGTTCAATAGAAAGTGAAGGGGTGCATTAATACACTGATAAGAACAGAACAAAATAGTTGTGATGAAAGCTGCAAACTGTGCAGTGGCCAGCATCAGTTCTTTGAACAAAAGATTGAGGTAGGCAAAGAAWCATGGTTTCATTAACTGCTGGTTTAAATTATTTTCTCTTTGGAAAAGTAGAGACAGGCAAGAGTAATACCAGGAATTTTGGACTATGCAGATCTCAGCTCTTGAGTACACTGCTGGGTTAAATTGCCCTGCTGTGCTTTGCTATGTCATTCAGTTGTTTTGCTMGAGAAAACATCCCATGTTTCACTTTGCTGGATAAATTTGCAGCATCAGCCAAACACAGGTTCAGACAGAGGGAGCTGGTTAGGAGGCTCTCTTTCAGACACTGGGAAATTCAGAATTTTAGTTTTACATTCTACCTGGAAAGTTGGTGCTGTTTTGTAAAACTTGCTATTAACTTGATAACCCCTTTCTAAAACTTGCACAAATAACATGTTAGCATAGGTGGAAGGGTTATGAGGGTCTATTTGATAGTTCCTTCAACTACAATAAAAGCCTCAGAAGATAGTTATCTGCTAGTCTTTGCCTTCCTTATGGTGCTTTTGGTGTTCTTTTGAAAATAGACAGAGCAGATACACCTTAATTATTAGGTATTATGTTATCAAATAAATGGTTTAGGCACTTGGAAGTACAGAGAAACATCTCACGATTTTCAAAACAAAATTCAAGTAGCCTGGGAAGGTCACTGCACTGCACAGGCGCTTTTGAAAATATAAGTAGGCCCATGGCTTCTCTTTCAGGTTCCTAAAATGCTCTGAAAATATACTCAGTGATGCCTAAAACTTAAGTCTACTAAGAGCTTAATTCCTAATTAAAAATTAGATTTCCAAATCTTATCAAATTTCAGTGGTGTGTACGCTTCCAGCTGCCTCAGCCACTTTATGGCAGTGGGATGTGTGGTTKGAAGTGCCACATTTTTTCTCAGAGCACTTTCTTAGCCTGGGCTCACACCTGCCCCAGGGGGAATGGCAGAGTGAGAACAGGGCAGCTTGTTCTAGACTTCCAAAAATGGAAATAGCATTTATTCAGCTCAATTGTGCGCACACTTCACCTGCCTGGTGTCAAAAGCTGATTCATGCACGTGGAGCTGGAGTGAATGTTCTTGGCTGAGGCTGCTCTGACAGGCTGCCCTGGATGATGCACTGTGGGTGTTGAGGTTCCTCATTGAGTTTTGCTCTATGGGCTTCAATGATTACCTGAACTCTCWCCATGCAGCATTTTTAGCCCTTCAAGGGTCATTGTTTCCCATCCATTTTTAAACCTTTTTGGGCACACTATAGAAGCTGTTAATAAAACTGCATTTTTCAATGGGTTTATAGGGATTAGAATCTCCGATTGCTCTCATTTTTCTCTCTATATTACAGGAAGTTTCTGTGGTATATGGTTGGCAAATGTTGACATTGTATTGTTTTTTCCTGCATTTGTGGGCAATAATGGATTGAAGAGCATCTTATGGGTTTTTATTTTGCCAAAATCCATACTGGTTAGTCATATGCCTATAAATCACATTTTTCTATCTATCATTAGAGCCCCTGCTGATGATTAATGAACTGAAAGTTCTAGGACTGAGTCTTGAAGGGTTTTTAATCTAGAAATCCTTATGAAAGGACAAATAATAAATTGCCTAATAACATTTATATTTATACCAAATATTTAATGTGCTCACCTGTTTTCTGACTAAAGTGACATGGTTATTGTGAGACTACATGAAGAATATAGAGGGAAARCTGTAATTTTTCTTGAAGAAGTGGGAGCTGGTCACTGTTTGGCCRCCAGTCCTGGGTGTTTGGAGACAGTGAAATAGTCCCAGTGCTCTCATCATGTCAGATTTTCAGCAGCAGTTGAGCATCCTATCCTTACTTTTAAAGGAGGGGATTCAAAATACCTGTAGATAAAGGTGTTAATTTTGTGATTAGTACAAAATCTATTATTAAAAAATACCTGAATTATCATATATATTTTTGCTTCTTTGTTTGTKTTCCACTTGGTCCTATTGGTTGTTACAGAAGCTTTATTTTATCCTCCCATCTTTTTCCTTATATTTCCCTGGATTAGATTCCTGCACCCTGCTCCAATGCTGCCATGATATGCTGCTTTCAGAATTCTGGCCAAAACCAGCACATCTTAGGCTAGGTCTGGAACCAATGTGAAATGACTTTTTGACAGCATTTTGGGKTTTTTTTTATGATTTAAATTAATTGTTTTCTTTGGCATGAAAAGACAAAATGACCGTCAAACAACAGCCAAGTACAGTTCAGTGGGAGAAGAAGCTGAAGCAAGCAAATTTGTGACAGAAAGAATATTGAAACTGGATTGGCAACCCTGGTTTTCCCTTGTGGCAATTATTCAAATTGTTTTCAGTATCCACCTTAGTTGCAGAATATGTTGTAAATTTATCTTTTAGAACTCAGATGTACAGTAATGTAGTGATCTGATTCCCCAAACCATTTTTTTTGGGAGTTATTTCTTTGCTAGCAGGTACATGTGAATCTTGGCTCTGAAATAATCACTGTACTTAGTACTGTTTGCCAGACTAATACATGTTCATTGTCTGGTCAGATCCTTTATAATATGGAAATCATGATCCAGTTAACATTATGTGCTAACTACACAGAGATAATATTTTTCTATACTAAATTTAATCTGAGTACAATGCTTACATAGATATATTTATATAATACTGAATTTTACCTTTTTGTCTCAGCTGAGTACTGTTGATCAGAATTATCTTGGATTGCCACTCCAAAAACTCTGTTGTGCTTACAATTCTATTTATTTTAGTACTTTATTCCAAATGAGCAAGGATTTTTAGCTTTTAAAGGACCTGCACACTCACAGGCACAGAGCAGTGAAGTAACAGCTGGCACTGTTGGACAGGAATTGATAATATGTGGATTTTTGATAATATGTGGATTTTTGATAATATGTGGATTTTTGATAATATGTGGATTTTTAATATGGTGTAACAGGTCACCATTTTGAAAGTGACAGAATTATACATAAAGATGTTTTATTTTTGTTGATATGTTCCCTGAACTTAGCAGTATTAGACATAACAGGTCATGTTAGAGGTTTTTTTTTGTCCTGTCTGTCCCTCACCAAGACTCCAGCTCCCCATTATCACAAGAAAAACTTCCTTCTTTTTTTAAAGCAGGTATTTTGTGTCATCAATCCTGTTTGATTCAGTCCTACAGAAGTTTGATCAAGCTACATATCCTCTCACTAGGATCAATTTTAACCACGAAGTATAGATTGAAATATCTGTGTGTGTCAATTTGACAAAGAGAACAGAGGGGATATCTTTACTGGAATTGTATTGCACTTGACAGATTCCTCCCCCCACCTGCAGGTATTGACAGAGCACGGGGGGGATCAGGAGTGGCTTCAGCTGCAGCCTGCCTTGGCTGCTGTGTGAGAGTGCATTCTTCTGCCAGGGAACAATGTAGACTTTAATTTTGTGCTGCTTATTTGGAAAATGTGCATTTGAAGAGGCAGTGGAAACTGCTGGAGGCAGATCTGAGCTAACTTGCAAGGATAAATGACTGCTAGAAGATATYCATCCCATGAGCAAGTGAGAAGCCTGTTGTCTTTGAATCCCCCTTCATGCTGCAGAAAATTCTAAATGTGTTAGAATGTGATGGGGGGCAGGTGGGATGAGCCCACCCAGTGTGTGGAGCTTCTCCAGTGGCAAAGCCCCTGAGTGATGCTGATCACAGTCACCACTCCTGCAGGTCAGGCTTTCTGAAGTCATCGCCTTTGCCACCCAAAATGCAGCCCCATCCCTCTCTGCTAAGGCGTGAGATGAAGGGAAATGTTTGGTTTGTTTGGTTTTTTCTTAGTTGCAGTATAGAATCACAAAATATGCTGATTTGGAAGGCACCCACAGGGGTCACTGAGTGCAGTTCCTGGCTCTGCACAGGACACCCCAGCAGTCCCAGTCTGTGCCCCGRAGCATTGTCCAGGCATTCCTGGAGCTCTGTCAGGTGCTGCTGTGACCACGTCCCTGGGGAGCCTGTGCCCAGCAGGGGGAAGAACTTTGTCCTAATATCCAACCTAATCCTCCCCTGGCGCTCCAGGCCATTCCCTCAGGTCCTGTCACTGTCACCACAGAGCAGAGATCAGTGTCTGCCTCTCCTCTTCCCTTCRCTGAGWTTTCTTTGCAGTGAGGTCTCCCCTCAGACCCCTCCTGTCCAGGCTGAACAGAYCAAGTGCCCTCACAGGGTTTCYCCTCAAGGCCCTTCACCACCTTCATTGCCCTCCAAAAGCAGGAGGTGAAGCAAGAAGAACATGAGATTCCAAATTTGGAGACTAGGGGCCTCATTTGTATATGGTTTTCCAACAGTGTTGTATTTTAGCCATTAGACAAAAGTGAAAAYTGGAGAAAGGAAGATGTTCCCTCAGGGAGAAAGCAGGAGGAAAAACCTGCCTTGGAACATTCCTGACACTTCTGTTCAGTTGTCTGTTAGTCCACTGTGCTTAAGCACCAAGGACTATCAGGGTTCTGATGTCCTCTTTGGGATGGAAAATTAGAACTCTGTTTTGCCTGTGTAGGAACCCATCCCTCAAAATTACAATCTACTCTTAAGATTATTCTTACTTAAAGGAAAATTGCTTTAGTTACAGTATATTGACTTACTAGTCCAGTTTTATCTATAAATCTGTTTTCAGCAATACAATATTCAGTCATCTTTATTAAGGCTTATTCTGTAAATTAAGGTTTTTTCTATCGTGGACTTTGTAATAACAGTGCATGACCTGCACTGACAACAGCTTACTAAAACATAGGCTAAATGTATCTTAAAGCTCAGATGCAGAAGCACACAAGCATATTTCATCTTGCATATGAACAAAGATAATTTAACACATTCAAAAACTGAGTTTTCCTGTGGTTCATTTGTATCTAGCTCCTGAAATTGTGAATATGCATTTCAGCCTCTCTGTGTACCAATGGGGCAAAAGCAAGGACACAAAATCAAAATCACACTAAAATCAACATCCAGGAGGCTGAATTATCAAATGCAGAGCAGTTGATRTGCTTCTATCACAGCAGCAGATAGGACTTGTGAGTTTGGACTTATTTTATATTTTTAGTATTTTTACCCCAAAAGCATGTACTGTGCCATTTCATTCTTGACTGTGTGTGGTAATCACAAAAGTCACAGGGCTCCAGCTCTGTGACTCTGGCAGCACAATTAGCATGTAACTCCTAGCAAGTGGGTGATTTTTCTTCATGGACAAAAATAACCTGCAATATTTTCAGCCCAGAAAAATGTAGAATCCAGTTTATGGTATYGAGTTATAAAGCAGGGATAAGTGAAACAGCATTGTAAATATTTCCTAAAGCATGGCCATGCTGAATAAACTGACAGAACTAAGCAAATGAGAAGTCACCCTAATTACTGATGAGCAAAAGGATATTTTCCACTGAGTTTTCTCCTTTTTTTTCTTTATTTTTTTTTGTGCAGGATGCTATTGTTGTAGTTCAGAAAAGCCCCGGGCAGCTTAGAAATCAGGCAAAAATCAATAGCCCACTTGTTGAAGATAAGTGAATTAGCTTGTGTTGAATGTAACTGAGTACCTGAACACTCCAGTGAGCAGCCTTTGTTTTGTGAGAAAGGAAATTTGTGAGGGTTCTCTTCTGAGGGCTCTGGTGCTGCACATCTCAGATTAATCACCCTGAGTAAGAGGAAGCTGACCACTTACATGGAGAAATAACTTGTGAATTTTCATTCTTTCTGTCTTGTTTACCATTCTRAGCAGATTTCCACGTGTTTCAAAAGAGATGATGAATCTCATATMAGAATTTTAGTGAACAATAACAAAGGTGACAGAGTAGTGTATTACGCAGCAATTTGCCATGGGGCAAATTCAAAATTTCCTTCCTGCTCTATGCAGGCTCAGGTTCTTTCTCATCTGCTGGATCTCTGGGACACTCCTGTCACATGTCTGTGTGCTGCAGGAAGGAAATATTTCTGCCCAGTGTGGTCAGTGCTGGGAACACAGGCCACCTCTAATTCCCACACCCAGAGAGAGCAGCTCCCTTTCTGCTSCTGCCTCACAGGATGGGCAGTGCCTGCTTGCTCTGCCCTCCCTGCACCCTGAGAACCAGCTCTGAGCCCTTCCCGCTCTGCCGCTGACCTCACTGTTGATTGCACCTGAAATGGTACAACTGGTGTTGTCCAATGGTGAATGGTGGTGTCCCAGTCCAGCTGCTTCTGAGTCTCTGGGCTGGCTCCAGAAGTGGGAGGGAAATGCAGAGAGGTTCTTACCCCAACTTTGCAACTTCCTGATCCTTCAATGTGTTCCCAGCTCGGTGTTAACAAGACAGAATGGAAGAATTTCTCAAAGCGCCCTGGACATTGATAGTCACATATGGCAGTGGGGGATGGCCTCACCTCTTATTGATAATTCAGTATTTCTTTGAGTGATCAGCTAGAGAGATCTGAAGGCAGCCACTGGGATGTGTTCTTGCTAGGACTGATGATGTCCTGTGAGGTGCAGCGAGCTGGTTTTGCATGAATTGACATTTGGTGAGGAGGGCAGAAGCCACCCATGGAAATGAAATGAGKGCACAGTGCTGAGGAGG